>JALIRH010000040.1:1777500-1782500 GCA_023055505.1 Callipepla californica brunnescens | reverse complement strand
ACCCTACCCTAACACTAACCCTACCCTAATCCTAACCCTACCCTATCCCTAACCCTAACCCTAACCCTAACCCTAACCATAACCCAACCCTAACCCTAATCCTAATCCTAACCCTAACCCTAACCCTAACCCTACCCTAACCCTAAACCTAAACCTAACCCTATCCCTAACCCTACCCTAACCCTAACCCTAACCCTAACCCTAACCCTACCCTAACCGTAACGCTAACCCTAACCCTAATCCTAACCCTAAGCTAACCCTAAACTTAACCCTAAACCTAAGCCTAAACCATGGTCTAAACCCAAACCTTAACCCTAACCCTAACCCTAACCCTAAACCTAACCCTAACCCTAACCCTAACCCTAACCCTACCCTAACCGTAACCCTAACCCTAACCCTAACCGTACCCTAACCCTAACCCTACCCTAAACCTAACCATAACCCTAAACCTAACCCTAACCCTAACCCTACCCTAACCCTAATCCATGGTCGTAACCCTACCCCAAACCCTACTCTAAACCTAACCCTAACCCTAACCCTAACCCTAACCCTAACCCTAACCCTAACCCTAACCCTAATCCTAACCCTACCCTAACCCTAACCCGAACCCTAACCCTAAACCTAACCCTAACCCTAACCCTAACACTAACCCTACCATAACCCTAACCCTAACCGTAACCCTAACCCTACCCTAATCGTAACACTAACCCTAAACCTAACCCTGACACTAACACTACACTAACCCTAAATCTAACCGAAAAACCTAACCATAACCCTAACCCTAACCCTCCCCTAACCCTAACCCTAACCCTAACCAAAACACTATCCATAAACATATCCCTAACCCTAACTGTAACCCTGACCCTAACCCTACCCTAATACTAACCCTAAACCTAACCCTAAACATAACCCTAAACCGTGGTCTTAACCCAAACACTAACCCTAACCCTAACCCTAATCCATGGTCTTAACCCTAACCCTAACCCTACCCTAACCCTAACCCAAACCCTAACCCTAACCCTAACCCTAACCCTAACCCTAACCCTACCCTAACCCTAACCCTAACCCTAACCCTAATCCTAACCGTAACCCTACCCTAACCCTAAGCCTAACACTAACCCTAAACCTAACCATAAACCATGGTATTAACCCAAACCCTAACCCTAACCATAACCCTAACCCTAATCCTAACCCTAACCCTAACCCTAACCCTAACCCTACCATAACCCTAACCCTAACAATAACCCTAAGCCTAACCCTAACCCTAAACCTAACCCTAAACCATGGTATTAACACAAACCCTAACCCTAACCCTAACCCTAACCCTAACCCTACCCTAATACTAACCCCAAACCTAACCCTAACCCTAACCCTACCCTAACCCTAACCCTAACCCTAACCCTGACACTAACACTACACTAACCCTAAATCTAACCGAAAAACGTAACCATAACCCTAACCCTAACCCAAACACAATCCATAAACATATCCCTAAGCCTAACCGTAACCCTGACCCAAACCCAAAACCTAAACCTAACCCTAGCTCTAAACCTTCCCCTAACCCTACCCCTACACCTAACCCTAACCCTAACCCTAACCCTAACCCTAACCGTAACACTAACCCTAACCCTAACCCTAACCCTACCCTAATACTAACCATAAACCTAACCCTAAACATAACCCTAAACCATGGTCTTAACCCAAACACTAACCCTAACCCTAACGCTAACCCTAATCCTAACCCTACCCTAACCCTGACCCAAACCCAAAACCTAAACCTAACCCTAACTCTAAACCTTCCACTAACCCTACCCCTACACCTAACCCTAACCTGAACCCTAACCCTAACCCTAACACTAACCCTAACACTAACCCTAACCCTACCCTAATACTAACCCTAAACCTAACCCTAAACATAACCCTAAACCATGGTATTAACCGAAACACTAACCCTAACGCTAACCCTAACCCTAATCCTAACCCTAATCCATGGTCTTACCCCTAACCCTAACCCTAACCCTACCCTAACCCTAACCCTAACCATAACCCTAAGCCTAACCCTAACCCTAACCCTACCCTAAACCTAAGCCTAACCCTAACCCTAACCCTAACCCTACCATAAACCTAAGCCTAACCCTAACCCTAACCCTAATCCTAACCCTAACCCTACCCTAAACCTAAGCCTAACCCTAACCATAAACCTAACCCTAAACCATGGTATTAACCCAAACCCTAACCTTAACCCTAACCCTAACCCTAACCCTACCCTAATACTAACCCTAACCCTAACCCTAACCCTACCCTAACCCTAACCCTAACCCTAACCCTAACCCTAACCCTAACCCTACCCTAATTCTAACCCTAAACCTAACCATAAACCTAACCCTAAACCATGGTTTTAACCCAAACCCTAACCCTAACCCTAACCCTACCCTAATACTAACCCTAAACCTTACCCTAAACCTAACCCTAACACTAACCCTAACCCTACCCTAACCCTACCCTAACCCTAACCCTAAACCTAACCCTAACCCTAACCCTAACACTAACCCTACCATAACCCTAACCCTAACCCTAATCCTAACACTAACCCTAACCCTAAACCTTACCCTGACACTAACACTACACTAACCCTAAATCTAACCGAAAAACCTAACCATAACCCTAACCCTAACCCTCCCCTAAACCTAACCCTAACCCAAACACTATCCATAAACATATCCCTAACCCTAACCGTAACCCTGACCCAAACCCAAAACCTAAAACTAACCCTAACTCTAAACCTTCCCCTAACCCTACCCCTACCCCTAACCCTAACCCTAATCCTAACCCTAACCGTAATCCTAACCCTAACCCTACCCTAACCATAACCCTAACCCTAACCCTAATCCTACCCTAACACTAACCCTAACCTTAACCTTAACCCAAATACGAACCCTAGCCCTAATCCGAACCCTAGCCATAACCCTGCCCTAACACCAACACTAACCCTAACCCTGACCCTGCCCTAACCCTAAACCTAACCCTAACGCTAACCCTAATCCTAACCCTACCCTAATCCTAACACTAACCCTAACCCTAAACCTAACCCTGACACTAACACTACACTAACCCTAAATCTAACCAAAAAACCTAACCATAACCCTAACCCTAACCCTCCCCTAACCCTATCCCTAACCCTAACCCAAACACTATCCATAAACATATTCCTTACCCTAACCATAACCCTGACCCAAACCCAAACCCTAAACCTAACCCTAACTCTAAACCTTCCCCTAACCCTACCCCTAACCCTAACCCTAACCCTAACACTAACCCTAACACTAACCCTAACCCTAACCATAACCCTAACCCTGGCTAATACTAACCCTAAACCTAACCCTAAACATAACCCTAAACCATGGTCTAAACCCAAACCCAAACCCAAACCCGAACCCTAACGCTAACCGTAACCCTAACACTAACCCTAACCCTAACCCTAACCCTAACCCAAACCCTAACCCTAACCCTAACCCTAACCCTAACCCTACCCTAACCCAAACCCTAAGCGTAACCCTACCCTAATCCTAACCCTAACCCTACCCTAACCCTAACCCTAATCCGACCCTAACCCTAACACTAAACCTAACACTAACCCTAACCCTAACCCTAACCCTAACCCTAAACCTAACCCTAAACCATGGTATTAACACAAACCCTAACCCTAACCCTAACCCTAACCCTAACCCTACCCTAATACTAACCCCAAACCTAACCCTAACCCTAACCCTACCCTAACCCTAACCCTAACCCTAACCCTGACACTAACACTACACTAACCCTAAATCTAACCGAAAAACGTAACCATAACCCTAACCCTAACCCAAACACAATCCATAAACATATCCCTAAGCCTAACCGTAACCCTGACCCAAACCCAAAACCTAAACCTAACCCTAGCTCTAAACCTTCCCCTAACCCTACCCCTACACCTAACCCTAACCCTAACCCTAACCCTAACCCTAACCGTAACACTAACCCTAACCCTAACCCTAACCCTACCCTAATACTAACCATAAACCTAACCCTAAACATAACCCTAAACCATGGTCTTAACCCAAACACTAACCCTAACCCTAACGCTAACCCTAATCCTAACCCTACCCTAACCCTGACCCAAACCCAAAACCTAAACCTAACCCTAACTCTAAACCTTCCACTAACCCTACCCCTACACCTAACCCTAACCTGAACCCTAACCCTAACCCTAACACTAACCCTAACACTAACCCTAACCCTACCCTAATACTAACCCTAAACCTAACCCTAAACATAACCCTAAACCATGGTATTAACCGAAACACTAACCCTAACGCTAACCCTAACCCTAATCCTAACCCTAATCCATGGTCTTACCCCTAACCCTAACCCTAACCCTACCCTAACCCTAACCCTAACCATAACCCTAAGCCTAACCCTAACCCTAACCCTACCCTAAACCTAAGCCTAACCCTAACCCTAACCCTAACCCTACCATAAACCTAAGCCTAACCCTAACCCTAACCCTAATCCTAACCCTAACCCTACCCTAAACCTAAGCCTAACCCTAACCATAAACCTAACCCTAAACCATGGTATTAACCCAAACCCTAACCTTAACCCTAACCCTAACCCTAACCCTACCCTAATACTAACCCTAACCCTAACCCTAACCCTAACCCTACCCTAACCCTAACCCTAACCCTAACCCTAACCCTACCCTAATTCTAACCCTAAACCTAACCCTAAACCTAACCCTAAACCATGGTTTTAACCCAAACCCTAACCCTAACCCTAACCCTACCCTAATACTAACCCTAAACCTTACCCTAAACCTAACCCTAACACTAACCCTAACCCTACCCTAACCCTACCCTAACCCTAACCCTAAACCTAACCCTAACCCTAACCCTAACACTAACCCTACCATAACCCTAACCCTAACCCTAATCCTAACACTAACCCTAACCCTAAACCTTACC
>JALIRH010000040.1:1375000-1772500 GCA_023055505.1 Callipepla californica brunnescens | reverse complement strand
AGGGCAGGGTTAGGGATAGGGTTAGTGTTACGGTTGGGAATTTGTTCCTGATTTGGGTAGGTTTAGGGTTATGTTTACGGTAAGGGTTAGGGTTCAGGTTAGGGTTAAGGTTAGTGTTAGGGTTAAGGCTAGGGCTTAGGATTAGGGTTAGGGTTAGGTTTGGGTTTAGGGTAATGTTAGGGTTAGGGTAAGGATTAGTGTTAGGGTTAATGGTTAGGGTTTGGGTTAGGGTTAGGGTTAGGTTTAAGGTAGGGTTAGGGTAAGGGTTAGGGTTAGGGTAAGGGTTAGGGTTATGGTTAGGGTTTGGGTTAGAGTTAGGGTTAGAGTAGTGTTAGGTTTATGGTTTGTGTTACTGTTTGTTTTAGGGCTAGAGTTAGGGTTAGGGTTAAGGCTACGGTTTAGGGTTATGTTTATTGCTAGGGTTACGGTTAGTTTAGGGCTAGTATTAGGGTTAGGGTTAGGTTTAGTGTTGGGGTTAGGGTAGGGATAGGCTTAGTTTTAGGGTAGAGTTAAGGTTAGTTTTAGGGTAAGGTTTAGTGGTTAGGGTAAAGTTTAGGGTTAGGGTCATTGTTAGGGCAGGGCTAGGGATAGGGATAGGGATAGGGTTAGGGTTACGGATAGGGTTAGGGTTAGGTTATGGTTTAGGTTAGGGTTAGGGTTACATTTGGGGTTAGGGTTTAGGGTTAGGGTTAGGGTTTAGGGTTAGTGTTTAGGGTTAGGGAAGTTTTAGGGTTAGGTTTAGGTTTAGGTTTATGGTTACGGTTACGTTTAGTGTTTGGGTTCGGGTTAGCAGTAAGGTTATGGTTTGGTTTCGGGTTAGGGTTTTGTGTTTGCGTTAGTGTTAGGTCTAGTGTTATGGTTAAAGTTAAGGCTTAGGGAGAGGTTTAGTGTTAGGTTTAGGGTTAGGGAAGGTTTAGGGGTAGGGTTAGGGTTAGGGCTACGGTTAAGTTCAGGCTTTGGGTTCGGGTTAGCGTTAAGGTTATGGTTTGGTTTAGTGTTAGGGTTAGGGTTAGGGTTTTTTGTTTGGGTTATTGTTAGGGCTAGTGTTAGGGTTAAAGTTAGGGTTAGGGATAGGTTTAGGGTTAGGTTTAACCCTAAGGTTTAACCCTTCTTCCAGAAGATTCTTCATCCCAAATGAATATCCTGCTGACTATTCCACTGTTCCATTATGCAACGTGAGGCAGAAGAATAGTAGATTTCTGTTTGGAACATATGTTGGTGAAAAAAGCGATCATAAATTTTAGAAAACCTTGTCCTTCATTTCCCTCAGAAGTCTACTAGTGGGATCATCACAAAACACTGGTTAAGAGGCAGTAAATATTGATAACTATTTGGCTTCTCGTACTTGAGACATTCAGATGCTTCTAAGCAATGCAAATGCTGGAAACCAATTTGAAATTAATATTCCTATGATTAAATGGCTTTAATTTATTGTTTATTCCTCAGTAATTTTGTGCATGGTTCGAGAGAGAGTGTAATTTAATGAGATGTCTGTAGAATTTTTGCTTTTACAAACTAAAAACGTAAAGTAACACTGATGGACTGCATCTGCTTCTGTTATTTTCATTCTACCTGACCTAGTGAATATTTGGCATTATTCTCATGCCTTGTAGCTACAGGACAGAGAAGTGTTTTGGTACCATGTCATTTGATTGGAATGATCAAGGTATTTTGAGAAAGATCCAGTTTTCTCTTTCACCAGTGACACTCTGTCAGAAATGTATGAGGTAATTTTTAAGAGACAGGATCTCTGGTGAAGAATTTTTTAATTTGTAGTTGCAATGGTGGGCATCCTGCCAACAGGAGCACATCTATAGGAACACCATTACAGCTTTTGTACTTTTTTCCACAAACTTACCCCTGTCCTCTTTTCCCATTGGCTGGTATTCCAGGTTCACAATCTTACCAGATTTACATTTGTTAATTACATTCTGACACTTGTTAATTCATATTCTACCTCATGCCAGCAAAGATTTACACTTGTAAACTACATTCTGATTCTTATTCTATCTTGCCATCAGCCAGTCACCATCCTGTTGTTTCCAAGGTGTCTCACAACTCTTCTTATTGTATTTACATGGGGATTCTCTCCAAGGTCTCTTCACTTCTGTCCAAAGGACACTTCTTTTATTCCCGATGCCTTTTCAGAAAGGCAAGTACCAACTTGCCCTCACTTCCTTGGGCATGTCATGCGACAAAATATCACACATATATTCATTACTGGCTAAATATAAATTGTTAATAGCAATACCTGTATATTGCTAATCCATTTACAATCTTTATTTCTAATTTCTGTGATGCTAGGTGGCCACAGAGACCATAAACTAAATGCTTATCTTGTTCTTCTGCAGAAACAACATTCTATTCCCTCATAGCTTCTCTGTGACTGTATGTCAGAAGCACTCTCAGATGACCAATTAATATTTTAATCTGCATTTTGCCTTTTCCCTGCAACCTCATTTAGTTTTTATTTCTCTGTCCCTTTTGTGCACCAATTAATCAAATCTGAGTTAGAAGACACTTTTAAAGACATGGAAAATGCAAAGAAAAAAAGTTAAAAAATCTAATTTCTGCATGTGAAACACAACTCATTGAACCTTGGAGAAGTCTAAACAAGAACCTTAAATACCAAGCTTCAGGTATTTTCTGATCATCCCTGTAGTTTCCTAAAAATAAATAAATAAATGAATATAAAGAAGGAAGCTGCCATCTCAGCAGCCCCTAATAGGCTACAGAAAGCTTAAGTATTTGCCTCAATCTGGCCCCATTTATCCAGTCTTATTACCAAAACAATCCAGCTGAATATGTTTCAGTCTAAGAAGAAATAGCAAGAGCAGAAATGAAAATCAAAGGTAGAAACCCGTATCCGTTTGTAATCAAAAAGACCCAAAATAAAGTAAACCAAAATATCCTCTTTATAGTCAAATATAAATACAATCTTTAGATGCAAACAGTGTAATTTACAGTTTGGGATGCTAGACCATAAGATGGAAAGGAGCATAAAGTTTTCGCTCTTCAGCCAAATATTCTTCCCTGGGAATCACTTCTGGTTTTCCAATTCATTTATTTTATTTGCTTCTGTAGTGGGATTGCCTGGTCACAGCCTGAACCAGTGAATAAGCATCTGAGTGACCGCAGCGGAGGAGCCCACCTCCTCCCGTCCTCTCGCTCTCTCCCTCTCGGTGGTGCTTCGGGCGGTCGCCGGGAGGGGTGAGTTCATTCCCCTTATCTCTAACATCACTTTCTGTAGCGCCTCTACCTCAAGTAAAGGCTCTGTCACCGCCTTTGCTTGCTTTACAGCTTCTCTCAAGTGTATTGTCAGAGTTTTCTGTCTATAGTAGACTTGCACCTTGATTGACAGATTTTTTTCCTCTTATGTCCACTCTTGACAAGCATTGCAGCTTTCCAGTATTTAAAAGGGAATGACAAACAGGGGAGGAATAAAGTTTTTAGAAGTGTAAATAGTAATAGGACAAGGGGGAATGGTTTTAGGCTCAAGGAGGGAAGTGAAGCTAAGAAATCCAACAAAGTAACTTGACACACTGAGTTATGTCAAGCAGATATTCCCTTTATTACAGTGCTGGGTGCATGGGGATTGCTCCCCAAACATGCACACCAAGGAAAGCGGTGACTACACATTTATAGGCAATAATGTATACATATTTATAACACTTCCAAGGAATTTGTTACAGATACATTGGATGTCCCCTCCTTCTGAGCATTCAACCTATAATCTGGGGAGGGTATTTGGGCCCATCTGATGATACCCTTGCAAAATCTTTAGGGGGTTGCATTGTGTTGCAACTTTGCCTCCTTATCTTCAACGGAGTCCCCCATAACAGCAACTCCACTTATCTTCACTGGACCCTCCATTGTTGTCATGGTTTTATGATTTTTTTTATTGGTATTCCACATCATAACATCATGTAGCATTGGGAGTTAAAGGATTAATGCTTCAGCTCCGTGGATCATCGATAGCTCCGGGTAAAACTGTCTCAGAAGAAGAACTACATTCCCCAGAGGACTTTCTGATGCCTTGTATTTTTACATATTTCCGCTCAGAGGGAAAGATAAAAACTGTTTGCGTGTCATGAGACACAGGCTCTTTCCTTTCAGATTGACTCAGCAGCAGGCGCTCACTGCCGTCTCACCTTTAGCATTTAGCATAAGGCCTTCGGTTTGTTTTGGACAATCTCTCCGTCATTTTATTTATTAGCTTCAATTCCAATTACATTGTGTTATTTTGCTTTCTGTTATCTTACTTAGTAAATTAGCTTTCCTCTTCAGACCGCTGCCACTGTTTTGTTTTTAGGCCCATCTCCCTTTTCCACTTTCCCCCTTCCCCATTCCCAGGGTGTGGGTCCGTGGGTCCCCCACCCCAATTGTCACGGAACCAGCCCATAAACCGTTGACAGCTGTGTTGTAAACAGCAACCCTACTCATCACTGTGTTGTTTTTATCTTCATGGAACTCCCCCCACCCCCAGTGACCTTCAAACAACAACTCTACTTGTTTTCAGTTATCCTCAATGGACCACGTGTTTCTATGGTCCCTGTGTCCCTTCCTAAAGTCACCTGTTTGCACAACCAGTTAAAACAAGTCTGTACAAGTCTTCTAGGTTTAGAAAGTTTAGATTGGATGTCAGGGGGAAGTTCCTTACAGGGAGGGTGGTGAGATGCTGGAACAGGCTGCCCTGAGAGACTGTGGATGACCCATCCCCAGAAGTGTTAAAGACCAGGTTGGATGGAGCCCAGGGCAACCTGGGCTAGTACCAGTTCTGGAAGTCCGTGACCCTGCCTGTGGCAGGGGGTTGGAACTGGATGATTCCTGGGGTCCCTTCCAACTCAAGCCAGTCTATGATTCTAGAACCAGACATAACCCCATGCATCTCACTTACTTATTTGCCACCACTGTGTTCTTATGACTCCATGTTAACTGCCTGACACACTCAGTGATGGTCTCACTAACCATCTTTTTGATTAACATAACCCTATGTAATTTTTGTTTCAGAGCTAAATACAATTGCTACATGCTATTGCACTAGTAACATCTATCAACATTTTGTAAAAGATGATTAAGAGCAGCTGTAGAAGTTCTAAGACCAAACCACATCTGCTCATGTACTGAATATCTACTTTTTTTCTCAATGGTATTCTGTTTACAATGTTCAAGCTGACTACCAAAATCGTGAATACAGACAATTTAAATATAACCACACCTGTAGATATGCTATTTCTCCTGACCAGGTGAAAAAGAAAAGCCTCTCCCCTGGACAGCATTTCTACATGAACAGAATCTCAAGCACGTAACACACATCAGACAGCTGAAAAAGCATCTCCTGCCCCAAGAAACTTACAATATATTCCAGACAGCACACAGTACCCCCTCAAACGTTGTAAAGTTAGGAATTCTCATTCAAAGTCAGTCACAATTTTCAACCTTTACATTGTTAATGCATAAAATAATCCCACACTGAACTCAGACCTCTAAAATGTCACTGTTTCAAAGAATGCTCAACTCACATTTACAGCAAAAGACTAAATTACAAGAAACAGTGCCTGCACAGTCCTTTCAGCAGCTCTTGAGGAGGATGAGTGCATCAGTGCTTGGAAGGATACATTCTTCATTTAGAATAATAAAACTGTGTTGCAAATAGATAAACCCCAGAGAAGAGCCAAGACTTGCCCTTGGTATCACGTTCCAGTTCTGTAGTAGCACAAATGACCCAGAAAGAGCTGCAGAACACGGAGAAAATTATAAAACAAGCACACGGCCAACAGTCAGAATGATTGTATCATTTACAGCAGAAGCACCTCATCACATGAATGGATCAGGGTGGGACTTTTCTCCTCATCCTTTTTTTTTTTTTCTTCTCCAAAACACATAACTGAACACATTGTCAAAATTTGTTTGCTATCTCTTGGCCCAGAAATCACAGTTATTCTACAAAGAAGAACCTAAAATATAAAAATACATTGTCAAGGATTGGACCTTTCCAAGTTACTGCACAAGATATTAAAAACTACCTAGTAAGATAAGACTTCCCTTGTAACAAGCAACGCAACACATCACTGTTGTGACATGACACCAGAAACTAGAAGATTTTGGTGGTGGTTTTGTGGGTTTTCTTTAACTTGCAGCATTTGCCCAAACAACTGCTGAGGTTAAATTTACAAAAGGGCCTGTCAAAAAGAAAGTCAGTCCGTTTTTACCATTCCCAACCCCAGTGCACCATTCTATTTCTTCCCATCAACACATTAACACGCTTCCTGCAACAGTACCTCAGAATTGTATTTCTAGAACATTTTTGTAATATAATGTAAATTGAAAACAGAAGTTTTACCTTTCTGAAGTTCTGTATTAACTTCAGCTGTAATCTTTTATAAATTCATGCAATAGTTAACAAAAAGAAAAAATGGAATTCAAGAATTGCAGTAGGAATAGGTTCAGATTCACTTTCCACTAGAAAAAGTAACTTCACAATCTAAATTTCCAAATCTAAAATCAGTATTTTAATATTAAGTAGGTGCTGTTAGTTGTGTCTCTCGGAAACAGTTAAGAAGTCTAACAGAAGAATGAAGCAATTCTGAACTTGCATGCTTTCAAGCATCTTTATTTTCAGAGCACCAAATCCATTAAAAGCAACCACTTCTCTAACAACAGAACAAAGGGGTTTTTTTGCAATTACTAGTATTTTCTTGCAACATATAAGAACGGGCACAAGAAAAGGAAGTCATCTTCATTCTGGAACAATGAATTTCAGGTCAGCCTATGCATGGAGATAGGTTGTTACAGTGTTTATAATCACTAATCACTAATTCCAATGAGAAATGCATCAGTTTTTGTCCAGGGCAAGCAGCATTCAAAATCTAAAATAAAATGAACGTAGAATCCAAAGTGGGGGGAAAAAAAAAATGTTGATGAGTGCATTTCCAGAGCTCTTGCTTCAGAGTTCAGATGATGTCAAATCAGAATTCAGAACCAAACTCCAGAAGGTGGGGTTAAGCTCGATCTGTTAGAAAAAGCTGACACAGCAGAGCATTGCTCAGCAGTTACTATAGCAGAAATGAAGTTCCTGCTTACAAAGGATAACACAGTAGGGGAACTCAAATGCAGTGTCCTTTTAAGGTGAAAACTAAGCTTACTACTATTGCAATGCAAACAGCTCTTCCTGGACAGCTTCAATACAAAAATACAGCAAAATACAACTGAATAAACAACTTCTTACGAATAAAACTCACTGCATGTTAATCATCTAGGACATGTGGTTCTCACACAAATAGAAGGATGCCACCTTAATTAATCCACGAGAAGTACAGGCACGTAGTGTATTGCTGGAAGCCAGATAGTGCAGACATGGTTATTAGGAAGAATGCACCGTGGTGCTATAAGAAAGAAAGATTTTACAGAAAACAGAGTGAGCAACTTGGCAGAAATGTGCAGTACTTTAGTAACTGATTTAATATTTACCAATAAACTGTTCCACTGCTTAGCAAGCTTAGCATGATCTCCATCCTAGTGCTGCCCAAAAATCACGGTGAACTATAAAACTACAGAGGGTCTCCATTCAACATGCCTTCCCAGCAAGAGCTACAATATGCAGTTCTAGCCTACTGCTGGCAGAGTCATCTTATGGCCAAAAATCATGCATACAGACCAAATGGCATCTGTATAAAACACATGCAATGACTCTATTGTTTCCTTTCTCCAGGACTGCGGGAAGCTTTCAGCAGAACTACACTCTATTTGCTCAGAAGGGCATTCACTCTGTGACATGTGCCCAACACAACTCCATTCCCATTACTCTCATATGTGCACAAAGATGAAGTCAAACATTTCTAATTATCTGGATTTTCCCTCTAATCTGTTGATCCTTTCTCTTCTGAAATGTGGTCTCACTCACTCATAAACTCACCATACAATGAATATCAGTTAGACATGTTTTGTGATCAAAATTTCAGCTCTTGCCATATTGTAAAGATAGCAACCAACAGGACCAATAGTTATCACTCCTTTGTAGTGAGAGGATTTAGAAAATGAGAAATCCAACTGCATTATCTAGTAAGCTAGTAAGAAGGTGAAAAATTCTAACAAAGTACTAACAAAAAAAAAAATAAACAACTGTGATCACTAAAGCATGTCAAAAACTACACCAGGTATTCTTAAAGGACTGACTTTTATCAAAATGAGAAGTTAAGCATGGGAGTTACTGGTGTACCATGCCTAAAGGTGCTGATTTGGGTGCAGTGATACCAAGAGTTCGTGGTTTTAACAGCTAAGACAAGAATACTAGTTTTTATTGCAGAATACCAGACTACACTGGTAAAGTACACTAAAGAAAAAAGGAAAAAGTTTCAGCATTTTATCTTACGAATTTTTGAAGAGTGGGAATAAAACCAGACTTGTCACTTTTGATGTTGTAATTAATTCCATGAAATGAACAAATAATATTCCAGGCCTTAAAATATAGGACTTGTTAATAGGAAAATCATAAGCATAAAATAATAGAATAGTTGTGGTAGTCATAGATGTCCTCACCTTAAGATGTCAGTCAAAGCACAGGTAACCTCTGTTACTAACTCAGTTATCATCTGCAGCAAAAAGGAGCTTTCAATGAGCCCACGGTCTGACGCTGAGCACAATGTGATGAAAATACAACATACTCTGGAGCTTTAGCAGAGTTCTGATTTCAGGCAATAAGCGGCCAAAGACTTCTCTCCACCACTACATTTGCCCTATCTTTTCAAACACTGATTCATTACCTGTGGTGCAGCTGGTATGGAAAAGTTCAATTTTCATCAGCTTTACTTAAATAAACAACATTACACTTCAAAAACAAACAAACAAACAAAAAAGTCACATATCTGCAACAGGGCATACATCTCTGTTTCATGTAATACCAGCCTTCACACTACACAACACATCAAAACATGAAAACCGTGACAGAGGACTGTTGCATGTGTTTTACTGTAGATAACAACGTAGTCAAGATACTTTAAAAGTGGAGATTTAGATAGCCACTTCTTATCCAAATTCACTGAACTCAACAGTGAAATAATTCAATTTCAGTAACTGAAATTTATTTTTCAAAATCATGCCTTACATCCCTGAACAGTTCAGGATATGGATTTTATGAAATTAGTAATAGTGATGCCAGTATCAACTTTATATCTACACAGGCTGTCCCATTTCCTAAGAAATGCATATATATTATATTATCAGATTCCAATATAATTAATTACATTACATAATTATCCTAAGGCATTAGCCTTAGGATAGACTGCCCTCAAGAGGCTGAATTGAGATCTCTTCATGGGATATCTCACACAGACCATATACTCAGCAAAACCTGCTTCTCCCTACATCTCCTACTTACAAGCTACAACAGTAAAAAAATAAAAAACACCATTACCAACATTACATGTCCTGTTAGAGGCTTCTAGTGATGATAATCTATTGCAATATGTGCCTATAAAACAGCCAGACACGGCGCGCTATAGCCAGTTCTAAGTTACAAACATGTTTCAGAACAGAGAAGTGGAAGTAGTTCACTGATTAAGCTAGGAATAAAAACAACCCACAATTAGTCCATTATCTTCCCTAAAGCAGAAAAGAGATACAAAGTAATTAACATGCTAGGCCTGCAACGCCCTCCAGACATCAACTAAAACTGAGAACATGCAAATCACATACAAAAGGTAAACTTAATCAAGTGTAAAGTCTGTAGAAGAGCAGTTTTATAAAGGAGTGAATACTGCAGGACACAGTCTTCCTTCAGCAAGGATATCCACCTGTTCTGAAACAGTAACCTAGCTCAAAGTAAAATCACACAGCAGTAAGATGGGTGAGTCAGAAAGGAGTTAAAGAGGACTGCACGGCAACTAAAATGACAGCTACAAGTAGCCACCCTCAAAACATGTCTTGGCAGTCTCTGTAGAAATTCTGGGAAGACGGTGACAGGCCATGCAGACATCACTGACACAAGGGTGTCACTGGGGCAGAAGAAAAGACCTGGAATAAAACACAGGGTAAGCTGAACATGAACTCTGGATCACAGCCTGCTTGAAAACAGTCCCAAAAACAGATGCTGAGGCAACGTTTCAAGTACATGCCTGAAAAGAGAAATTTGTTGGAAGAGGAATACTGCAGAAACTGTTAGAATAGTGGGAATTTCTAGAAGAGTTCATTCTAAACCAACAAGGTAGCAGAATACTGGTACTTAACAAAAGTAATAAATGGGGTCAAGTTATCTCAGAGGTCTTTTACAACCTTACTGATTCTATGAAAAGATTATAGAGAATTGTAAACAATATAGCAGGTGAAGAAATATCACATGAATTAGAGTATAAATCATTCATTTCAACTAGGAATGGAATCACAGAAACTTTGGATTACTACTAGTAGGAGGGTAGACACATTTTCAAATGAGAAATCATGCTAAGCCAGTGAAGCACACTGTCCTATTTAAGAACTGCTCACACAAATGAGAAACCAAAATATTTTTATACAGTTTGGGATAAATGCTAGTTGCACAAGATTTGAATGCCTGTTCTAGACATTCAAAAGAGAGTTCTAAAGGGACTTCTCCACATACTTGATCTGTCACCTACCCTGAGCATTCACTGGTTCCACTGCCTAAGACAGCACACCAGGCCAGACAAACAAAGCCTGACAAATACAGGTACTACTTTTCAGAGAAGTCATACACAGTAAACTATAAAATGGATTCCTGTTTTCATATGGTTTTCAGTTCTGATTTCCAGGTTTGAAGAGAAAAAAAAAGTTATTTTAAGAAGGCTACCAATACTTCAGTCAGGTCCTATATCGTATTTAAAAACAACAGAACTATTGGGATGTTTTTAGATACTTATTCAGCAGCCTACTGAGATTCTTCTAAGGGTATTAATCCAGGCTTTAATCATACACTAAAAACGCTATTGCTATTTACTTACTTAACATTCTCTTTATTAAACAAAACCATGTTCAATAACAATAACTAGGGTCAAAATTCACCAATAGAAAATTATTTTTAGTTCCTTATGTTTGGTTTCTGGTCAAGATCCACACAGATTTTGATAATAAAAAAACAAGGGCAGGCATGGGCAGCAGCCAAATTACTGACATAAGATCGATCACTCGACTAGTAAAAATGTGAATATCAGCTGCCCTTCTCCTTCAGTGCTTTCTAAAGAGATTCAACTATTCTCTGGCTGGTTCCTCCTATCAAAGAGAAACACAATTAGCAGTTACATTTTTTGAACAGACAAATACAAAACACAACTTTTCACAAGAAGTAACACCACCTCTCATCAGAGATATCAGTAAGATAGGGCCTCCTAAAAGTTCTACATTTACCGATATTTTACATTCCAAAGTGACCAACACAAACAATTCTAAAACTCCCTGAAAATACAAGCATTCTTTCTAGTATTTAATACATTCCACTGAGAAGCTTGAAAATGTGCTTGCTGTCTTCTGGCACAAAGACAAAACTTCCCAGACACGCAAACAAAGAAAATCATCATCAAAGTTATCATCAGTGGGATCTCTTCTTTCTGTACTGCAGTTTGTGTCAAGATGTTGATTCAGCTTTTGAAATTCCCATCTGGATCATGATGCAAAGAACACTGGAGCTAAGAAGAGGAAATTCTAAACCACATTCGCAGTTTTCATTGGAGAAGATAAAAGCATAAAATACCAAAAATTATTTGAACTCAATAGAAAACCCTGAGGTCAACCTTTTACTAATTTTTCAGTAGGAGAGGAACATTCAAAATCATTTACAGTTGAATAACTACCTTGATTCAAAAGCTGCTTTGAGTAAAATAAATGGCTATTTTATTGACTGTAAATACGTACCAACGTAACACAGCTGGACAGAGCTGAAGAAGACACACAACAACCCTTCACACTTCAAAATACTTGTCCCCTCAGCATGTACAATGTCTGTGAAATGACTGACGCAGCAAGGCCCACAACCATACCCTACACCAGTGACCAGCGTTTATGTAGATGGAACTCAGGAAATCACAGACTTAGCAACTCTGTGACCAATCAATGGCCCTTTAATCCCATCAAGTGCTACCGAACTAAATAATCTCTGCACACACATTTAAGAACAGAGCCACACAGTTTTTGTTTTCATAAAAATATACTGCATATAATTACATCTTGTAAAGGCAATTCAGGTATGCTGGAGACCAAGAAGCTTATACCTTCATAGTTTCTGCTGTAAACAAAAAAAAAAAACAAAGGAAACTCTTTGGGACTGATGGATAAGAATAAGAAAATCATACAGTTCACAATCTTCAACATATACAAATTACTCGAGGTAATCATAACTGACAGCAAATAAACATGCCCCTGCATTTTACTCACCTTTCTATAACATGATAATTCAGATTAAAATCTCTACACCGTTTCCAAACTGGAAAACATGACTTTATAAAAATAGTGCCTTAAACATCCATCAGGAAGTTATTTATAACTATCACCATAGCAAAGGATGACCTTTTTGACCTCTTTTTCTTTTTTTTTTTTTTTTTAGAATTGTTACAATGCAAACTTCATACTACCAGATGGACTCTTTCAGGTAGCTAAACAAACCAGTTGGACTTTACTGAAACAAATTACTCATCTAATTAAAGAACACAATCACATGAACATGAATCTTAGACTAATTTCCCCTTCCTTAATTAGCATGTATTTATATATTACTATAGTGACATTTAAGCAGGTCCTTGTTCAAGGTAGTATTTAAATCAAAAGCTGCAACCCTCCATCCACAATTAGAGTACTCCCTGTAACATATGGGGACTCCAGAAGAAATAAAACAGCTTGAGCAACTTCATGAGGGTCACCAAATCTTCCAAGGGGAACTGCTTTCTTCAACTCATCTTCCTCCAAATGAGCAGTCATCTCTGTACGAACAAAGCCTAAAAAAGGAAAAACATGAAGAGCAATCTAATTTCCAACTACATTTTTCCAGTAGACTCTCCCTGGAAACCTCCAACATGACAATCCCCAGCAACCATTCTTTAAAGTCTTAGAAGTCAGTCTGGATCAATTTTTTTTTTACCCAACCAACAAAATAGTTTTGGAAGCATTGATGTAATCGTTAAAATGCAGAGATCTGTGTAAGTCAACGTGAAAAAAAAAAGTAACTCTAAAATTGTGCTCAAAGAACATAGTATCACTTTTCTGAAAGATAAAAAATAAACATGCCACCAAAACATGCACAATAAAAAAAATGGGTGTGAAATCCCAGACAAGAAACACCCACAGCTGCTAAGTGCTTTCATTAAATTTTAAAGCTTATTCCAGAACTTGCAGAATTTCTATCGTAACTCTTAACTGAAGAATACTTTACATTCCTTATAAACTTGAAGGGCAATTTTTCACAATTTTCATTTTCTGAGACCTAATTTTTCTACTGCTGCACTTCCCTTCACATAAACTGCAGCTTCATAAAGAGCTATCTAATATCCATCTGTTACTAAGTCTCAGCTTTACTTTCTGCTCTACAAATCTCCCCCATGAGCTGTTCAGTTCACTGACAAAGAAAAGGTATTTTTCCTGCCTAGTTCATGAGCTGAACTGGCTCATGTGGAAGTCTGAAAGACACAGCAGCACAAGGCGAGCAGCAGAGTACACACATAACTCAGGGCACAGAATGTCAGAAAAGACATGAACTTTTTCCTTAAGGATGGTGGTTTGCCTGGAACAGACTGTCTTAACCATCCTCATAAAGTTTCTTTCCAGACCATCTCTGTTTACTAAAAGGAAAGACAGAGATGTTTTCAAGACAGCTTCTCATGGTCTTAAATGTTTCTCTAAAAACAAATAAACATCCTTTAGCAGGACACAAAGGTAGCCACCTGTATAAAGCTATTTATAATTCTTCCATCAGTAAGGATGGCAGGTTTTGAAGGAGGAATAAAGAAAAAAAGCCATTTTTTATGTAAGCGTGGATAGAAGAACAGGTAGATGCATCCTCCTAGATTTCTCAGTGTTCCCTTGGAAAATCTAGTGGTTATAAAAGAATACATTATATCTTAAACAGGGGAGGAAAAAAAAAAAAAACTTACTTAGAAAGGCTGAAGAACAAAACAGTACTCTGTTTTAAGTACTTTCAGAGTATGCCAAATACTAGCAGTCTTGAACACCACTTATTGCAGTAATCAAGGATTCACAAACTTCCCAAAAACTAACCTGGAGCAAGCACATTGACTCGGATTTGCTTTCTTGCTACTTCTTTAGCAAGAGAGCGTGAAAATCCAACTATTCCTGCTTTGGTAGCACTGTATACACTTTGACCAGAGTTGCCTTTAAGTCCTATAACACTTCCTAAAATAAAGAAACATTGAAGAGGTTAGATGGCTAATAGCTTTATTGTTTCAGTTTTTAATTTTTAATAGAAAATGAGTTTAAGGAAAAGCAGTTAGAAGTATATTACTCAATGCACTTTACAGTCTATCGCGATGAGCAAATCCCTCACTTACCTATGATTTTTATGATAAGTGACTATCTATGTTGAGGAACATGTACCAGGAAAGTAAAATGTAAAAATATCACGGCACTGAAAAAAAAGAACTACTACACCAATTTAATTCTTATAACCAGCAGTTGGTAGATTTAGCTACTTCAAGTCACTTGATAAGCAACAGTAAAATTGTTTTGGTTTATTTTCAGAAATATTTAAACTCTTGAGTGTTTATTATTGAAACAAGCCGTTAAGCAACATTTAGATGTTGCTGAAACTAGATAAAGGAATAAGCACTTACAAAGAAAGACTAAACATAGAATAGAAAGAAATATAAAGAGAACAGTCAACTGCAAAAATCGACATTTCAACAGTACACATGCCAAACCATTTTAGAAAAGTACTTTCCATATAATTTCACTGGATTAGACAAGCAATTTACCTATATTAACAATAGCACCTCCTTGATGATGGATCATACTTTTTACAGCAGCTTTGCATGTCAGCATTGTTCCCAAAAGGTTTGTGTGAATCTGGGATATCATATCTTCAGTCTTGGTTCTCAGTAACAAGCTATCCCTGACAAACAGAACAAAAAATACAAAATAGCTCACTGCACAACCTTAAGGATTACATTTACTTATAGTAAAACATGACCAATGAGCAGAATATTAAAGGGGATTTATATAGTTCTATACATTTTAGCATTCAAAAATTTGACACTGTTAAGATGACACACAGTAAAAAGTGTACTGCTATTCTGATAACAAAGTTTCATTAGCAATAAATACTACTTTGGACTATTGCTCTGGACTATTTCAGGGAGAACAAGGAGAAGAAAGAAAATAGAGGTGGAACTTACAAAGTCACAATTCAGAATCTACAGTGAAAGCTGTTTTCACCTGTTATAATTTTACTTCCATCAGAAAGACAATACCAGTGAACAACTGATATTGTACTACCTTGTAACTAATAACTTACCTGTTGATCCCAGCTGCATTAACCAAATAGTTAATAGGACCTAAATTCCTCTGCATTTCCTCAAAAGCACGTTGGACTTCTTGTTCCCTGGATACATCACAGCTTAGTGCCAGATGGCCAGCTGCATTGAAATAAAGGCACGTAATAAGAAGAGTAAAAAGTTTGTAACTCATGAATCTTAAGAATTTATAAACTCAACTGAAAAAACAGATGTGGAACTAGTCATAACTCAAGGAATCCGTTTCGTCTCCAGAAAATTAAATCAGCACAATTTTCAAGAACTATACTAATTTGTTACGTGACAACTCTCATCCTATTTTCAGTCTTTTGAAGTCAGAACTTTGGCATGACCTGACAGGCCTCTGTTCTAGCTTGATCAAGAGCCATGTGTGACTAGATTCCTACCAACTTCCTGCTGTGACCTTGAACGACTCCTTGAATCTATTCTACCTGCATGATACGAATTGCAACATACTTTTCCCAAAGAATAATATAAAAACGAAGTGCAGTGAAATAACTTCTCTGCCCTCAGATTACTTACCTAGTTAATCGATACAGTTAATTTAATGACTTGCTACTTTCACAAGTTACCTAAGCATTAGACAGTGAAGAAATCATTGCAAAGCAGGTTACGTACCACCAAGACTGCGTGCAGTGGTTTGGGCTACTTCAAGATTTCTAGCAATAACTGCCAGGTGGCAGCCTTTCTGTGCCAGTAATTCTGCAACAGCTTTTCCTATTCCTCGGGATCCTCCAAAAATGGCACAAACCTTGCCCATCCTAAAAAATAATTCACAAATTGCACATAAAGCATGAATTTCAGGCCAAACATTGCAGAGAACAACCACTGTCTTTGTCAGTATCGCGATCCTAACAAGTCTGCAGCATTTTGTAACACTGAATTATAAAAGTTGTGATTTTATTTTACTCATAGAAAAAAATAAATAGCTGAACTAAATTAGATACCTCTTCAACAATTTCAATTTAATCCTTAACAATTTCTGAACTAGTAAAAAAAAATAGTCTAGAATTTCAAGTACTAATGTTACAGTAACTCCTATTTATTTGAGGAAATATATGATTTATGTATATAAAAAGCAGAATGTATCACTCAGCTGTTTATTAAAAGCCAACACAGTGGATATAATTATATTGTTTCTGCACTATTCTACTACCAAATTTAGCCTCAAGGTCTCTCTCCATCCTATATATCTATGCAGGACACCCAAACTGCAGACATTGCCGGAGTATGACTTGATAACACCATACTTAGAGTAGATTAATACTAAGTTTCACTACGTATTCCTATGTTTTGTCACTAGCGTTAGAGTTCATTTGTATGATTTTCTACTTTTGTAGACAGAAAATGCTTTTTGAAATCTGAAATAACTCAGAAATAGCTACCTTAGATGTATAGGCAGGTCTGTAACAATCTGCTCCTGCAGAATGAGGTTTTAATTTGAAATTTCTAGGAACCAATCATCAATTGCTTAGGGTCTTCTTGAGCCAAGGGAAGGATCCAAACAACAGTAATGAACTTACTTTACAAATATTTAAATAAATTCTTTTTGAGCCCAATTTCACTTTGCTTTTACAATATCTTGAGGCAATGAGTTTTATATATATGCCCTTTCTGATGTGTTTTAACTGAAACTACGCATACAAGGACACTATCAATTCCTATAACTGCACGATGATTTAGTCACAAAGGACCGGGTGCTCCCTCTGTCAGGCTTTGATTATAGAAGAGCAAAATCTACCACAGGGAACAGTCCATCCTTTTACAGACAAGAGAATGAACAGAAAGAAGCTAAGTGCCTGAAATCAATCCATGCACCTCCTTCCCACGTTGGATTTCTAGGAGCAGGGAGAAGTTAAACGCCTCTATCTCAGACAGGCACCCTTTCAAAAGAACGCATACAAAAAGATGTGCCGTGTGAAGACGACTTCTTAGCGATAAAAAACGGCTACTAAATACAGCCTCACAAGGAAGGCTAACCTTTCAGAGACCCACACGAGGTAGCCGGTCTGCAACAGACCGATGAAGGTCACCCAAGAGCCGCAGCCCTTACTGACTCAACAGACCAGAGGCACAGCCAAGCTCCATTTCGCTGACACATTCGATCAGAAGCTTCACCCTGCGTTTTCCACCCTGAGGGATTTATCCTTCCACAGAATAAAACACACAGACTCCAGAGGCGCGCCTCCCCAGGGCCCAGCCCGCCCAGCCAGCACCGCATCCCTCACACGCAACCCCAGCAAACCTTCTCTTTATTATACCCCCTTATTTCGCGAGGGGGAAGAGAAGGCCCGGCGCGCAAGCCACCACCACCACTCTCCTCCGGCCCGCGGCCCCACAGAGCGGAGTGCGCCTGCGCTCCGCCCAGCGCGCAACGGCCGCCGATCGCCGCCAAGGGGCGCCCGCGTTATGCCGGCCCCGCATCGCGGCACGCTCAAGGCGGCACACCCGGGGAGAACGCGGCCCGCCCAGGGGCCGCAGGGCACGCCGGGACGTGCCGTACCCGCCACGGCAGCAGGGTGGGGAAGGCCGAGCTGTGGGGGGCAGTGCTGGCGGGCAGGGCTAATAGGGACGAGCAGGCCGACACCCTGTGTGGATTTTTGCCCGTCGCAGCCGTTGAGCTGTTTGGGTCACCGAATTACCCCGTGCTTTTGTTCGTCAGTAATCTTTACTGCTGAAGTTTGCTGTGTGTTTTTTTGTTTTTTTTTTCAGGCCATCCAAAACACTGAACAAGGTCATCAGAGGCTCTGCAAGTCTGCTGTGTTCATGCTCTCCTGACCAAACAGGTTTCCCCACTGCAACCCGCTATCTCACAGCTGAGCTGATCTGACCCTGGAGCCTGAGGCCCTGTGTGGAGTTCCCGCAGACCTTGAGCTGCAGCATCCAGGCAGTGAGGAGCTGCACCCCTTACTTCTGCTCCAGCGGCTGCTCGCATCCTGCATCTCGCTCCCAGGGCTGTCACGCAGCACATTACACATGAAATAAAAACAATCCCACCCCACCATACCCAGTCTTAAAAAGAGATATTCAGGAAGCGTTGCAGAGGTGATGTCTCGCTGAGCCTCCCTTGATGCATCACCTCCTCACTTGAGGAGCACATCAGTCCACCATGAATCAGCACAGTCTCAACTTTGTCAATCTGCCTCACCCCTACTCGTGTTTGCTAAGTGTTTATATTGGCTGCAAGATAACACCTATGGCAATCACTTCAAGAATTTATCCTGTGACAGCCCGTTTGGATGTTATTCCAATTGCCAGTTAAACAAGTATTTCTGATGAGTGTTTATCACCAAACACAACTGGGTTTTAGTTCATAAGCATGCCGAAAATAGCTGTCAACATTAGGACTAACAACAAAACAGCCAGCATTTCCATCACAGTATGATGGTGAGTATCACCTACCCTGACATACCTCTGATCACAACCTCAAGTATAAAATCTCCATGCATGGTATGGGTAACTTGGCATTGTTGCCCACTCTGGTCCTGTACTGCAGTAAAATTCATTTCTGCATCTCCTTGTGTTTCCATTTAGTGCACTGTATTTATTATATCTTTAAGTTTGTTTTGTTGGGAAACGGGAAGAAACAGGGATGCTGGGAGACAAGCAAGGAGACAAGGAGCAGGGAGCAAAGTTAGAAAGAAAGTGGTTGATAAATGTGGAAAAAATGATTTAGACTGAACTAAATAGGATTAAAAAAAATCTCAACTGAAGGTCTACACTGCAGGAGTAGTAAGTGACAGTTAATAAGCAGAACAACTCGTTCCTTCAACTCCCTTCCTTCTATAAAATTTAAGAGATCAGAGAAGCATAAGTTTTGTTTTTATGGAGATAGTAATTAGCACACAGACCTGAGACACACAAGTGAAATACTTTCCCCTAGTATCTACTTAGAAATCTGTAACATAGGAAGAGACCACAGGCTGTTAGAAGCAAGAAACCAAAGGCATAATAGCATTAAGCCACTTTTATAGTCTCACCTGTTTTGCAGGATTGTTGCAATGTAGGACCATGAAAACATTTGCAAGATTAGCACTAATGAGGCACAGATACACTGAGTACAGGAATACATGGTTTTACGTGGCACATCTACTTAACTGACAGAAAGCAGCAAGCAGCCATTCCTCCATAACTGCAAATAGCTGTAATCCTAACCAGGACTTACGCTGGCAGAACTTCAGCTGATGATTTTCCAGCAGTGAGTGTTGAACACGGGCCATAATAAATAGCAACTGTGATAGTGATAGCAACAATCACTCATATCTCACAGACTTCTTACCTCCTTTATCTTCACCAGTGTTACAGGAAATGTTGAAGACAATATTCTTTACATCTGTTACCCATTTTGCAGCTTGAAACATATGCAGTAAGACTTGGAAAGCTTTCAAGGAACTCAATTCCTGACATTCAGTTTTCTCTATCAGATTGTCCTAAATAAATCTAGTTTCATATCTCATCTCCTGACAGAAATACGCAGTTGTCATTTCATCCTGTTCATGCGTTTCACTAAGCAGCTGAAGACTTCATCTCCTTGTGTGATGCAGAAACCTTTGCTGTTGCAGTTCCTTCCAATGACTGAGCATTAAAGTAGTAAAGCATAATATTACCCAATCATCTGGCTTAATTAGGTAGAAAGTAGGTTATTAAAGATGAGAAGAACTATTTTTAGATGACTGCTGGCACCATTTTTTAGTTTATCTTAATAGTGAATGTTTATATATTTTAGTGAATATATATATATATGTATCAGAAGTAGTTAGCATCCTTGAAAATAATTATCTATTGTTTACACTAGACATGTGAAATAAAGCGCCCATTTATATAAAACGTATGAACAGCTTTAATCACTTGTCATAGTTATGGATTTTCAAGGGCATAGTTCATTACAAAATTCCCCTAGAAGTCCAACAAGCTCCCTATAAGTGGTCTGGTAACCACTCCTGCACATCCACACAATTGAAGTGTGGCTTACAGAAACCTAGGATGGCACATGCTACTGTCCTGAAATCCCAGAAGGAAATTTTGTGGATGACATATACTTACAGTTACTAATTTTATAGAAAATATTAAATATTAACTGCAAAGTGGAAAAAAAAGGAGCAACTTCGAAGATCAGTATAGAAGGTATGTCTTTTACCAAACTATGATTATTGCTGGCTGTGAAAATGTGATGCAAGATGATAACACCTGTAGGGTGCAACAGGATACTGAGTTAATTTTCCAGAACAGAAAATTCACTTACATATTTAAGTTCCTTTTTGTTTTTATCCTTGCTTGCCTAAACTTTCTCTATAAGGTTTTGTATTGTTTTTATACTGAACATACCTAATATAGTGTGTTCTACATATTACAGTGATAAGATTATCCGCAGCCTTCTGTGGATAAACTCTCTGCCAGAGTTCAACTCTCCTCATCATCCAGTTTCTTCACATCATTTTCTGTATTCTTGAATGCAGGAAACGTTTACCCCCTGACCATCCAATTTCTTTCAACAGTTACAACATTCAAATACCACTGCCTGAACAGAGTAAACTTTTTTTAGGGAACTACATGTTAGCAAAACAAAAACTTCTGAAGAGCACTGAAAATGATATAGAAATAAAATCATGAATAGTATGCCTTTTTAGGAAAAAAAAGTGAAAAACATTTGTCCATGTTTTGTTTGGGGTTTTTTTTCTTTTTTTTTAAAGAAAACTTGAAAGGTTTACGTTTTACATTATTACTTAGCTGAAATATTAAATATTCTAAGAAAAATCAAGGTAGTGTTTCTGTACTAACTGTCTCAATTTACGTCTATTCCAGAAAAGATGCATAAGCAACAATCAGATCATGATCACAGACTCAATCTCCCAAAACCACATAGCTGGCTTCTTCTCCCAGCTTGCTTTGTACAACAAGAGGTCCATCAAACACGATTATTTATGATGTATCTGCAGCTCCAACCAACCTTAATTGAAACAGTGGAAGTCCATTGCTTTTCTGTTTTCTTCCTTCTCTTTGATTATTCCTTCCGTGTTCTTCTCTCCTCCTAGTTTCTCTTTTTCCATCTTACAGGAAAACAAAACATTTCTCTATCATCCACAGTCACTTCTTTTCCCATAATTTTTGCTTACAGATTGAAGATTTTTCATGCAAAACTGTCCATATCTGGATTGACTATCACTGCATAATACATCTCTGCATCATCCACTTCCACTCAGATCACAATTATTTTAGGCATCCTGTACAAATGGGTAACATTTATGCAGTGTGCAGTGTTTACATAGAACTCATTCCTGTTTACTTTATCAAATCATTGCTCAATTTGAGGATGCTTTTCACAAACAATTTTCTGCTCTAATAGCAACAAGTCACACATTTGCTTTGCAGACACCTCAATGAAGTACTCCTGTCAACATTAGTCGTGTCATGTGCTCTAAAATGTTTCCAAAAAAAAAAACTTCTGGCTTCTAAACGCTCATGAAGTCAATTGGAATATGAAGGTTTAAGGAAGCTAACATTACATGATAACCACCACTTACAAATATATGTGTTTACCAATGATAAAAGCAAGAAAAAACAAGTTGTAATTTTTTTTATATTTCAGTTTCTCACAACACAGAATCTGAAAGTCATTTAGGAAACAAAGCAGGAGGGCAGCTCTACTTCCCAGAAGTCTGCAGTCTAATTTTATTTTCCAAGTGAAATGAAGAAGGAAGAATGACTAGCAAAGGAACAGGAAGCTAAAGTGATAGACTGTTTAGGTTTATAACAGGAGGGGTGTTCTTACGAACTGCAATTCAGAAGACATGCTACACATTTCTTTTAAGACTTGCCAAAGCACTGACTGTTTTTCCCCTCTGAATGTTAGTTCTCCCATCTTTAATTGAGGCTAATGGTTGTCTGTTCTCTTACTGTCACAGCCCTGGGGAAAGATTTCAGTGTACAGGGTTGGCTGTTTTTTTGTTAGTTTTGTAAAAACACTTTTAGGATTTAATGTAGAAAGAGAAATGCACCTGAAAAAAAAAAATAAATCACCAGATATAGGCCTTAAGCCCCATTTGGAAATGCATTATCTTTTGTAATGAAACAGTAATTGCTTTTTTCATAGGAAACAAAAAATTCGGAAAGAGTAGGGGAGTTCTTTAAAAAAAAAAAAACAAAAAAAACACTAGCTTTTTTGGTAATGTGTATCTAGGTTAAAATGTTGTTAAATACATGTAAATAAATGATCTACTAAATATGTGTTAGGCAGTTCTATTTATGACATATTGGTACATTGCCTAATAACAATGACGCAAGAAAAAAGAACAAGCTGAGTATCTGCCAAAAACATCCTGGGGAGTGCAGGAAAGGAAGGCAACAGAAAACCAAACAGGCTGAGAAGGGAAAATCAGAAAAGCTTCACCCAGTACACAGCAGGACTCCACTCCTGAAAAACACGTGGACACAGTGGGTAGATTTTCCGTACTGGGTAAGGTTGTGTTGACTGACCTTATACAACCTCTCTGCATTTTCCTCAATTCAACGCATAGCTATTTTTAGTAGCAGAACTCTGCATAATGTTTTTATAACCCATTTTGGCTGCAATGCTACATCCAGTTGCAACATCCTTCATAGCACTAACCAATCTATGCTGCCTATTTTGTTAAGCAGCTGGGGAAAAAAAGATAGACTGGGAAATAAATAAGGCAGCGATTGCCATTATTTAGCTGTAAAGGAAAGCCTTTTGCTGCAGGGCTTCTATACCTAGACACTCAGAAATTCTGAGCAAGACAAGTCAGTTAATGGATGTGGGCGGAGCTCACAGGCAAATACAACTGCTGCCATGCTCTTGTGCTTCGCCATCTAGAGCTTCACAACACAGCAGGAGGTTCCAAATCAAGATTCTTGGAAGTTAATACATCTGTTATGCTGACAGGAGGGTCATTCCATTTCTGATTGACAGACTTCTCCATGAGGGATGAGAAAACACATGCATGTGGAATTAGCATGCAATGTCTGTGCTAGCAAATTTATGTTAAAGAGAGACAAGCCATTGCTGCTCCTAATGAACAGCTCAGGGCATGTGTAAGCAGCCATGCAGAGATTCATTTGATGATGAAATGGATATGCTGGCAAAAGCAGGATGTAGTTAGGTATTACACCTGCAGAAACTCAAAAAACATCATAAACTTGAAGATCTTTACACCAGCTGAGAAGTCACAACTGTCACTAATACTAACCACTTCTGTATATTTTATCAGCTGAGCAAGTGAATTATTAGTTCATTTCTGCTGTCAAACATAAAAACACACAGGATAACATTCTCCCTTATAGTATCTGCATTCCAGCTACTTCCAAACTCAGGAGAATTACACTCATGTGACTGAAAAATGCAAAACACAAAGCCCCGTTCAACATTCGACTAAAGCTCTCTTACCATAACATTACTTTTTGTACTTCCTACGCCTCTGATTGTTTTATAAATACGATTTTTTTTCCAGCAGATAAATACATTATTCAAAGCATAAACAAGTACATTAAGTAATATCTAAGCAGAACAAAGACCATCTGTATGGATTGCAGCTTTACTCTTTAGCCCTATTTCCTGCAATTATTACAATTTATTCTGCTACAGCATGATTCTGTACTTTCAGAAAAGCATTCATTAGCACAAAAATGTTGAGGCAAAACAACTAAAGCCATACAAATTCTAATGGTGTAGTATTCCTTTATCTACCTTGCTTTTGAGAACAAAGTGTTGCAATGCTACAGGTCCTAATTTTGTTTTATAGCATCATTTGAAAGGCAGCTCTTTTTTGCAGGCTTCAACACAGGCTATACATTTGCCATCATTTTCATACCTTTAGCACATAATGTAAGCACAAATCTTACTAAGGTGTGCAGCCATTCAGTTTCCAGGTACTGCAGTTTTGTCAGATTCTTTCCAACCCTTCCTGCCGCTGATACCAAGCACCCATACCAATCCCAGAATTACTGCTCATCCTTGCCGATGCAATTCCAGTTCTTTCTTACGACTTATCCCCTCTGTGCCTCCCAACCAGTTCTCTTGCTAGAGAGCTCTTTTTAAAAGTACATAGAGGAACAAAAAAAAAACCACAAAAAGTGCACATACATCCAGTCCATTGGACGTACAGATTTTATCAAGTCATAAATTCTTCCTAAAACACAGAAGATAAAAACTGTTTTAAAGAAGCCAGATTTTGGTCACCCTGAAATTAAGGACCTTCTCACATCTACTCTATAAAAAGGCCTTCTTCTCCCACCTTTGTGTGTTCAAGTTACGAGCATACATAACATTCAACTTACTCCTCTACAGTAAACAGTTCTCCTACTAATGGGGGACATTAATAAACAGATTGAGTTTACTGTCAGCACTGCTAGGATTTCTTGGAACAAGCCTTGATCCATGTGCTGAGCTGCTTGATTACAGCACTGAAGACCTTTGCTCCAAACTTGCTTTCCATGGAGACACACACTGCTCTTACTAGCAGATTCAGTCATGAAAGTCTTTGGGTCTGAAAACAAACACCCAGTTGGAGAATTCTCTGGGATTATTTGCTTAAGCATGGACCAAGACATCATTTAAGTCTCTGATTCTGTAAAACTCACAAGTACCTAAAACTGCCACTAGAATTGGTGCAGCTTTAGTGTGTACACCACGGGGTTATACCAAATGCAACCATGGTGACTAATGTATAACGTGGGAGGAAGGGAGAAAGTAATCAGGGCCAATTCAGTGAATCATGACCATAAAATCTCAAATGGGAAAATAGAAAACATTCCCTGAGTTATCCAAATTGCTGAAGTTTCCCTTCATATCTAAGTATTAAAGCACCCCCCAAAAAAACAATTACAGGTTTGAAACATCAATTATATTTATTTTTGCTGGTTCAGAGATGTGTAAATAATAATTCCTTTGTACATAAAGTTGTTCCATTTTTTATATTTCCTAGAATCAGATGCTTCACACAGAACACTATTTCTGTGATGGTCCAAACAGAGAAAAACTGATTCAACGAAACACCACTACATATATTTAACTATTAAAATCAGGCTAAATCAATTTCTGTTCTCCGAAGTGCTTAATATTTTTGTTTGCCTTTTTGTTCCAATGAATCCAATGCACTTTAATCCTTTATGAATTCTGTTCAACGCCTTCATCAGTGACCTTGATGAGGGGATAGAGTCCACCCTCAGCAAGTTTGCTGATGATACAAAACTGGGATAAATGGCTGACATGCCAGAAGGCTGTGCTGCCATTCAGTGAGACCTGGACAGGCTGGAGAGCTGGGCAGAAAGAAACCAGATAAGGTTTCACAAGAGCAACTGCAGACTCTTGCATGTGGTTATTCCTCCTCTAGGGGGAATTCCTATTCCTAGAGGAGGAATAACCACTTGCACCAGTACAGGTTGGGGGGTGACCTGCTGGAGAAGAGCTCTGAAGAGAGGGACCTGGGTGTCCTGGTGGATGACAGGCTGGCCATGAGCCAGCAGTGTGCCCTGGTGGCCAAGAAGGCCAATGGGATCCTGGGGTGCATTAAAAAGAGCATGGCCAGCAGGTTGAGGGAGGTGATCGTCCCCCTCTACTCTGCCCTGGTGAGGGCTCATCTAGAGTACTGTGTCCAGTTCTGAGCTGCCCAGTACAAAACAGACAGGGATCTCCTTGAAAGAGTTCAGCAGAAGGCTACAAAGATTATAAAGGGCTTGGAACACCTCCCTTATGAGGAGATGCCGAGAGACCTGGGTCTGTTAGCCTTGAGAAAAGAAGGCTCAGAGGGGATCTGATCCATTTCTATAAATATCTAAGGAGCAGGAGGCAAAAGGATGAGGCTGAACTCCTCTCAGCAGTGTGTGGTGATAGGATGAGGGGAAATGGCCACAAACTGAAGCACAGGAAGTTCCGCACAGATGTACGTGGAACTTCTTCACAGTGCAGTGACGGAGCACTGGCACAGGCTGCACAGAAAGGTGGTGGAGTCTCTTTCTCTAGAGATGAAATTAAAGACCCACCTGGATGCCTACCTGTGCAACCTGGGAGCTGCTTTGGCAGGGGGGTTGGACTCAATGATCTCTAGAGGTCTCTTCCAATCCCTACAATTCTGTGATTCTGTGAACACAAGGCCTAGGAAGTTAAGATGTGTGAGAGAGGTGGCTGGGCATGCCATCAGGCTACTTCACAGTTAACCGCTAGACATTTGCTGTAATTACAAAATGTAATTTAAAGTTAGAAGCAAGAAATTACATTCATGCCCTAGTGACCTCTTTTATATCTGGAATCAGTATTTCCACATACAATACCTGTTCCCAGAACATTATATTGTGTTACTAAATACAGCACAAAAGACAGTATAAGCCAGCTATAAGCTACTGTAAATTTATCAGTAGAGCTTTCAGTTGCAAGAATACATACTAGTTACTTACTTATTTTAACTATGCCTGACACATTGACAACTTCTAAGAAAAAAACATCGATCAGAAGTGTACTACAATCTAGTATTTGCCCTTGAAAAAATTACTTCAACTTTTAACTCTTTCCTTAAAAATACTGCTTTTGATTTTAAAACAACAACAACAACAACAAAAAAACAAACACGAAGACAGACCTTCAGACTCACACACAACTAGGAAGTGATACAGTTTCTGCCAGCATTATCTGATGTTAAAAGTTCAAAAAGCTCAGTAAAGATTTGCTATTTTTTCTCTAAACTAGTTCTTGTACTTGGCAGAAGATACCTTTTGTACTGGTGGATTAAGGCATTACTCAGAAGTAGGGCTATAGTGTAACCAAATCACAGCTGTGTGAGCATGTTCTATTGCTATCAGCTCTGAGCGTGTTACTTCACAGTTAATACCAAACTAGTTGCATAGATCAGCAAAAGTAGGAAGAAAGTAGATGGAAAAATTCCCACATCATCCTGTTCATCAGTAATGCACTTCGGCTGAGTCTGCACCACAAAAGTTTGACGACATAAATATACTATGGTGTGAGGACAGACACTACCTACTGATTGATCTTTTTTCACCAGCACAACCTCTGAAAAGATGCAACTGCTCCAGGAGAAAACAGCTTTCATGGCTTGGTTTAGCCATCCGAGAATGCCATGCAGTTCCACCACCAGTTCAGCCTAGCCTGTGCCAGCACTTGGGGGATTATGGCAGGGGCCTCACTAAGAGGAAACTCAAGCATGTGACAGTAGTCAAGCTCTGTTGTGGCCCTCATCTTCCAGACATCCAAACATATGGTCATATCCAGTAAGGAACCACCATAAGCCCTATGGTGGGAGAGGAGTTCTTGAATCGTTTTCTAAGAGGTTAGCAACAAAAAAAGAAACAATTGTGGTTAAACCAGACAATGTTTCAGATGTCTTTAATTACAGGGCTGTTCTCCTCCTGTTCATTCCCCACTTGCATATTCACTGCTGAACATGCTCATCCTGCCATGCCAAGACAACTGCAGCAACTTCTCCAAACTCAAAACTGAGACCAGCTGATCCTATGCTGCAGGAACATTTGAGAAATGCTACCTACAGAAACATATATTTTAATATTTAAATATTCTTGGACTCAAAGATCCTTCCAGGTCCTCTTCAGATATTTTATATGTTCATCAATACTACGTCAAATGAGAGAAAACAAATTACAAGAACACTCTTGTTTTTTTGGATATGGCCAAATCTTAAACGAATTTGATACCAGGTTAACATTGATATCCTCATCAAAGAATATTCTGCATCTGAATTGGTAGAAATCAGGAATGTTTTCTGGCATTTTCATAAGCAAAATTATACCAGATCTCCACATAGAAATATGGTTGTGGCATGCACAACTGGCTCCGTTGGTTCAGAACCCCCTTCTGGTTCACATGACAGAATTAAGACATCATGTCACTCTTGCTCTCCTTGTTTACTGCAGACATTCTCACTTCAGCTTTGTAAGACTTATGCCTAGCAGTCTTTGGCAAACACCACCTATTCAGTGTTAAGGAATATGCCCTTGTGCAAGAATACTGAATGCATAGCCAGAGTGAGTACAATCTTTTTTAAGCTGTTTTTTAGAAGTTTTAAAACATTAATCTATTAACATGTTTTTTCATCCTTCCTGAAAAGTCTGACCTTCACACAGATGAGCACTATTTAAAAAAATATTAAATTTTATTCTGTAGGAAAAAAATAATAATGTATATCAGATGTAAATTAGGATATACAAAGAATTAGAATATACATCAGAATTTCCTGATATGCAGGACAACAGTTATTTGTATACTATTAACTCACAAGTCGGACAGAGGCACTGAGGAAACCTTTGATAATGGAGCAGAAAACCAGCAGATTTCCGTGATCTGCATGTATGCATTCAGAAGTCACAGTGAGATGACTACCAGAGGAGAAAACTTCTTTGAACTGTAAACATTTAAGAGCTAGCATTCTTCAGCTTATTCAGAAGTTCAACCAGCTGAAATGAGATATTTGACCTAGGTCAGGTCCTTTTTGTGGAAAACAATGTCAGTGACCACTTTAAAGTCACTCGGTTTCTGAATCATCTTCTCTTCCAAGCATCCACGGATATTCCATGAGAAAATACAGCAGGGGCTAACCGTAAAATACTCTGGGGCTAGCAGCCATTTGCAAACCAAACCCTATGCTGTAATTGTGGATCTGAAAATTTATAGACTTGACTGAAAAGTAACCAACTCTCCTACGCTTCACAGAGCAGTTAGATGGCATCATCTCTGATCTAGTGCCTTATCCATATTAGCGGCACAAACTGTTTTTGAGAAAAGGATAACACAGCCCTAATAGCTCTTATTTTCCAAGTATGACAATCAACAAGCTCAGTTTCTCTCAAATATACTAATTTCTCCTTTGAAGATATTTTCCTTCACTGTTTAACAGCAGGGGGCATATTCAGCGTATGCCAGCAAAATTTAATGAAATCAATGAAGTAGCAATGATTTGCAGTAATTGAGAGTACAACCATGTGTTCCAATGCCAAAGAATTTGGATGTTTTAAAGGCTTACATAGCCTTAGTTTCTGGGAAGTGTGTGTAGAGGGTGGGGGTAGGGGGCATGAAGCATTATTTTGTGGAATGGAGCTGCATCTATGACAGCAGGGACAGTAAACACCTGCACAGATATTTTAAAATCTTCCTTCTGCCTTTGTAATACAGTATAAGTCTTTCTTTCCGTGTCCAGTTTCTACTCTTTGGTCTGTAAACACTGTTCCCAGCACTCTGAAATTAAAATATAGCTACAGTTTGGGCACATCTACTGAACTGGTTTTGATTTAAGTAACTACCCCAGATGCAGACATCTTTAGGCCTTTGGGTTCTGCATGCCACATGAACAGGACCATAATACAGGCACTAGAGTTAGTCGCAGACTGCAGCTGAGTACTATTCATTTAAATGTGCTAAGAGGAATTTTTACAAGCTAGTTATAACTGTGAGTAATTGAAACCCGAGGCTAATGTTGCTGTGTTTAAGTTGTCTTTAATCCACTAAGTAGGAACAGCAGAGAAGTTAAGAAATGATTTTGCTACTTCCATTTTGAGCAAAATAATACAGCCGTCAGGAAAGAGAACAGTAGAAAGAACAAACAAATAGTATTTTCTGATATCTGTTAACATTATGTTCAGTGTAATTTCCATGATTTGATAGGCACTCGTGAAACACATTACATTCTGAATGGTTTCTGTACATGACAGATTAGATACTGTATATTCATATTTGTTTTGTTCCTTGTATCAGGCTGATTCGGATCAAACCGCTCTTCAACTGTATAGCAAGTCAGCTAAGTCTCTCACCCACAAACTAAGTCCGTAGGAGACTTCTGTATGAGAAGGGTTTAGATGTTCCAGCTGATGAATTTATCAGCAAGTTCACTAAAAAGTGAGCACTTACATTCAAAACAGGCTCAGCATCACATACCTCACAAGAACTGGAACTGTCAGTTCGGCAAATGAAGAAACTGAGGTTCAGAATAGGAGATCTCGGGTTTTTAAGAGCAGCTGCTAACTTCACGGGCCTCAACAAGTTTGTCCTCTACAAAGTCCTCTACAAAGAAGAATTTGGATAATGCTGTGGAGTATGACTTTGTCGTATCCATACTATTTCCAAAGACAACCCTCAAATATCAGTATACCTGATATCAGTAGACTGCACTGTTAGCAAACACCACCACTGTTTATTAGCAACAACCGGTAACTCCTCTTGAGGTTTTTGTAGCCAGATTTTTTATTTTGATTTTTAAACTTGAGTCAGTACTGAATGCAGTATTCTCAAAGTGCCTTTCAGGTAATTCAGGAATACAGATACCAAGTTTGGGATTTCAAACATGTTTTGACATGAGAACAATTCTGCAGTTCAGGCCAACCAGAACAGTAGTTGTTTTAGACAGACAAACACCCACAGGCTTAAGAAACTATGTAAAGATCAAGGGAAGCATTTTCAGTCTTAGACTTTCAAGTGCCTCTTAGGTCCTTTCACAAAGATGGAGTCTGATAACAGAAGTTACATCACAAATAAGTCAGGTAAGATTCAGGTGCCATGTACAGGTCTTTCGACTCTTTCCTTACACTTAATATCTGGGTCCTCATCTTTCACCATCACCACTTTCAGCTCATATTCTTCTAGATATCTATATTATATTATACATCTACAAGCTGATGAATGATTAATTCATTCAAAATAACAATGACACTGCTTTTGCTCAAGCTTCAGATGGCATATAATTTACCATTAACTGTCTGCCACAGTGCAGAAAGAAAGCACTTGACAGTGATTTGAGAAGTACACGTGCTTGAGATTCATGGTAAGAATCCCCAAAAGATGGATGCATTGGCATGTCCTACAGAAACCAAGAAAATTATTATTATTTATTGTACAAATGACCATACTGTCACAGTTTTACACCAGGCAGAAAGGTTTTTAAATAGACTGTTTTGTTAAAATCAATACTCACCTTTGAACACACTTGCTTAAAGCTACTGGACAGAGCTATCCAGCTAAAACATTTTGCCATCTCTATCAAAAAAGCTAGGATGCTCAGAAGCTATGTTCTTGAGCCTATGCAAAGCTACTGGCATCATTATTTTAAGGCAGAGATAACAAAATGAGAACGAAAAGGATTTCAGGCACCTCTGGCAATCCAAATGCTGAACACGTTAGAATTACCCAATAATTACAACACGACAACAAAACAACAGTAAAATCCCTCAATCCAAGAAACAGTTTTACTTCTTACCATGATTTTGTGCACTTTTTTCCTCCTATGTAAACACCGATGTCTGGTCACAATTCTGGAGGAAAAAAAAGCTGTTATTCAATAATCCCTCTTCTCCACTTCTAGCAGTGCTGTCTCCTTTTGACTCCACTCCCAAACCCCTTAGATTTCTTTTTTCTCCCATCAGCTACATGTAGACAGGTGAATGCATCTGAATCAGGAAGGTCTAATTAGGCTTTACTCAACTTACTTTACTTCGACTGCCACACACAGCAACGTCTTCAGGAGAAAGGAGCCTCCTACCACCCAACACTTCTGCCCTTAGAAAAAGTTAGTGTAGCTGCTTCAATAGTGGGGCACCTCCTTCAATACATACACAGCAAACTACTACACTAGACACTTCATCCTCTAGGGGAAGCACTTAACTCCTCTGTACATGATTTAACAAGACCTAGAGCAAATGCATCAGTCATGATCAGATTTAGATGGAAGTTACCAACATGTTCTGAAACTGCTTGAAAAATACAGAAATGGAAACAACCATCAGTTCACTCTAGAATTTTTGCATAACCCTCATCATTCCAAACTTCCAAAATTATGGAATCTGAAGACTTCATCTATGAGCAGGAATATCCTCCTTTAAATTCTAAAATTAAGTTCTGGTAATTTTATTGTCAAATTTTTTACAAAAAATTGATGCTCAGTGTTCGCATACACATTCTGATTTAGCCGTTTGCTAAGAAAATATTTATTACAATTGGAAGTTTAACATAGTAAATCAAACACTTAACATTCACAGAACTTCAAACATGGATGTAAAATACCTTACAAAAATTTTTGTATGGAATTACACAAAGCAAATGCAGGGGTTTGTCTGTTTTGACATTGAGTTAATCCCAAGAGAATACCAAAAAATAACTCATAAAAGATCACAAAAAAGGCAGGATAATTGCATTTTGTCATTGAACTGTTATGTAATAAGCCCTTTCTATAAACACTTATTGTTAAAACGTATTCCATCTAACAGAACTATTGGATTAACAGCTGATTTTGTATTGACTTTAGACCATGAAAATCTATTAACAGAGGTAACTTAGTCACTTAGTTTAAAATATGGAGAGCAGAAATAGAAAAAAAAATAACCTTTAGTAGTCTTTAATATAAAATGCACTACATTTTTCAAAATAAGAATACTATGACACACTAGTGTCAGTTTATGCTGACAAAAACTGTTATCAGCTCCTTTCTAACTGAAAAACTGTTTCACAAAACCTTTATATATTACATGAATATTCAAGTAAACTATTTAAAAATATTAAAAAGCACAAAAACTGAATTATACAGTGTTTCAGAGAGATAGTTAATTTGGGGATGCTGTCATGTTCAACTACACACACACACTCATATATATATACATATATATATGTATATGTGTATATATATATATATATATATTATTTTTAAGACTGTCACAATGATTCTGCATGATAATGGCAAAGAATCCTTGTCATTAGCATTTGATATTTTTCAGTGTATAATGTTAAAAACATAAAACAAGGATTTAACACATTGCTGTGTATTTGTTCATCACTTTTATATACTGTGTGATACTGAATCACACTACTGGCTTCCCTTTGTAAAGTGCGGATTAACAGCCAAATTACATCAGATTTAAGTGGAGATGATGGTGCTCCGTTGTCTTGCAAAAAAATCACAACTGAACTTCAACAATCAAAAAATAAAAGTGTCAAATCTCTTAACAGAACTCTGAAAGACTAACATTTTCCTTGCAGGCTGCATTCTTTATATCTGTCAGCTGCAAGGAAATAAAGATATTTTACTAATGATTCAAACACTGGACACCTCTGGGTGAAAGTGAGCTGCTCACTAGTTTTGGCTTTTGGAAAACTTTCAGAGCAAAATAACCCAGTAACTGATATTTGAAAAGGAAAACACAAATCATGCACAGCTATTTCACTGCAAGAAGTGAGTAACACATGCAAGACAAGAAAAGGTCAGAAGATACTGAAGTAGAAATGGTTAAGACTTTAGTAAAATTTTCACAGTGTTTCATACAGTCTTTACTTTAACACAAGAGTATGATTTACCACCATTTTTTCTCTGACATTTTAAAACACGTCTTGGCCATGCAGATCAGTTTGTGAAGAAAACAGCAAATTACACTTCTTAGGCATTTTTAGACAATAAGTAAAACTTACAATTTTATTTTTATATTCAGTCTTATCAAACAGGTGTTTTCAAGATATTATTCTTCTAAGTATTGGGCTTTAACATTCCCTCTAATTTTGTTGGATCCCAACCATAAAATGCCCCCCCCCCAAAAAAAAAAAAAAAAGGCCAAATATACAAAGCTAAGCTTTGTTGAAACAGACGTTATTACAAAATCAGAAGGCATAGGAAAATTCTCACCAACAGTCTTAATTTTCTTCTTTCCTAACCTTGTGATGGTTGAATTCTAATAATTTATTCACATACATCTTTGCCTCCTGGAAACATTACTCCACTTGGGTGATCTCTGAAGGAATAGAACTGGACTCAAGAACACCACTGACTTTCTTCCTCCACCCAAAGAACAGAACATATTTTTTTTTCTCTACTTCGGAAATTCTATTTGACGCCACATCACCACCATTCAGTATTAACTCATAAAACAGACTTAATCCACTGTTAAACACAGCAGGGGAAAAATATCTAGAGGACAAATGGGAGGCTCTTTATCACATATAATTGCTTGCTCATAAGGAGAGAATCCAGCTTCCCCTTAGTTATTCTTTCATAAATTAATAATTTGTTAAAATCATAGTCGCAAGATTTTTAGCTATTACACAAAATTCAAGTTTAAAAAAAAAAAAAAACAACAATAAATTAGTTACAGCCTTGTAAACAATTGTTCATTATGTAACATATGTGGGGAAAAAAAGTTCTTCTATATAATAAATCAGACAGTACAAGGCACACATCACACTCAAGAATCAAAAGTGATAAAACCAGCAGCCTTCATCTTCTGTGTTTGCTGGTGTCATTGTGCTATAGACACTGCAAAAATATGTATATTTTTCTTTACATTACAGTCATTTGAAAATAATTCATGACTGTGCTTTTTCTGGTAAAATACTTGTGCTACTTTACAGTACAGTATGATCTGAAGCTCTTGGAATCAATTTTTTCATATGTTCTCTACAAAGCTGCCAGGGAAAAGGCCAGTTTTTCCATTTCGTTGCAGAGTGCCTTTGAACCAGCCATCCTCACGTTTTTTATGTACAAATACAATGTCACCTTCTTTAAGTTCAAGTTCTGCTTCACTCTGAGGAGGATAGGATACCACAACTCTGTACCTGTTTGATAGGAAAAAAAAAAAAAAAGAAACAATAACAGAAAAAAAAAACAAAACACCTTAGGATTTTTTTTAATCTAGTTCTGTTCAAATATCTCTATACATGTTCAAACTTAACAGAACAAGAAACTTCCTAGAACTGTTTAGCACTGAGCATTGAGCATACAGCAACTTAAAAGTTAAGCACATCTTGAACAGAAAATAACAAGAATAATGTAACAAATTTAAGCTAAAAGTATGCATCTCCTATCAAGATGTTTTCTTTAACTATGACTCCTGTAAAAATAAACAAAAAAGGCAGTTAACAAGAGAAAACTGCAAGCACATTTTTGAAGATAAGTTTGCGACTCTTCCAGATAGTAAATTCAACAATAATCAAAGCACTCAGAACAGAAATTGAGCATAATTTACTAACTGTATGTTTAATATGATGTCATCCCAGGGAATGCTCTTAAAGGAAGTGTGCATCGAACAAAAATAAGCAGCAAACAAAATTTACTAATTTGCATCTGGTTTAAATTATTTTTATCTAAGAGCTTTTCAGGAAAAGAATGTGTGTCATAATTAAACAGATGCACAATTTGTGTACAACTTTATTAAAAATAAACATTTTAAGGAGTGTTCAGTCCAATAATTTTCTTTAGCACCAGGCTGATAAAAATGTATTCTTCCAGTAAAATCACTTTCAATCAACCTTTTCACCAAAGTGAAATCACTTTTCAAATACAACCTACATTATGCATTTATTACAGGCTTCTGATACTCTTCTCATACTTAATCTCTTCTGTGATGGCTTGAGTTCACATAACCCTAAAATTTAAATGTTATACCTCTACAGACAATTATGCCAACTTTTTAAAGTTTTCTGATAATTACTATAATGAGTTTCTAGCTATACACACAGTAATGCCTGCATCTTGAAACGGAATAGAATAAAAAGCTTCTAGGGTTAAAGAGCCTTCAGTACAATGCTACAAGGTGTGTTGGACAAAGTCTAGATCCTGTTTAAAATTAGAACACTGTACACATTTTTTTTTCCTAAGAGAAAAATAAACTAACAATCTGTTGAAGACAAAATACTAACTACATATATAGACCCACAATAGCACCAGTTAATTCTGTAATACCCAAAGATTAAAGTAGTGCATTCTGCTTAAGAATATATAATACAAAAATGAAGTCTGTCCACATCTTTAAAAGCATTTGGAAAAGGGTAGCAGCACTGTGTAAATAGTTAAAGTCTCTTTGGAGATCTATGTATAGCAAATCATATTGGGACTTAATCAGTTCTCTAATCAGGACAAGATGGCAAAAGACAGAGAGCTGCAACAAAGCAATATAGAACTTCTATTGTAAAAGTTGCCTTGGGGTTGAAAAATTACCAGTACACTACATAATACACAGTAGTTAACGCAAAAGTGTCAATGGTTTACAGGCTGGTTTGGCCTGGTTCCGTGACAGCTGGGGAGGGGGACCCACAGACCCACACCCCAGGAAAGGGGCAGGGGGAAAGGGAAAAGGGACATGGGCCTAAAATCAAAACAGTGGCAACAATCTGAGGAGGAAAGCTAATTTACTAAATAAGATCCTGGAATGCAAAATAACACAATATAATACAATATAATTGGGATTGAAGCTAATAAATCAAATAAATGAGCAAGAGAGTGTCCAATAAACCAAAGACCTTATGCTAAACGCTGAAATCAAGACGGCAGCAAGCACCCACTGCTGGGTGGATATGAAAGGGAAGAGAGTGTCTCATGACACGCGAACAGTTTTTATCTTTCCCTCCGACCGGAAAACGGAAAAATGCAAAGCAGTGCTGGGGTACGTAGTTCTAGTACCCAGAAATGATCCACAGAGCTGGAGCATTAACTCTTTAATTCTCAATGCATTACATGATCTTACAACGTGGAATACAAATAACAAAAATCGTAGAACCGTGACAAAAAGAAAGCCTACTTAGTGAGTTTTAAGAAAGAATACTTGTAATATTGCATTCTTTCAAATTTTGCCCTGTAAATACTTGTTCTATTTGAAATATATTTGGTTCCAGTTTCTAATGTTGTCCACCAGTCATCTCTGCATTTTCCTGAATGGACAGACTAGGCTATTTCTTTCCTGGTTTCTTCTGCTGCCTCTTACATATTAAAACTAACAGCTTCGCAAATATTTATCTTCTCTTAGCTCTCCCTAGGCCATCACAAGCTTGCGTAGAAATACAAAGACTGCCATATTGTTGTGAACTCCCACAGTCCTGCAACAGTTTAGAACTCTTTATTAACTTTCCAAGTACTTTGATTTTCACTTTGTAGTCTAATGACTAATGCAAAACACAACACTCCTGGCATTTACGCACCTTTTTACTATCTGCTACAATGTGTAATGATAAGCAAGAAACCCATGAGAATTTACATTTTTAAATTACATCTCTTTACATGACAGCAAACCATCGAATTGTTATGTCACATTTCATGAATTCTATTTGCCCAGAGGTAATCCTATCCAGGCTCGTCATAAATTCACACAGCTATCTATTAAAATCTCTTATCAGGTATGGAACAAAGCCTGTTCTTCTGTTACCTACATCATTACCTACAAAAGACTGCCAAAATTACCAACTTCATGCAGAGTAAAAAAGCTTATGCTTTAGCTCAGAAGCTCTTAAAACAAAACAAAAGCTGCTATTCTACTTCTTTTTAATCCATTAATGATCAAATTTAACAATATAAACTTATATCAGCTTACCAAAACAACCACTGTATTTGCCCTCGGTTCCTTTCTTGATATTCCTAATGATTCTGGCTGCACCCAAAATGCTCTTACACTTCGTATTTGTGAAATGGTTTTTGGGGCAAGTACAGTGGTCTAGCTTCACATTCCTCCATTTTACTTTTTATTTGTAATATCGGCATTTGCTGCACTTTATAATAACAGAAAAAGGATTATAATTCTCATGTGTTTCTTAATTGCTTCTCTTCCACTAGATGCAAAATACCAACTTTCTTTCTGACTTTTTCTGGGCTTTTTTTCCAGAGTATTTTATTTACACTTTTCCTACCTTGTTCTATGAATCATTTTTCTGATCACCAAGGGGACATAAATATTTTCTCACATGCAGAAAAACATAGTTGAGGAAAAGAGATACTGTAATAACAGTAATTCCAACTTTTTGCATGTTAAATTTACAGCCAACATTTCAGATTATTTTTTTTCCCCTTTTTACTTTTCTGCTCATGTACTGCTGTTGCGCATCTCGCTCATCTGCTCAGTAGGTGCCCTGATGCCCACAGCTTATCAACCCATGTCTATAGCAGACTGATTCTCAATAGCACTTATTGCTGCGGCCAGACCAGACAAAACCTGCTGCCCTCCACATTCACCAGCCTTCTCACCCATTTTGTGGTGGGTAAAATGACTTGGAACTAGTCTACTCACAGAACAAAGTTACTGCTGTCCCTTCACTGTAACTGGATGAAGTACTTGTATTACTGTTCAGGATATGCAGTGATGTGCCTTTTAACAACCATGAGGAGTGCTGGAAAGTTCATTATCATAGTCCTGTAAATTTACTGTAAAACCTAAGAATATTTACTCAATGTTTCTTTCTAAAAGAGAAAACTCTTGGGAAAAAAAAAAAAAAAAGGTATCATTTTAAGATAACTTGCATCTTGGCTGAAGAGTCAAAAGAAATAACTGAACATCACTGCAAAGTCTCAGGTAATCTCATACACACTGTGAGGTGACAAGATTCTCCAAACTTCAAGCAAGGTTTGGCTGACATTTCTGTGTAACTTCCTTGTATCTCCTGTACAGTACAGATATGAAGGAGAGTGGATGCCAACAGGTAGCCAACTTAGCTCACAGGAGAAGAGTAAGTACAGTAATGGGAAGCAAACTGCTAGTTCACTACAAAGAAGACCTGCAGTAGCAAATGCATGGGAATGCCACCATCTTCCCTTCCTTTGGAGAAATGGCTGCAGGTATCAAAATATTAATCTGCAAATCCATGCCACAAAGAGCATGTGTTTTCTCAAATCTGTTAATTCACTTATTCTGTATCAATGGAAACAAGCTCTCTAATGGTTTGACTTTTACTTCAAATTTTCTCCAGAACATACATTAAATATACTGTGAAAGATCTTGGCAATTCTACTGAATGGAGGAACAGAGGGATTACATTGAAGCATGTGTTCTCATGTCTTAAATGAAGGCAAGGCTCCAGGGAAAACTCAATATCAAATAAATATATTCAAGTGCTTTTCAGAGTTGATCCAGGGACTTCTGCTTCTTATTCATGCAGATCATCAGCAGAACATAACTCCTAAATCCTCTTGTCAACTTTGAAAATAGAACTTGAACACGAATAATCATTCTCCAAAGTTAAAATAGAGTACTGTATTTTTTCCAGAGTACAGCTTGTGATTGGAATTGTGATATGTAAGAGCAGAACAATCTTAGCAGGGAATTTCTCTGTTCTTTAGCTCTTTGTTGAGGTTTCTTTCATTAAGATTTTCCATCCCTCCCCCAAAATTTTAACTCAAGATACAGTGTGTTCTCTACACATCTCTCTGTATAACTAAGAAGACTGATTCATGTTCACAAGTTACTTCGAAGTCAGAGTACAGGCTAAGCCATAAGTACATAGTCCTATTAAGCAACACAAGTAATTTGGCCTAAAGAAACAGAAACATGACAAGAGCACATCAGCAAGAGAAATATCAAACCTGTCCTGAAAATCACAAAAAGAATTCAGATTAAATTCTGTTCAAATACACTGACATATAATATAATAATTCTGCGCAAGTAGCAGGGAGAATGATTTTGTGGTAGCACTTCTCTGGTAGTGACTGTCACTTCACTAAATATTGAGAATGCGGAGTTAAATTAAAAGGATTTTTCTTTTTATATATGTTATTATTAGATCAATAGAAGTACACAGCATCATTCTCAACAGTTAGTTCCAAGAAATGAGTCTCCATCACGGAAGTAAAAAAAAAATAATCTATTTTTTTGTGAAGATGAAAATAGCTTTATACAAATATTCGCTGATCATACCAGAATTAATTTGATATTATTGTTGCATTCAAAGGATAAAAATATCCTTCTGTGCCAAAATGACTCATGATTTATTGAAAATAAATTATTTCTCAAGAAAAATCTTGTTTTTTTATTTTCCATCTATAAGTGTAAATCTACTTCTGAAATGCCATATGAAATAGAAAACTCCTCAAAGAAAATGCATAGAAACAGTAATAAACTTTTAAATAATGTTGAAGGTATGAGAAGACAAAGTAAGAGCTTATGTACTATCTGGCTCTTAATACATGGATGTAGCTTAAGATCAATGAGACTCAAAGTACAATGGTATGCCCACGTATTATGTGTTAAGAGTATGGGAACAAACTCTACACTAGTCAGCAGGATTCAATTTAGAACCATTAAACTGGTACCCTACTGTTTTTTTCTGCATATTCCACAGTACTGTAACTACCATGAAAAAAAAATCCTTCAATAGTCTTCATATTGCTTTTCTCCTTCCAAAGGTAACGTCATGGTTTTATGATTTTTGGCATTGGTATTCCACATCATAACATCATGTAGTGCATTAAGAGTTAAGGAGTTAATACTCCAGCTCCACGGATCATTGGTAATTGTGGGTATACCTGTCTCAGAAGAGAAGAACTATGTTCCCCAGAGGACTTTGCGATGTTTGCCTTTTTATGTTATTTACGCTCAGAGGGAACAGATAAAAACTGTCTGCGGTCACGGGACACTCTCTTTCCTTTGGGATCGACTCAGCAGTGGGTGCTCACTGCCGTCTCGCCTTCAGCGTTAGCCTAAGGCCTTCGGTTTATCGGACACTCTCTTGCTCATTTTATTTGATTTATTAGCTTCAATTCAAATTATATTGTATAATATTGTGTTATTTTGCTTTCCGGTATCTTATTTAGTAAATTAGCTTTCCTCCTCAGATCGTTGACGCTGTTTTGTTTCTAGGCCCATCTCCCTTTTCCCTTTTCCCTTTCCCCCTTCCCCTTTTCAGGGGTGTGGGTCCATGGGTCTCCAGCACCAATCGTCATGGAACCGGGCTGAACCAGCCCGGTAAACTGTTGACAGGTAATAAAAAGAGACAGTAGTTAGAAAACTGCCTCTTCCTTTCCTGTCCCTACAACAAACCAAGGACCTTGAAATCTGAAAATATTGGGCGGATATAAAAGGAAAGTAACTGAACCTTTAAGTAACTGCCTGGCAGCTTCAGAGATCAGATAGCTGTGCATTTTCTAGTCTTACTTGTTAAGATGCAGAGGTTGTCCTAACAATTCCCATGCAGAGTGCATAGTAACAAGGTATTCATGTAGAAAAAGCATCTCTGCAACAGTTTAAGAAATCATGTATTAATCTAACACACAGATAAATTACTTACTAAAAATAGCCTGGGTTGGTAGTTAAGTACTGCTAATAATCCTAAAGGTTAGAACCTGATAATCCTATATGCAAAATTTTAATGTTCGTGTTTTGCAAAAGAGACCTATTCTCTCTAGCTCAGCTCTTATACCAGAGCTAGATCACTGCATTTTACCATCTATTTATGCCAAAACATTAAGTAACATAAAGCAAAGAAACAGAAACATTAGAGTTGGTTGTGGTAAGCATATAAAGCATTGTTAGAAGAACAAACTTAGTTTTCTACAAGATCTCATCATTCTGAAGAGCTGCTACCAGTTCTAATATACAGAGAACATCACCGAGTGCAACTTCTGATTGGTTTGTCTAAGTTTTGTGGCTGAGGATAACCTACCTTTCACAGACAAGAGGCTTGGTCTCATTCAAGACTGGACCCAGGGATGAACAAGGCAGCCGAGGTGGTGGTGCTATCGGAATAGCAGAATCCAAGGAACCTGTTTTCCTCTGCAGCATATCCTGTGCCGGCCCAGAGACCTCGCAGTCAGTGGGACAGGTTGCAGCTCTGCTATGACCACCTGCTGACAGAAGCTCTGGCCCAATTGCACCTTGCAGGGCTAACTCTGTGGCTGCTTGCTCAACCTCCAGAGTTGGGGACGCTGGAGGTGACAACCGTGGCTTGCGTTTAGTGGATGCTCCAGAAAGCAGTTTCAGCAAACCCTTTTTTTCTTTCTGTAAGCAAAGGGCAGCACCTCATTTTAGAACAAAGTTATTCTACAAAGAGTTTAACACTTTCTTCTCTTGATCGGAAGAGACTTAGTAATGAGAAAATGCTTGATATTATAGAAATTATTTCAAGACAATTAAAATTATAAAAGAAAAAGAGAACTAATAAAACTCTGAAGAGAAAGGCAGTAACTCATTTAGCTCAAAAATCAGCTAGGCCTTTTTGCTTAGTTAAGTTAAGGCTAACCTTAAAAGCCAATGACAGTGGACCATAAAGCCTTCAACAAAAAGGAGAGAAGCATTCAATACCCACGAAGGGGAATCCAAGAAGTAAAACAGCTGAGATGGAATTTTCTAAGAAGGCATAGAGTTATTTCAGACCAAGCAGTGAGAAAGGTCTCCCCTGGAGGCTGCTGTTTTGATACGTGTCTTTTATTTATTCTCCTTCAGTAACAGAAGGCTTTCATGATTTAGGAAAAATTTGCCACAAGGGGAATGTATTGTGTTTTGCTGTTCTGCTAGAGGGGATAATTGTAAATATTCTTTTTGCCTCTCCAGACAGGAATTCCTGAAGACTAGGATTTACCCTGAAGAGAATTATTTAAGCTGCATTTGTGTTCCTTGTTTTTTAAGGGGCGTGGCAGTGATCATCTTACCAACTCTTTGCCTAAGTGAATTTAGTGCTCATGAGAAGTGCCAGTTTGTAAGCCCTGTAGACAAAAATAAGCTATAAGCTAACCACAGAAAGAGAAAAGCTCAGCAACATGAGACTTTTATTATAGCTTAGGATGCAGTGGAATTGGTGAATTGTCAATGAAAAATCCTGTCTTTTTTCCAAGTCTCCAATAACTTCAACCTATTTCAGCAAAGAGCTGCTGCATTATCATTTTTCACCTCTAAATCTGTTTTTTGAAATCAGCACCTTGGTCTGATTTCACTAGGTACAGCTGAAAGTCATTTAAAAATGAAGATCTACGTTTCTCCATTCATCAGTAATCAACAAAAATATTTAAATAAAAAGTGGGTGAGATTACTGTTACAGCCTATGATTAAAACCTTCATAAACTTCATTAAGGAGAGTATGGGTGAAAAATAGCAAGGTAATGCCTAAAATATGTGAGATCTAAGTGAAGCTGTAGAAACAAACAAACAAACAAAACAAAAAAAGAAAAAGGAAAAAAGAAAAAGAAAAAAAGGTTTCAAATACTCTGTAACAAAAAATGGTTTGAAATTTGGAGGAAAGTTATTGCCAACAATGTAACATAATGACACTGTTGGACAGTAAAAATGAAATTAGATGCAAAGTAAAGTACTTCAAATGAGAAAGAAGAATAGAATCACTAGACTAACCTTCATTTAGATATGTAATTGTCTTCTCTGCTTTTTCAGCTTACTTTTTTCTTTGTGCAACAAACACTGACTGTAACACATTTTTCTTAATGTGTCTGCTTAACAACTAAGACAATTTTTGTCTTATTTTTTCCACTCATTTACCCAACCTAGAAGAATACTGATTAACACTAAATATGAATTTTATTAGCTTGAACTTCTAATTGTCCCGTAAGTTCATCATCTTTTTTTCTTTACTTTGTTTTCCTCGATTACCACATTAATACGTAAGTTTAGAGATACGTATGGATAACATTTTCTAACCATGAAACTTTCTTAGGTACTGGCTTCAGGTCCGGAATACAAATTACTAAAAATCCCAACAGTCAATCAGCTCTTCTGAACTTACTCAACTTAGCACTTTTCATCCAAAAAACAGCATGAAGCAGCTACTCTATTTCAATCCTTCTCCAGCATCTGCTCTGTATTACATATATCCTTATTCTTAAATGGCCACGAATGGGCCTGCCTGTAGTGTAGTCACAAAATGGCTGCCTGAGTTTCAGGCTAAGCCTCGTTAACCTTAAGCGCTGCTTTCGTACAGTCAGCAACTGTACGAAAAAAAAAGTAGAGATCTCTAAGAAATGTGCATGATGAAAATTGGAGCATTCAAGGGAGTGATCTGACTCTCTACGCACCTTGACATCCTTGTCTGACTTACTGATGGCAGCACTTCCACCAGCTCCTGAAGAGCTCTCTGGAGATGCAGGAGCAATAGGGTGAGTGTTCACAGTTCTCCCACTTATATCTCCCTCCAAAGATGAAGCAGGAACACTGGGAGAATTCAAAGAAGCTGCTGCACATGCCAGTGGAATGGTGGAACGGTTTGCATTCACAGCTGTGACATAAGCAGCAGTATTTGGAAGCTGAGGCTGGAACTGCTGGGAGGCAACAGAGTGGTGGGGAATGATCACAGCTGCAGGAATAAGGCATGTTTGATTTTGTGCTTGCATGGGTGTAACTGCTGCTGTCGGCCGGTCTTGATTGTGTACAGCAACTAGAACAAAAGGATAATATGAGAGAATTCAGCTTTAAACAAGGCATGCAAAAAAAGATGTACTGTCACTGACTTGCAACTGGTTGATTTTAAGAAGTTTTCTTCCTACTACATCACTTCCATTTGTATTACCATAATAACATCTTACAAACTGATCTCAACCTAATAGAGCAGCATATGCCTAGCTGCACCAGTATGCAACAGGAAAATTAACAGCATTGCAGTTACTGTGGACATTTCCAAGCCGCTAAGCAAAGTACTTCATATGCAAAAAGTGACACAAGTATTTCATTTTAGTTCACAAGAGCTAGATAAATACTGCCTGGAATTTGTTTGTTCCTTATTATATGCCGTGTAGTTGTCAGTGCACATAAAACAATGGAGAAAGAAATACTCCTTTATAGAAGCTGCTAAAAATATAATTGGATTGTTTTCCCTAAACAAAATCCACAACAGACTTAGTGGGTCTTTCTAACAGTAAGTACAGTGCCAGTTACTGCTATGAGTGGTTTTACTGAAAACACGCTATTGTCTCTTGGGATGTTTAAAAACAAAAATGGATTTACTCATACCCCTGTGAAATAAAAGCAACATTTACGCTGAAAGTTGGAGAACAGCGTAAGGACGAATATATTAACCCGGTCTGCAGCCCGGCTGCAAAGCATTCATTTCTAGATGAATTTATCCTTTCCAAGAAGCAACATTGCTCTTACAGTAAAACTATCAACAGTGTATACTTTAGCTCATTTAAACAGGTTGGATACTTCTGTACCACCAGGTGGTATTTAGTGCAGACATCTCACCTGAACAACACAAAACAAAATCTAGCATTCCATTGTTGCACAGTCTTTCCTTCAGATATGCTGAAACTCAATATCTAGGAAGAGGTCAACCCTCTGGTGTGGTGCATGCACTTCTCAAATATACTGATTCACTTTGATTTTTCAGATACAAATCTGAGTTCCAGGTTTGTTACAGAAATGATATCCTGGAATCAAGCCTCTAGGGCTTTCCTCTTGTCAGTCTGCCCTCTATGAATTCCCCTGGTAGACTGTACCAACAGTGAATTAGAGAAAACGGACACAGTTCATAAGTTTGATATAACAGTACTAACAATACTACAGTTAAGTATTATACCTAACTGCATCTCTGAGATAAGAAATACAAATTCTTTCTTTAAAGAAATTAGTACTAAATGCTACATACACTTTTTGATATGTAAACTCTTCCGCCACACCAGATCTTTTTAAATATAGGGAACATTTCAAAAAGGAAGAATACCTAGTCTAAAAGCAAAAGCAGCAAGCTTTTTGATTATTAAAAAAAAAAAAAAAAAAAAAAAAAAAAACCACAGAACAAAAATGCAACAAAAAATCCAACATTATTAACTGCCTCTCATTCAGGATATAAAGCCAGTTTTCTTGCAGGTACCTGCTCTTCTACAAGCCATGTCTATGCTTGCCTGCAAACAATGGAGTGCAGGTATAAGACTGCTTTCTGGCTTTGTTTTCTGAACTGCGATGGAAACTGCAGGTAAACACCTGAAGTCCCTCTATTTCCATCAAGTTCATCCTTTAATGAAACAAGTATAACATACAGTTCCTTCCCAGTTCCTTTCAATCAAGGAACAAAAACTCCTCAGGCCAGTGAAGACAAGTAATGTCTAAGGTAATCTGAAGAACAATCCTCAAAGTCCCAGGCTAAACAGAAACTGGAAAAGAGCCCTACAAATCGCAGCATTAGCCTGTGAAGCTTAATCAAGAGAGTAATACTCAACCAGCAAAAGATCAGGATGATGACGTTTCGGATGCTTGACTACACAGTTCTAACATTTGAATAGAAAGCAAATATTATTGCTTCAGTTTTAGTTAAACAGGTCCTTACAATGAACAGATCTATAGCTGTGTCTGAACAGTACACTCTCACACCACACTTCAATATTAAGTTCCCCACAAAGAGAGTCCTGCTGCTCTGAATTTTACATCTGGGACCTGAGAAGTTGATGGGCAGTATGCTATCATGTTTTCCAGCTGAATAAACTGTAAGAGCTTATTCATCTTGACCGAAGTGTAGAGATGCAGAAACAGAAAAGCCTTCAGAGCCCACAGGAGCCTTCTCCTTTCACTGTCACTTTCAAGCTTAAAAGGATTTAAAGTAGGAACCACCTGTGCCTGAGAGGCAAGAAAGCACACGTGTTTTGCTTAGTTTCTCTTACCGCCTGCCAATAGCACCTGGTGTTTTTCTCTCTCTTTTTTTTTTTTTTTTTATAAGTCTATAAGTAAAGAAAGAAGTAGTAACAAATGATCATTGCATCTGTTCCAGCCTAAGATCAGACTGTAGGAAGACGGGACAATTAAGGAAATATAGTATCTAAAGACATGCACAGATCCTGCCTTGAAAAAGGAACCTAGTGCTGACATCTGAGTATGTATAAGGTGTTTGGGAGATAAGCGACTCTGAAGGAAGGATGGGCTCCACAAACCCATGGATACTGCGAGTATAAGGAGCAATTATCCTTAAACTGGTAACAGATTATACTATTTGCAACTTCTTTTCTCTTCTGCTTTGCCAATTAGGATCGAGTGAATAAAAAATGTATAATTCACGACTCTTTCAGCCAACAGACCTTAAAGCCAAGGCTGAAAGATGGAACAATGGGATAATTTTCAATGGGAGCTGATTTTGGGTTTGGGAGTTTTGTTTGTTTTCTTGGTTTTGGACTTGTTCTTCAAAAGAAAAGAAGAGGAAAAAAACAAACAGTTCAATCAGATTAGGATCCAGTTGCATGATATTTTCCTAGGTTGGCAAATTCACAATGGAACACACAGATTTGGTAAACAAAAACTCCTGAAAACAGCACTATCAGGGTTTAAATAATAAGAAGGTGTATTTCGCTATTATTTGGCCTGCCAGAAATAGTGAATTTTATTACATAGATAGTATGCATCTTGAAGCCAGTACAGTCTTAATGGCTTCAGAGTCAAAGCTGGAACAAGTTACAGTCAAGTGCAGACTACAAACTAGAGTGTCTAAGGACCAATGCTGAGCCCTGAGAAAAAGAATAAATGAATGCCAGACATCTTCAAAGACAGCCAGAGATAAATGCTGAACTACAGCAATTTGAAGTTATGCAATTATCTGTATGCAGTTAACATGAAAAAATAAGCTATGACCCTTGTTCTTATCATTTTTATTACCATATGAACTGCATACAAGCAGAGGAGATCACAGAATGCCTCCATTTTAGATACTGTTGGGAAAAAAAAGCAATTGCACCTAAAACGCCCATATATAAGTAAGTTTCCAACAGGAGGAGTGTGTATGTGCATAAAATTGACTGGAGGAAAATAAAAGATTCAACAATTCAAAGATACACATTGGAATTTTAGAAAGTACTCAGCTCCATAAGACAACATTTAAAAATGTTTAAGAAACCCAACATATTAATACACATCCTGAATTAAGCCACCTGCTCAGACAGACCCTACAGTTTGTCTACCACAGAGATGCCACTGCACATACAAAGGTTTTTTTCAATTTCTTTTTTCTTTTACCTGTTCTAACTGCGTTGCGAGCCTGGTTGACTGTCATTTGTCCTGTCACATGCATAAGGACTTTGGTTTGCGGGCTAGTTTGGATATGTGCTGCAGAAACAACAGCTGTGGGTACGGTGCTAGAGTTCACTGCCACACCATTCCCTTGGAGCTTCTGAGATGTCCCACTAGCAGTGGAAGGGCTGACCATAGTTACCACTCGTCCTGTTTGACCAGCAGTAGACATGGGAACTTTCGTTTGCGATGCACTTGTCACTGCCCTGTCAAAATTTAACAACAAAATACTGAAACACAATGTATACTGATACTCATCTGCAGCTCTTCCAGTACCTAGCTTTAGGATAAAATACACAATCATTTTGGATCAGAAATTAGAAAAACTATTTAGACACCGATCTAAAAATATACCTCGTAGCTGGAGCCACGTAATTGCCAGGAAAAACGCCAATCTTGCTCGTATGCATAGAAGTTCCCTTGAACCAGCCATCTTGGCAGCGTTCAAATACTAAGAACATTTCTCCCTTATGCAGTTCCAGTTCATCCTCTTTTCGAGGAGTATAAGGGTATATGGCAATATATCTGAAAGACAGGAACAACGTTTTATTTTTAACGACTACATCTAACAACATTGCTTGCATTTCTGAACTAAGAGTCCAGAGTCAGAAATTAGAAGACGTAGTAGAAAAGGCTATGTGACAGCTGATCCATCACATTGTTGCAATGTTAAAGCAGAAGTTCGGCAACATCAGTGGAAGCAGTGACAATTAAAAATATTCTCCTAATTGCGCTTTACTGTAATGTACCTTACTCCCGGTAAGACTGACCACTTTCTTAATTGTTAATGCTTTTAATTAAATAGGTGTTGATCAGCTCCAGATCCCACCAAAACCCACCTCTCTCTCAGTACACTTGCTTCTAATATATTTTACATTGTATGACATACCAACTTTTACTAGAACTCAAAGTTCATAGTTAAGTTAGCTAGCAGTTATTAACCTTTAAAGTTTTATTTTTTCCTTGCAAAGCAGTATTATTGCATAGTATAACACAACTGAAATCACAGTGAGAGTTGAGAAATGTTCTACCTTTTCTTTTTTAAGAAAGATATTTGTGGAAAACTGTCTAAATTTACAGAAGGAAAAAGCAAAAATAAAATTCAAGCTTCTGCATTTGCATGCTAAAATACTCCTAGGGAAGTCTTCAAGTAAGATTGCACAGTGTTGCATTAAAAAGTGATACTGCTTTAATGAACCTTGTTCTATTTTTGCCACAATTTGAAAAGAAGAAAACTGTTTAAATCACTAAAATAAAGATGACTATATAACTGTACCCAGACCTACAGCAAATGGCAATATAACAAATCAATTTTCTCAAAAAGAACATACTTCTTCACAAGACATAGCCAATCGTAGTTGTGTAGAATAATCTTCTGAAAAAGGATCCACAATTACTTGCACTGCTAGTGTTTTCCACTCTGCTTGTTAACCCAAGGGTTAAAAGTCAGCTTTACAAAGCATTCTGTGGTCAAAAATGACTTTTATGCACAGTAATGACAGCATTAACTGTATGCTTATCTTCTTTATATTAAGATTTAGTCTGGGGAAAAGGATGCTGAGGGGAGACCTTATTGCTCTCTTCCAATATCTGAAAGGTGCTTACAGCGAGAGCGGGGTTGTTCTCTTCTCACTGGTGACAGACGACAGGATGAGGGCAAACGGCCTTAAGTTGAGCCAGGGTAAGTTTCGGTTGGTTATCAGGAAACACCTCCCCAGGGAGGTGATTGAGTCACCATTCCTGGATGTGTTTAAAAACCATTTGGATGTGGTGCTCAGGTACATGACTTAGTGGAGGATTGTTAGAGTTAGGGCAGAATGGTTAGGTCGAGGTTAGGACTCAATGATCTTTAAGGTCTTCTCCAACCTGAGTGATTCTATGATTTATATTAGATTTGTGTTCTTTGATGTTCACCCAACAATCTTTGCATTACCTGCAAAAATGCTTTAAAAGCACTAGGTACTCAGTAAAGCCCAAAATATACATTAAAGGCAATATGGTACACTGGCAACAAAAAGATTCAATGCTGTGTGATGTAGGGGTGATCCACCAAGCCTTGTAATGAACCTCTATGGGAAAGAAAACATTGTGCTTTAACTGGTGTTCATTAACTACCATTTTAGTCAAATCATTCAAAATTTCATTAGCATTCTCAAATAAAGCAATCCTTTGAAGATGGAGGAGGGAATTAAATGAGACGGAACTTGATTAACAGCACTAAGCAACAATGATCCATGAGAAGCAATGTTAAAAATGCCTGACACCAAAGAAACAGTCCAAATCCAAATGCACCTGATACACAAGATGGGTTCTCTTTTGGAGTGGAAGGAAACCTTGGAAGGAAACCTGTTGCAGAGATAAAAGCAGACAGAACGACACAGGTCCTTGTATTATTCAAATGTGTCCTATCAGATGGCTCAGCCACTCCTTAATTTTGATTTTTTCCTTCCTTATTCTCTGAACCGCATACAATGAAGTTTCCAAGAAGAAAGATGATGTCAAAGTACACGTTAATATAAAAAATATTTTCATCTAGAAAGATCGTGCACTTTTGCTTGTATAAATGTGAAAACATAATACTAACTGGCAGCTTTCTGCCTTCGTTTCAAATTCACACACAGTAATTAAATGAACCATAGAATTCTCAATCAAATCTCAGTTGCAACTTACACAAGCAGACTGACAATGACATGCACATGTAACAGACTAGACAAGAAACAGCATTTCTACATTTTAGCTTAAATTATTCCATATGAGAAAAGTATTTTCATTCCATTTGTAACAGAAAACATTGAATAAATTCACTCCACTGCTGGCCACTTGCAAGCTATACTGTCTTCATCACTAACTTCAGTATTCATTCATATTCTGCATGATAAATGCTTTATAGTTCTGAAGTGAGTTTTTTTTTAACACATGGCATCAGCTGATGATATTTACTTAGGACACAAATAACACTCGGTACTAAGGCCATTTGAGGATATCACCATTATGTATGCCTTGCTGCATTTTTTTAAAGTAGTATGTGTAGCTTAATGGGAATTTTAGCAGAACATAACCACATGACATGAAGTAATTACAAAATGAGGTTACTGATCTCGTTGCATTTTTGTGATTGGCAGAATGTTTCAGTTTTACTTACACACTTGGACGAGTTTGTGGTCTTAAATGTGCCATTTGGTCAGCTGATCCTGATGCAGACCTTTGAATTACACCTGCAGACTGAGGTCCAGAAGAGACTGATGCAATGACTGCAGCAGACAGAGGTGGTGGTGGAAGTGGGGGATTCATATTCTGATGCTTTGAGGGGTAAAAAGAAACAAAAAAACAGAAAGCAACAAATGATTGTTTTCATTTTTTTTTCTAGCTGATTCAACTCATCAAACAGAAGTATGATATGCTAAGAAAGCAAACAAACAAGAAAAAAAACCTTCTTGATTCTGCATCCTACTTCTGACTGTACTTCAAAACATAATTGTTTTTGTAACCTAAAGCTGAAACATAATATACTATTCAGCAGCAGTGCACCGAAAACCACCCCCTTCGGGGGGAAATCTTTCTTGATGTATGGGTAACAAAAAGCAAGCACAGTATGAGATCATAGCACTGAGCTATTGTTACTGCTTTCACTTACTTTTGAAATTCAATAATATCAAGATTGGTAATCTTTAACAAACACATCAGTAAAAAGTTCCTTTACAGGCAGATATTAAAAAGGGTTCTGCCTACAGGATTTTATGCCTTTTGAGACTCAGTGGAGCAATTGTTACCTTCTGCTCCATAAAGCCACAGACAGTTATTGAGGAGCTTGTGTACTGACACTCCTGGGAAAATTATCTCACAAAAGCAGAACGTTTCCTTCCTCCTTTCAAAAATAATTATTTGTATTACAACAAGCAAATAAAAAAAACCTCATATATTTCAAAATGTAAAACAGAATTCATTTCACATATGATCTCTGACTTAAATCAATCTTTAATGCTCTGATTCATGCTGACTGAGATCTAAAAAACCCACAAAAATAGAAGGTAACAAAATGTACTGAAATGCTGCCTGGCTCACTCTGTAAATCTGCATATAAACACACTGAAAAGTAATTTTAATTCCCCTTAAACAGCCTACCTTTGAAAACCTGTTGTTTTCGTAACAAAAAGGTACAAAGTAGTTCTACACCTCACTGCATTTTGTCAAGTGTTAATAAAAAGATGATTCTCTGAACTAGTCCTGTATTGTCAAGACAACGTAAAGTATTACACCATTAAAAGCTACCAAACCTAGAGAAAACTGATTGTCTCTTACCGCAATCATAGTTTCTGTCAAACTTCTTACACTAAACTAGGTATGAACAGAAAGGTAAATTGCAAAGTACTTTTTTCTTTAATTTTATTTTCCTAATTAATTTATTAACACATTATTTTTTTTTTAAACCAGACCAACTGTATCCAACACAAAGCAGATATGAAAAATAACTGTGAGCTTTGATACTAACAACTTTTAAAAGAACTGTACACACACTTGCTTCACATTCTAGACTACTACTGAGTCAACAATATTTTAAAAATATCTTCCACACTGAAATACTAGCATTTAATTGCTTTACAGCAGAAGTTAATTTCCTCTCTCAATCAGCTTCCACAAACATTTTATATGAATCCAAGTTGAATGCAAGTAACTAAATTTTAGGCAACTGGTCTAAATAATATAAATTCTTCTTTTAGGAATGGAGATTCAGTTACACATTGTGGAGTCTGTTAATTCACATTTGAGATATTAGTTGGAGACCTGTACACCTATTCACGCACAATATCAAGGTGTCAATATTTCATACTTCCTGTATCTCTAAAGCTATAAATGCTGGCTGTTGTATTTATTCATCAGATCACACAATACAGATAGAATTTTCAGCTGCAATAAAGGCACATTCCCAGCTCTGCTTTATTTTGCTCCATTCAGGTTCTGCTCCCCTGCCCATGTCTATTGCTATGGTAATGAAACCTGCAGTGAACCACAGCTCAATTGAGCTCCTAAAGACTGGGCAAGTACACAGAAATCTCAACAAACTACCCGATAGGCTTTAGAAGACAACTGCTTCTCAGCTTGCAGCTTAATAAAATGGCCCCAAATGCTATAGCCAAGTTTTTACTAAGTTTTCCAACACCTAACTATTTTTGAAGCTATTGAAAAATATACTTACCTCTCACACAGGCTAGTTTTGATGGTTTCCACAGTCAACATTTTGTGAAAGAATATAAGCAAGTCCCATATGATTAAATAAAATATACTTATCAAAATAATTTTAACTATTTTTTTATCAGGCAGTTGAGTTGGTAAAAAAAAAAAAAAAAGCTTTCTGCAACTAATCTTTATACAGCAAATGTACTTTCAGCATAAAATGGCATCTTACATGCATTTCCAAAGTGAGATGATTCTTTCTTAACTGAAAGATGAAACATTACACAATTTGATATTTATGTAAAAAATTTGGAATAGTACTTCTAAGTATGTTCCTGAAACTCATATATATTACTCATTTTAAATATATTTAGGCTTAATTCCCATCAGTCAGCTGCAGACCAGCAACGAGCTCACCAAAGAATAACAATAGGCACAGAGGTGGAAAAAAATAATAACTACCTTCATTCCCACAAGGGCTTGGAAAAAAAAAAAAAAACATACAACACACAAAATCCCCTCGGACCTAAGAAATTAAAGCTCATATGTAACACAGTTCCTTTTTTTTGGCAAAGACTATGGAATCTAGATCTCCTCCATTACATAACTATCTTATAAACGACATCCAAGAGCTTCCTCCCAAGTAAATGAGGCTTACATAATAGAATGTGCATATTTTCACCCAACAACTATTGAACTTGACACTTGCTATTTATATTTTATAAAGAATTTCAAATATACTGTATCTACAAGGTTCAACAACACCAGTAGCCAAGAACAGAAGACCAATTAATGCCTCTATTAAGGACAAAGCTGCAGTATGAAGTTTCAGAGAACACTGTAAGTGATAGTATGGATAAAAAGCCTCAGCTATGAGAAGTTTGTCTCGGTTCATAGCTTCCTCAATTTCAAAGAACCAAACCTCAAAATGAGATTTCATGCTCGTAGCAAATGAACTAGTTAAAAGAACTGCTGCTGTAAAATAAAACTTCAATTACCACACCTTCTTAATGCAAATTTGCCAATGAGATGCATGCAGTAGACAGCCATTCAACACATTCAATTCTTATTTGTGCCAGTTTTGGCTACAAATTCGTAACATACAACTCATACAACTTCTGTTACCAAACATCATCTACAAAAGACTGTCAACAAAATAAAATGAATGCAAGTGGAATCTTCTGAACTACTGTATTATTTCCCAAAATGCAATGTAATAAACTAAAATGTCATCCTATAATTGTACACAGATACAAGACTCACAAACCTGGAGGCTAGGAAGTCATTTCAACCATCTTAGTGAGAGTGACTTTCTACCCAAACGAGACAGGTAAAATATCTTCTCTAAAAAATCCACATATGTCTTACAGAAGGTAAGAGCAGTCTAACTTTTCTTCACTTGTAGATTCAGGACAGATAAATGCAACAAAAAATAGCATAAATACAGTATTCTCACAGAATTACAGGGCTAGGGTTGAAAGCAACCTCAGAGATCATCTTGTTCCAACCCTCTATGCTGTGGGCAAGATTGCCAACCACTAGATCAAGTTTCCAACGTGCCCCTGAAAACCTCCAGGAGTGGGGAATCCACAACGTCTCTGGGCAGCCTGTTCCGGTGCCTCACTACTCTCAGAGTAAAGAATTTCCGCCTAACATCTAACCTAAATCTCTCCTCTTCAGTTTCCCTCCTTTTTCCCCCTTGTCCTATCACTATCAGACCATGCAAACAGTCAGTCTCCGTCCTGTTTATAAGCTCCCTTCAAGTACTGGAAGGCTGCAATGAGGTCTTCTTGGAACCTTCTATTCTTCAGGTTGAATGAGCCCTCAGCCTGTCTTCACTGCACATCTGGACAACATCCCTGTATTCTTCCCAAGTCACAGTCCCTGCTGCTATTGCCTGTACATTTCCTTTTCCCACAGTTTAACCAGCAGTCCCTCACTTAGCCATGCCAGTTTTCTGCTTCCTCTGCTTGATTTCTTGTGTTGGGGGATGTTGTCTCAGAAATGTCTCCTTAAAAGAACTAGCAGCTCTGTAATGTTCCTTTGCCCCTAAGGACAGCTTTTACTCCCTTCTGAGGAGAGGCTGAGAGACCTGGGTCTGTTCAGCCTTGAAAAAAAGAAGACTCAGAGGGGACCTATATTTATGTCTATAAATATCTAAGGAACAGGAGGCAAAGGGATGAGACTGGACTCTTCTCAGCAGTTTTTGACGATAGGACAAGGGGAAATGGCAACAAACAGTGCAGTGACAGAGCACTGGCACAGGCTGCACAGAGAGGTGGTGGAGTCTCCTCCTCTGGAGATGTTCAAGACTCACCTGGATGCCTACCTGTGCAACCTGGGCTAGGGAGCCTTCTTTGGCAGGGGGGTTGGACTGAATGATATCTAGGGGTCCCTTCCAAGCCCAACAATTCCCTGATTTCCTTAAAAGGCTGGAAGGTTGCTCTTCTGTCCTGACTGCCATATGCCAGCCCCATTTGCCTCAAGATGACGAACTCAGTCAGTGCATGGTCACTACGGCCCAGACTGCTTTCAATCTTAACCTCTTGAATTATCTCTCCTGCATTTTTGAGCACTCACTTGGTCCACTAATGCTTCATCTCTGGTCGGTCTGTCCAGTATCTGGACCAGGAAGTCTCCTGGCCATGTTGCTTTCCCAGCTGACATCTGACTGGCTGAAATCCCCCATCATGAGAGCCTGTGAGCACAATGCCTCCTATATCTGAAGCACAAAGTCCTCTCAACAGGCTCCCCCTAATCATGCCTGCAGTAAACCCCAACTATCAAGAGTCCTTTACTGTCCCAGACCTTGACTTTAGCCCACAAGTTCTCAGCCTGGTTGTGGCTGTCTCTCAGAGGCAGCTAAGTGTAATCCATCCACCTCTTAACATAGAGGTTAAATCCCACACCCCTCCTATCCTGCCTATCCCCTCTGAAAATCTTATAGCCCTCAATCATAGTAGTCCATCTGTGTAATTCATCCCACCATGCTTCTATGACAGCAATTAGGTCCTAGTTCTCTAATTCACTACAGTGCCCATCTCCTCTTGCTTATTTGCCACACTGTGTGCATTGGCACAGAGGCACTTCAGATGGACTATAAGCCACATTACCTTCTTGGAGTAATTCTCCCAGATTCCTCTGGGACAAATCTGAGGATTTGACAGGCTCTTCTGTTGCACAGAATTATACCCCTTTCCTAATCAAATCTAGTTTAATTATAGCAAAGGAATATATCTTTCTGTTCATAACTGGTTGTGAAGTATACTCATACTTTTCTTATTTATTCCTTCACCCTTTATCTGAGTTCAGCACAAAGTGAAAAAAGTTGCATCGAATGGCTTGTTCTCAAAGAACAATAAATTACTTCAAATAGTCATAAACACCAAAATGATCAACAGATACAGTATCCAAATAAATCATACTCATCTGAAAGAGAAACGCCCTCCTGTCATTTGAATAGTACTCATAAATGAAGAAAAAAGGTAAAGAAGGAAGCTTTGAGAAGTGCAAGAGCTTATACTCACGCAAAAATAAATATAACAGCAAAAAGACTCAGGCCAATCACTAGAATATTGTATCATACAGCACAACTGTTCTGTAGCTTAACAGCTACAGCTGATAGCTGCAGATATCAGCTTCAAGGCAGATAAGACTGCAATAGGCAAGGGATCTAAAGCAAAAAAGGACAACCAAAAAGCTCTTCTTAGGGCTTTTTTGAAGCCAGCAAGGCACTGTGCCTCTGCCAGCAGCTTGCAGGCAGGCTGCTTAGCTAGCAGGGGTGGAGCTGGCACAATCACAGTAAGTTAAAACACCCTATTGACACGTGAACCAGTCACTTCTGCAGAAACCAGCTTCAAGGAAGAGTAAGACTGCACTAGGCAAGGGATCTAAAGCAAAAAAGGCCAACCAAAAAGCTTTTCTTAAGGGCTTTTTTGAAGCCAGCAAGGCACTGTGCCCATGCCAGGACTAGCAGCTTGCAGGCAGGCTGCTTAGCTAGCAGGGATGGAGCTGGCACCACCCAACTCTTTATCTCTTGACTCTGACCTTGACCCTTGGCTGCAAGGCTACAAACAGCCCCAGCATATCAAGTGAAAAAGTGTGTTGTGGCTCACTGACAGTAGAAAGGGGAAGTCAGAGTGTGAGGAGAGCCCATACTGCCTATACTGTACTGTAGCAGCAGGTAGGGGAGGTGGGTTGAGTGGCTGGGTGTACAAGTGCTCTCCATTTTTGCTCAGGTGACCACCTCTCTTAATGATACTGCCTGAGAATGTAGGTTTAACAATGGTCTCCACCAGACAGTGGGCCTGCCACAGGAAGACTGTAGCAACTCAGATGGAGAGCCTGCCTAGAAATGTGGCAGTATGGCCTCTGGCTGTATGGAGTGCCTGAGCCTGCTGCTGCTGGGGGAAGATGGCCAGGACTTCACCTGCACGAGGTGCGAGCAGGTGGATGAGCTGCTCAGCCTGGTGGTGGAGTTCAGGGAGGAGGTGGAGTACTGAGAGCCATCAGGGAGTATGAGTGGGAGGTTGACTGCTGCGTGAATCCCTCTGAGGGGTCAGAGGGAGAGATGCCAGGGAGATACCCTCAATAAAGTGGTGGACTCCCTGTCCTGTGTCAGACAGATCTGACACGTAAGAAGGATTGGAAAAAAGTCACGGCTTGCCATAAAGGGTGAACCCCTGCCTGCCTACCCAGCTTCCCCAGGTCCCCCTAAGCAATAGGTTTGGGGTGCTGGAAACTGATGGAGGTGAGTGGGGAGGTGAGGGAGGATCCGCCTAAGAGGGGGACTAGGGCTAAGCAGTCATCCCCATGCCTTGAGACTGCCTCTGCCAGGAAAGACGGAAGGATAATTGTGGTAGGTGATTCCCTCCTCAGGGGAATGGAGAGTCCCATATGCAGACCCAACCCAACTTGTAGAGAGGTGTGCTGCCTCCCTGGGGCCTGGGTCAGAGATGTCACTAAAAAACTCCCAGGTCTGGTTCAATCCTCTGATTATTATCTGTTATTGATAGTTCAGGCAAGCAGAAATGAAATCACTCAGGGAAGCCTATGAGCTATCAAAAGGGATTTCAGGGGTTTAGGGAGGTTGGTTGAGGGAGTGGGAGCACAAGTGTTGTTTTTCTCCCTGCCTTCTGGGGTGATGAGGGATACAGAGCTGTCTAGGAAAACTCACGCTATGGATAAGTGGCTGAAAAGTGGTGCCGCCAAAGGAACTTTGGGTTCTTTGATCATAGGGCTGTTTACTCAGCACCTGGCCGGATGGCTGCAGACAGTTCTCTCCTGTCTCCGAGGGGAAAGCAGGTTCTAGGCCAGGAGCTGGCAGGGCTCGTTGAGAGAGCTTTAAACTAGGTATGAAGGGGGAAGGGGAGAAAATGTCCCTCGCTAGAGTGGAGCGAGTAATTCGGAGTCGTCAGCTAGATCTGATGGAGGAAGGGTGGAGGTCAACGGGACAGAGAAGGGCTTGGGGATGTTTTTGTTGTAGGTGACTGCAGAGAAATATATCTGAATTGTGCTGTAGGATCTTGTGAAGATTCCCCAGAGGAGTTACCACTGCGACTTCCCTGCCTGAAATCTTTCCCATGCACAGCATGGGAAATAAACAAAAAGAGTTAGAGGTCTGCATGTGGTCACAAGGCCACGGTCTCACAGAGATCACAGAGATGTGGTGGGACAGCTCACATGACTGGAATGCTGTCATGGAAGGCTACATGCTTTTTAGGAAAGACAGAATGGTGAGGTGGGGTGGTGAAGTTGCTTTTTATGTGAGAGAGCAGCTGGAATGTATCAAACTTCAGCTGGGGGAGGGTGATGTACCACTGGAGAGCTTCTGGGTGAGAATTAAGGGGCAGGCCAGTGTGGGTGACACTGTTGTGGGTGTGCATTATAGGCCCCCTGATGAGGATGAGGAGGTTGATGACACCTTCTACAAACAGCTGGAAGTAGCCTTACAATCTTAGGCGCTGGTTCTTATGGGGGACTTCAATTATCCATATATTTGTTGGAAAAGCAACATGGCCAGGCATGCACTCTCCAAACAGTTCCTGCAAAGTGATGACGATAACTTTCTGATGCAGGTGGTGCAGGAGCCAACAAGAAGTAGGGGGTTGCTGGACCTTGTTCTTACTAATAAGGATGGGCTTGTTAGGGAAGTGAAGGTTAGGGGCAGACTGGGATGCAGTGATCATGAGATGGTGGAGTTCAAGATCTTGAGTGGAAGAAGCAAAACAAAAAGTAGGACTGCTACCCTGGACATCTGGAGAGCTGACTGATCTCTTCCAGGACCTTCTTGGAACTATTTCATGGGCCAGGGTGTTAGGAGGCAAGGTAGTCTGTGAGAGCTGGTCAGCATTTAAACAGCACTACTTCCAAGCTCATGATCAGTATATCCCTGTGGATAAGAAATTGGCAAGGGTGGCAGGAGACCTGTGTGGATGAGCAAGGAGCTCATGCATAAACTCAAAGGGAAGAGAAAGGTCCGCGAAATGTGGAAAAAAGGGTCTGATCACTTGGGAAGAACACAGGAATGTTGTCAGAACCTGCAGGGATGCAACAAGGAAGGACAAAGCCAACCTGGAATTGAACCTGGCAAAGGAGACAAAGGATAATAAGAAAGGTTGTTTTTTTTTTTTTTTTTTTTTTTTTTTTTTTTTTTAAGTATGTCAACAGTGAAGGGAAGACTAGGGAAAATGCGGGTCCCCTACTAAATAAGGCAGGTGTTCTGGTAACAGGGGATGCACCTTCTTTGCTTCTGTCTTCACTGTGGGAACTCCCCATCAGGACTCCTGGACTGTGGGAGTAAGTGAGAGGATCTGGGGTATGGAAATCTCCCCCTTTGGTGAGGCAGGAGATGGTCCAAGAGCGTCTATGCAACATCAATTTACTCAAATCCATGGGCCCCAATGGGATGCATCCACATGTGCTGAGGGAGCTGACAAAGGTGATGGCTGAACTGTTCTCTATCATCTTTGAGAGGTCTTGGAGAATGGGACAGGTGCCTGAAGACTGGAGGATAGCCAATGTTACTCTGGTTTTCAAAAAAGGCAAGGAGGATCTGGGCAACTACAGGCCACTCAGTATCAAATCCATCCCTGGAAAGGTGATGGAACAGTTTGTTCTGGATGCTGTCTCCAGGCAACAGGACAAGAAGAGGGTTATCAGGACGAGTCAGCATGGGTTCACCAGGGGGAGGTCATGCTTGATCAACCTGCTGGCCTTCTATGAAGTCATTACTGGATGTGTGGATGGGGGGAGAGCAGTGGATGTAGTCCACCTTGATTTCAGCAAGGCATCTGACACAGCATCCTTATAACAAAGTTGAGGAAGTGTGGAATAGATGTGTGGACAGTGAGGTGGCTTGAGAACTGGCTGACTGGCAGAGCTCAGAGGATTGTAATTGCTGGCGCAGAGTCCAGTTGGAGGCCTGTACTTAGCAGTGTTCCTCAGGGGTCGGTGCTGGGTCTGGTCCTGTTCAACATCTTCATCAACAACCCTGATGGGGGGGATAGAGTCCACCCTCAGCAATTTTGCTAATGATACAAAGCTGGGAGGAATGGCTGACTCGACAGAATGCTCTGCTGCCATTCAGTGAGACCTGGACAGGCCAGAGAGTTGGGTAGAGAGGAACCAGACATGGTTTAACAAGAGCAAGTGTAGAGTCTTGCACCTAGGGATGAATAACCGCATGTACCAGTACAGGCTGGGGGGTGACCTGCTGGAGAAGAGCTCTGAAGAGAGGGACCTGGGTGTCCTGGTGGATGACAGGCTGGCCATGAGCCAGCAGTGTGCCCTGGTGGCCAAGAAGGCCAACGGCATCCTGGGGTGCATTAAAAAGAGCATGGCCAGCAGGATGAGAGAGGTGATCCTCCCCCTCTACTCTGCCCTGGTACAGCCTCACCTGGAGTACTGTGTACAATTCTGGCTTCCTTGGGGTGGAGGCCATGAGGTATGAGGAAAGGCTAAGAAACCTGAGTCTGTTCAGCCTTGAGTAAAGAAGACTTAGAGGGGATCTGATCCACGTCTATAAACATCTAAGGATTGGGAGGCAAAGGGATGAGGCTGAACTCTTCTCAGCAGTGTGTGGTGATAGGATGAGGGGAAATGGCCACAAACCGAGGCACAAGAAGTTCTGTGCAAATGTACATGGGAATTTCTACACAGTGCAGGTGACGGAGCACTGGCACAGGCTGCCCAGAGAGATGTGGAGTCTCCTTCTCTGGAGATGTTCAAGACCCGCCTGGATGCCTACCTGTGCAACTTGGGTAGGGAGCCTGATTTTGCAGGAGGGCTGGACTCGATGATCTCTAGAGATCCCTTCCAACCCCTACAATTCTGTCATTCCATGATAAATGCTCAAAATGTAAGGGAGGGTATTTCCATGGGGGAAAAAAAAACTATAGGGAAAAAATCATCCCTTTCTGTCTTATCAGAGCTGTTCTGCATTGCTCTAAAATATGTTTCTGAAGCAAGTGAAAGAAAACTGGAATCTGAAGATGAACTTCCATCTGTGACTATAAATCATCTAATAACACCAATAGGAAAAGAACCGCCTAAGCTTGAGTTGGTAAGCTTGTTTTGTAGCCATGCTGAAAACAAGTTAAGAAATGGAATATTCTGTATAGAATGTTATTGACTTTTAAAGAGGGTGACAGAGAATAATTTAGATTCTCAATGGGAATTATATGCCTAATTGCAAACACTACCAGGAACCTAGTTATCACAAAGAGAAAGCATCACAGCAGGATACAGGACAATCACGCGGTGAAGGTTCACGCCATACTGCATTTAGCACTGTAATTTAATTCCTGATGTTGAGACCACTTTTGAACAAGCTTATGCAATTGAAGCACACAAGGTTGTTTTATGACTTTGAACCAACACAGAATAAAGTGTTCTTACACTCTGGTATCAAATTAAGAGCTACTGGTTCTTAATAACAAGAAGTGTCACTAAGAGCAAAAAGACCTTCTGATATAAATTTTGAAATTATCGTTTAAATCCTTTCTAACCTATCCTCTCCAAAACTCCATATCTTGGTCATAGAACAAATCAATATTTTAAGTCTGCAGCCAATACATTAACTAAAACTGTATTCTACCTAACAAGGATATCAACAATGAATTAGTTCACCCAGTGCTTGCAAGTATTTTAAGAATAGGATCAAAGAAGTCCAACAGATTGAAGAACAGAGCTAGAGGAATTGAAAGGGATGCAAGAATTATTTTATAAAAAGTGTTTCTGCTGTAGCTCAATTTATACCATCATCTATTACACAGATTATCATAAGACCATTATTTCAAATCAGCGTTATCAGAATTCCAGAAAGAAAAGTGACTGTACAAACCAAAGATGTATGAGATGGCTGTGTTTTACCTAAATAGTACTTACACCAAGAGCAGCTTTGTAGGTAACTTCCGATGGGAAGGTAAATGAAGGCCCTGTTGTGACTGGACTGCTAGGGGGTGGAGTCACAATTAGCCCTGTAGTACCGATATGAACCTGTTGAAAAAAAAAGGGCAAACAAAGAGCTACAGAGTCAGTTCTGATTAGTTTTATGGGAACAGTTTTTGACACAGCTGTAAGCTTCATGGCCAAACTCACCAGCATTCTACTACCCAAAATTTTACAGTAGAAATATTTTTTGGTTAGTTACTCACGAGAAAGGTACTGCATCATACTCCTCAGTTTAAAAAAAAATCTGATGTTTCTGCAATTTTGGAGATGCACTGAACCACGTATTGAACACTCCACTCTCAAAATGTATTCTTTATGTGAATTGGACAATTGCTCACCAACTGCTGTCACTTGTAAATAAAGGCTCTGAAGAAGCATGATATTAATGAATAAAGCCAGATAACTACTACTTATTTTTACCTAAGATTAATGTGGTATGTTTCTGGAATCTATGGAATTATCACACCGAATTTACCTTTTTCTTTCAAATGCTTTATTAATATCCAATATTCAATTCGATTTAAAAGAAAATGAAGAAATTAAGTCACCACTTCTAAACTTTAACAACCACTTGTGACTCTTAAGAAATCATGAGCAGTGAAAAAAACTAACTCACAAGACTGAAAATATCAGCAATCATTTTTTGGGCCTGCTATAAACATTTTTCTTTAAAATCTAAAGTTAGAAGATAAGCTTGTGAAATCGTCATTAATTGCATTTAAGAAATAATTTGGAGTAAATAATGGAACAAGAAGCCTTTACAGTTACCTACAAAATAAAGCATGATTTATACTTAATTTCTCATAAATTACCTGAGAAGGGGCACTACAAGAAAGTCCTGTCAGCTCACTTATGCGTGCTGCTGCAGTTGGGTTGCTAGAACTGATGAGGACAGGAGGACTAATTTCCATCGAGTGGCGATTTTGAGAAGACTGGGAGGACTTGTTGGACATAGTGAGGGAGGTAAAAGAGTGTCGTTTTTTGGTGTTTTTCTTAGTATCAGCGTGCTTCTGGACTGAATTGTTGAGGGCTGCCCCAGAGGTACCTTCTCCAGAGTCTACAGCAGAACCTGAGGGCTTATCCAATTCAATCAGCTGTTTGGCTGCTGTGTTAAACTACAAAAAAAAAAAAAATTCACACATGAAAAATTAGTATTCTTTTCTTTATAAAGATCACCTACACACAACCAAAATTTATTTTCCTATTTAACTAACTAACTAATTATACTATTCATATATTATAATAAAATTTAAACCATGCAACTGAAAACTCAAAAATGTGCCATACTGACCAACAAATTAGTCAACACAGATTTATGAGTCTTTCACTATAAACTTAGCATGGCTAAATTTGGACTGGTGTGGACTACCGACAGGAAGTATAACATCAGTGCAGAAAGGACAAAATGAACTGGTCCAAACTCGGATTAACTCATCAATATTTGTGGCTTGTGTTATTCAGAAGTCAGACTAAATCAGAACAGTCTCCTTTGACCTTTATAAACATCTGTATTACATAAAAGCTTCATTTTATTTTAAGACTTTTTTGTTGCTTATGTTATCAACCCCCACCTTTGCATGTAGGCTCCTGAAGACATTCCTCTTAGCATCTCATTCCATCCATGCACTGATATTTAACACTAGCAATAGTGAAAAACAGGCTTCCTAAACACAGATTTAAATATATAGTAGGGTGGATTCAGCTATATCAGTATACTGCCTGACAACAAGTAGCATACAATTACAGAACAGGATAAGGAGAAGAGAAACACACATCAAGAACCTGGTGGAAATATCTTCTCAGCTTTAAACAATCTGTTGCTTCTGAATTCTCCAATGCTGAGACAGCGTATTTGTGTGGAAGAGGTTAAAATCAATTCCTCTTTTTTAAGTTTATCTTAAGGGAATTTTTTTCCCCCAGAAAAGAACAGTCCCTGTTTGCTAAATTGTTGTAATAATATGACATAAAATGGAAACAAATCCTTCCTCTCTGATAACAAAGTATGGAATCCTGTACATTTTCTTGTTACAGTAGATTAGTCAGAAGGAGGGAAAAAAATCTAGATTTTTACAAAACCCTGATTTCATCTCATGAATACTTTAAAGCTACCATAAACAGTAGTATTGGGACTCTCATTTATTCATAAGCTGATGTAAACAAGCACCAAGTTTTTGAAAAAATAAATTAACATTAATACATGCCATTAAATAGGTAATTCAGACCATTAGGAAGAAGGAAAAAAACCTTATCTCAAATACAACATAATGAAAGAATGAAATTAGCAACTGTGGAAGCTCTACTTCTTCTTTTCAATGTATTTTTTTTCTATTTATTTTAATCATTTTCCTACAAATCTTAAGACACCAAACTATGCTCATAAGGAGTTTTGAAGTATCTGTCCCATCAAAATTTTTCCACACAAGTTTCACATTATTAATCATTTTAGTATCAGCACTGACCTAAGTGTGTCTCATAGAAATGTCAGTAGCTTATATTCTGAACACCGTCTGAGCTCTGACAACAAACAGATAATATAAAGTGGTAAAATTTTATATATATATATATATATATATATATATATATACACGCATACACACCATACACACACAAATATGTTAAATAAACAAAAGATTTTCAAACAGAATTTAAAAGACAAGTTCTGGAGGAAATTACATGCATACACAGAAGATGTAAACAAGGACCAAAATGGGAATTACTGAACAATGAGGAAATGACATAAAAACCTGTTAGGTCATAAAGGCAGGAAAGATGAAGTTATGAAAGACCTTAACAAGGAAAAAGAACTCACAACACGGTACAGAGTAGGATGGGAACAAAGGAGGATTTGAAAAAGGATATGAAGAGGACAACACAGAAAAGATTCCTACTAGTTCACATTATTTGTTCTTTAAAATGCAGCTGGAAAGACGAGGAAGAATAGTAGAGAACCACGGCACAGTAATAAACACTCCTAAGATAAGTGTAAACACAAGGTTTTCCTCCCACTGGACATGAATCATACAGATAGAATAATTTTATACTGTTTATGTAGTATATAGAGCATCCATGCAGCTTTCTACAACTAATTCATAAATTCATCATTTGTATTTTTACTTCTTTTTTAGTTAAATTTTAAATTTAGATTGTACATACTTTTAATAGACTAGTGAAAACAATTATTTTAGCACAGAACACCAACAGGAGGTTGAAGGATATGAAACAAACAGCAAAACAGGCCCAAAGAAAGACTGTTCTGCTACTTACTCTTCAACATGGAAGAAGAGGCAGACTTTTCATAGACTAATAATTTTCTATATTTTGTACTGGTAGTCATTTTCTATTTTTCAACTTAAAACTGAGTTCTCCACACCCTACCTGAGAATCTGTTGTGTATTTCACATTGTCTTATAACACTGGCCACAAACTAACTTATCCAATCTGTTCTCTATCACTCATTTAATAGTTTGTTCACAAATAATGTAGAACAAAGAAAGAAAGGCAGTACAGACTTCTAAAATAGGAATTATCTAATCAGAAAAGGGATCGCCCATGAGTGAAAAACAAAATGAAAACAAAAAGCCTCACTACCAGAAGCATCCTGGGACACCAGTTACAGCTAATTATGTTTGTTAACCTCCTGAAACTAATAATGCCTGCAGAATCTGGTTATTCTATAAAGAAAACAACATTAGAAAGAAGTTAAAGCCTGCTCATGGGAATGATTCAAATATGAGCAATACAGTAATCTTTCTTAAAGACAGAAAAAAGCACACAATGGTAAAATGCCACCTAATGATGGCTGTGAATGGATGGCAGGCCTTTTCAAAGAAACAACCTGAGGACAGCAGTATTGCACAGTACTTTAGAGAATATACTTCATCTATTTGTTGGGAAATGAAAGCCATTCCCAAAGAAATGGCTAGCCACTACTACCAAGTGTTTGAATACAGTATTCCTTTCTCCAGCAAATGCCCCTGCATCTATTTCCACACTTTCTACCATAAGTTTTCGAGAGGAGACACCTTTAAATTGAAACATCTTTAACTTTCACATTCACATAATTTTACTCTGTAATTAATAAAATCTTTGCCTTATCAGGTCACCTGAAACCCAGTTTCCCTCTCCACCAATCCCCAGGAAATATAACAATTCCCCAGATGGTAACAGCACAGTCAGCGGGCTTCAAAGCAGCTCAATGGCCCTGCAGGGGTCTGGGCTTCCATATCCTTGCAGCTGTCTGGAGAAATGGTCAGGCAGACCACCACAAATGGCTACCACCAGCCTTCTACTTGTGCTTTACTTCACTTATTTAACAAATGAATTCTAGTACTTTTCATTCACGTGTAGACAGATGGAATATCAAATATCATCGCCTTCTGAAACTAAATCAAAGCCTGCTCCCTGAAGTCATCCTCATTATTCTTCATCCAGAATTTTTACTCACAAAATTTTACTCCATTATCATGCATCAAGGAGCTGTTTTTTCCCCCATCACCAACACTGTTGTTGGTCAAATACAAATTTCTACAGTGCATTTCACTTTCATCCACGTATTTTCAAACAAAGTCTAAGTGCAATCAGAGGCAAATATTGTCCTTATTTACATTACTGCTCTTGCTAAACATCCTCCTGGAAGACAGGTAATAGCTTAGAAATCTAAATTCAGCTTTGTAATTAAGGTTTCCGAATATACTCTGTCCAAACCAGAAGAATTATTTTGCAAAACTTGAACAGCTGACAGTCAGAAGCAGAGCTGTGTTTATATTAATTTCCGAAATAAACTCATTAGTTCTGCATTGCAGTTTCTGTACGGTAAATTGATCAAAATTATAACACTTGGTAATTGTTATTGGAATGGCAGCGCTGAGGTTACCACATTCAAATATTATGTGAACTGGACTATCATTTTCTACTTAAACCTAACTATTTCAGGGTACAAGCATAATATAAGATGTCCACTTCATGCATAGATTTTCTGTTCCGGTCATTCAAAACAGTCAAAAAGTATTCTTCTGAGTCAGTATTGCTACGGAACTATTTTCATTAGTTCACACCATCTAACAGTGATAGAAAGTTGAGTCTAGTAAGTATAATGTTTAAGAAAAATCCAATCTAAAAATCGTATGAAATTTATAGACACATTAAAAAAAAGTTGTGAAACATTCTTGTTTAGTACTGGAAAAGATACTAATTAAATAAAACAAACAACCATGACACAGAAGGTACATAAAATCTTATCTTACCATTTTTGGAAATGTTAAATTAGTTGATGGATGTAGCAGTTTAAACTTACAGCTATACAATGAGCATTCAAGATACAGATAACAGTACTTCACTGAATTTCTGAAAGATTGCTTATAAATAAAACTAGAGGAGATAGATTAATAAAGAGGTGTTTCCCAGTTGTTCACATTAAGTTGGGAAAACAAGAACCGTCTTTACTTTCTACTGCCGTTTTAATTGAAAAATGATTTATTTTACAGTCTTATTTCCATTCTGGATATTTGTATTTTTCTGGCTGTTTTTCAACAGTTCTCAATGACCTGCAATAAATTAAATAGTTTTTAGATTTTGAGTCTGCTTACTAAATGTCAATCCACATCAAACTATCAAATTTGATGTGCCAATTCATTTATATTCTACTCAGAACTGTATCTACTTTTAAAGTAAATATGTTGAAATTCTATCAGTCGAAAGTTTAGTAATTTAGATAATATTTGTTTGGACTTACTCTAATAAAGGTAGAGGGCTTTTTCTAGTATTTTGTCTTAGCATTTCTCCTTATTAGAAAACAGACATTCTTTTTTAGTAATGTTTTGCATAATTTATTTTTCACTCACAGTGAAAAATAATATGTTCACTCACTGTGAACATATTTCACAGTGTCATGTGTCTACCAATAAAGACAACGTTTTGAGAGTCAGTTACAATTACTCTCTTAATGTGATCACTATTAAAATACCTTTCAAACCACTGACAGTCTTAACTTTTATTATTGTCACATACTTAATATGGTTAAGTTATATACATGAATAGAGCAGACTGGTAATCACTGAATTAGGGGATATTCCTCCAGGTAATACGTTGTCCACAAACACAGTCAATTAGAGTCTTTCACAGAATTCAAGACAATTAAAGTGATATTCTCCATGACATAACAGTGCAAGACATATTTTAAGTTCTTACAGGAGAAACAGGACAGATTATACTCATTTTAAACTTAATGACAGAAGCCATTAAGACTTCCAGTAAATGCAGCTACTGAATGATGATAATAATAATAATAATAAAAGTGTACTGACATGTACAAGGCAGAGATGCATCCGTCACTGTGACAAAAACAGGTAATGATTACAGGAGTAGTAAATATATCTAAAATACATACTAAAAGGACTAAAAAAAAAAATTACTTTAGTCTTCATAATATAATAAATATAATACAATGTACCTAAGAATGGTTCAGTTCACTTGGTTCCATCAACTGTTTGCAATAGTTACATAATCTTGGAAAATAAGAATTCCAAACTTCAAACATTTATTTTTTGACATAGCTCACTGCTCTTCATTACAGCAGGTAGTGCATCTAAGTATAAAAGTAGTAACTGGTATACAAGTAGGTCAGTATATATTTAAACAAATTAAAAAAAAACACCTACATGATCTGAAGTAACCCTTTGGGTTCCACATGAATGTGAGGAAAAACTTTACTGTATGGGTGACTGAATACTAGAACAGGCTGTCCAGAGAGCTTGTGGAATCCCCTTCCCTGAAAATTTTCAATAGTCATCTGGACACGGGACTAGGTAATATGCTCTACAGGAGCCTTACATGAGCAGGACCAGATGATCTCCAACAGTCCCTTCCAACTTCCACTGTCCTTTGATTTTGCAGTTTAGTTCGTTCTAGATTCTCAAAACGATACTGGGATTTGGGACTGTGTATAAAAGTGCTCATGCCTGCTCTAAAACTGTTAATCTAAAAGGGTTAGTTTATGACATTTTCTTAGCTGATGGAATTTATTTGAAAATTTCAAGTGAAATTGTGAAATTTTGTGACTATCGTTTTTATACAAACTGTTTTCAAAAGTAAATTTCCATTTTGCAGATTTTCATAGAAATGGGATCTGAACAGTCAGCTAGGTAGCCCAAATGGCAGCCCTAGAGAACGTTTTTTTTTCTAACTTGCTTGACTCAAGTGTTTAGTTCAAAGATGTACCAGAAAAAGCTGTGCTAGCTGGAGCTGAAGAGACAGTTAACTGCAAGGAGCTAGAATGAGTAGCCAGGGGCAAGACCTTCTTAAATCAGCTTCTGAAATCTTCTTGAACAGAAGACAAAATTGAACTGAAATGTTTATGTTTTTCTTGTGTTTTATTATTATAAATAGTTTTTATTTTTTAAGTCATTTGTAGTTTTCCATCCCCAGGTATACAGATCCTTAAACCAAACTACAAATATGAATACACACATCTTTCCTTTTTTTAAGAAAGCATTCTATGCTGTCTGAAAACAATGTGTTTTTGTTTTGTTTTGTTTTTTTTGTTTTAGCAAGTTCCCATCTCTGCAGGGAATTCAGGAATTGCATTAATAACGCCTGACTAAATGCATAATATGGTTACACGTTTCCCCTGTGACATAAGGTATAAATTTCTCATCCCAGCTATAATGTAAAAATGCTTCCTTTTATCAATTCGTCTCATTTATTTAAACAAAGTCACTTTGGTGCAAAAAGTCTGTTAACAGATAACTACAGTGTACCTACTAGAAAAATACAAACACTATTCCTAGCCTCTGTATCTTTCTGCGAGGCAAATTACAATAACTACTGTTGCAGCTGTAGAAACTATTCTGAATTACTTACTCATACAGAAGATAAAGAGCTTTCAAATATGATACCCTAAAATGTTGGAGGAGACTCTCTTAAGCACTACCTCAAGAAATCCACAAAGACTGAACATTTTATGCAACAGTCTATCTGATGTAAAATACAATGCTTTACTTGCTCAACAGCCTATCTTCTCTAACTTTCTAGCTGTGCTGATTTTGTTTGAGAGGGACAGTATCACTATTTTCTGCCTAGCTGACTGCTTTCATTTTGTGGTTAAGTGTGATCTGTGATTGACTACATAACTCACAGTATTAACAAGTAAATACATTAACTGCCTCCAACACTTTCATTCCAATTTCATTTGATGAAAACAGGTATCGAATGACAATGTAAAAACCAATGGTTCAACTGGTGAAGACATGAACTTTCCCAAACTAAGCACACAGACCTTAGAAATCATTTGAGACCCAGAATAATCTATCTTAGGTTACTTTAGAATCATCAACAATACCAATTATTTTAGAAATGCTATTCATTAATTGCAATAGTCCATTTGTAGAAGAAGTACACAATGGGCACAACTTTACTGATAGCGCAACTCACCTCAACATATGAGATTGGAAATATTCCTATCCTGTCAGCTAGCATTCCTTCTGCCCAGTTTTCATCCACTCGGCGAATTACAGTCAGAACATCATCCTGTGGCAACATAGAGCGATTAATGTTTCCCAACTCTAATTAAACATCTAATTAAATTTCCCTCCATAATACATGATGAGAGAAGGTGATACATGGACAAGAACCACACAGAAAGTATTCTGTAATACAAATATGCCATACCTGGGGCTGAAGCCAGTTCCAGGTGTTCCTTTTCCTATTTTGATGGAAGTAAACTAACTGTCCACATCCAACCTCAGTCATTTGACTTTGCCTTTCATAACAGACCCCCAGGCATGTTCAGCCTGTGGTACTCTATCAATCCCCTTTTTAAATGTTTGCGTTAATCCATGACTCCTACTTTTTCTTACACCTCAGCTGACTCATTATCTAACGCTCCACAGACATTGCTCTTCTACTTAAACATTTAGGAGCATGTAAGTGGCATGGCTCCTTTGCGATACATCCTGAGCTTTCATTTCTTGATATGGCTTTCAGCATGATATAAAAACAGCATCATGTGATTACTAAACATTGCAATACTGAGATTTATATTTGTTTCATAGATAAGTTAAAGCATGTGGAAACATAAGATGACAATTCAAGCATGACTGAGGATCAAAAAATACAGCTTGCCTATAATCTAATCAAAATATGCAAGCTAATGACAACCATCCTCAACATTAACAGTTACATTTAGTAAAAACCACTGCTTGTCCACATGTAGTGTTTTCACAAAAAAAGATAAAACCTTTTGCCTTTAGAATTTTAGCCATCCTTTCCATTTTTAATAGGAAAGGATGAAAATGCAATTAGGTCATGTTTGATCCTGAAACATTTTTGTGGAATCTGATAAAGAATCAGAAACAAAAAAAGGAAGAGGTCTAATTCCTCTTAAAACATAGCCGTAAAAGATGAACAACTAATTAAAACAGCAACAATTTAAGAACGCCATATTCCAAAAGGCAATTAGTGATAATAATATCATGACAAAGATTATTAGTGCTTTGAATTTAGTATCTAGAGCCTAAAAATCATACAAAATGTATAGCAGAAAATATGAAGAATATTAATATCTTTCAAAGATCGAACACTTAATTCATAACGTAGGTTATTTCTTAGAAATTAAGAATGCTACTCCTGCAATTATGAAAAGCTGCATCCATAGAAATTAAACCATAGAGAAAATGTATGCAACTTAGGAAGAAAAAAGGAAGGCAAAACTAATTTACATAAGAGAAATAAAATACCTACAGAATTATCTACCATTTTCATATTTGTATAGATCCATTAAAAATGTAGACAAGACTACATACATTTTTATTATTACTTTTCCAAGTGAGCGAAATTATTCAAAGAAAATATTTTATTCAGATTTTACCTTTGCAAATGGTAAACAGTCCTTATCTGCTTCCTTGTCTTTTACTTCAAAGTCATAAAGTGCTTTGCACTGAGGCGGAGGCTGAGGTAAAGGTTTAATAATCTGAACAAAGTTGGTAGGAAAAAAGCCATGGATGCCATTGACTTCTCCATGATACCAATTTTCATCCACCTGTCGACGCAAAATGATGATGTCTCCTTTGCTGAACTTAAGATCTCCAGGTTCTTTTCCCTCATAGTTGTACAGTGCTTTGGCACATGGTAACTGAGGTACACCCTGCAGAATAAGAAAAAGAAAAGATCAGTAGAGTTAGTTAACTATCACTAAATAGAATTTATACAACATTCTTTGGGGAGTGATGAATGAAAAATACAAAACTGAGAATATAATATGATTATGTCACTTGTAGTGACTCTACTGACTTTGTCTTAAGAGTTTCAGTTCTAATTTTAGCAACACTGCAGCATTACAAGACACAAAAGAAGCAAAAAAACCACTGCACCTAGATGTTTATATACAAAAACACTAAGCTTTATCAGTTCAATATATATAAAAAAGGGAGGGGGAAAGGAGCACTACTGGAAACTACTCTGACCACATGACAGAGATGACAGAAAAATTCTGCAAGAAAATACAGCATTAGAATAACAAATTTGCTGTGAGACCTCTGAGGCACATTTTCTTCCTGCCTGGCTTGCTTATTAATGATGACAATGAGGACATAAGGGAGGTGTTTTCCAGCCAGAAAAACAAATCTCACTTTATTAAAGATGAGAGTTTTCATCCTGAATGACCGCTTTTATTTATTTTCCAAACATAGCTAAAAAGAATTACTAGAAAAAAACAGTTTAAAGTGACCATCCTTGGTTCTTCCTCCAATTCCTCTGTAGTATCTGAATACTGTAAGTGATTAGCGCTACATGCAAGGATCACAAAACAATACTGTCATCCCTCCTTACAGAATGAACCATAAAAGTCTAGCATTAGAGCTACTTCCTTCAAAACTCTCTTCTCTCTCTAATTATAAATATATAGAAGGGAGCACAATCCCTTACTAACATAAGCAGCAGTAACTTGCATTACCAAGATAGTTTTTTCCATAAAAAAGGTAGCATTTATAATCAACTACAACACTACTTCTTATGGAATTGCATTAAAGATATAATAGAAAAGACATGCAATAAAATTCAGTGCTGGTAATATTACTCAGAAAGGTCTACACGATGGTATGTCTCTCCTCTACGATCACAGTGCATGTGCAATTGCAGTTTACAATCTATCTCGAGAGGTGTGCAATGCAAGGAAATCCTCAGAAGGAATTACCACTCAAAGTCTGTGTTGTTAGTCAGAAAGCAGAGTATCTGATAATTTATTTCATATTTACTATTTGAAATTTTATCTTTCAATGGAATCCAATTTCTTTGGACTCTCAAGCTCTGTGCATGACTTTACAATCACAGCAGTAATTTTATTTTAAAAGTATTATCTATTCGTAAACTTATTTTACAGTTTTCTTCCTGAATCAGTGTCAAAGGATAATAATATATACATACACAAACAAGATTTTTGGATGAGTTTGATTTACACAGGAATACAAGCAGGCCACAGTTCATTCTATTACAACTAGGATGGACACTAAATCCTTTATATTATCACTATTCATATAATTGTTCACAAAAATCTGGAGATCGTCAGGCTGATGAAAATAATATATGTTTTCCAGACCACATTTAACTGCACTGATGCACATTATAAATGGTGAGAGCATACTGTCTATGAGACCAGATTGGGAAAAAGACAAAGATATTAGCTAGAGAATTTGCGGGCTCTAAATGGTTGAAGGGAAATTCAGGGCCACAGAAGAAGCATGCCTCTGGCCAACAAAGGAACCACTGGTCTGTTCATCCATTTCCTTCCCCAGTAAATCAAACAAGCTAATAAAAAAAAAAAAAAAACCCGATGCTCTTCACAGATTATTATCCCAAGAACATGAAAAAGGGCACCCACTAGTCATGGCTATGACAAGACAGTCTGTGTCTTGCACTGAGAGGAATAACTGGAGGTGTCCCAGGATAAAGTCACCTGTCTTCCTGGTAGTGGGGAAAAACTTCTAAGGCTGTTTAGAAAAAAAATCCTTTTTGGATACACAAACAAAACCAGAATAGGAGTGGAACAGATTATGTCAAAGTGAAGTCAGTGTTGCATTTATACAGTTTATCACATGAATGAAGCTTCAATCAAACACATAAACATCTGTGTGTATTTTATACACTTGCACGTTCATATCAAGCCTAAAAGAATTAACTACTGATGAACAGACTGAGTTTCTCCAAAGCCTTTTCATAGCATTAAATAAAAACAGTCCCCAAAAGAACAACCTTCAAAAAAATACAAACTTGGTTCTCAGTCAGATGCCAACAACTAAGGATAAATTCTTAAACAATTTGAAAAAGACAGAAAATGCCTTCTGCAATAGGCCAAGGATGAAGCAGGCACACGTGCTCAGGACACAAGCCTCCGGGCTGCCACAGCTCTTGGCTGCTGCACGGGACAACCTTGCTGCTCAGCCTCCCCTCTGCCTCTCGGCCTGCTCACTAGGATAGCCAGCTGCAGCGATAACACTGAGCCAGAGTTTTCAGCTCACTCTGCCTTTCGCTTGGCTACACATGAAAGGAAGGCTTTGGAAGAAAAACTTTGCAGGCTGCCCTGAAGTTTACAGCTGCCATTTACCCTGGAGCTCTTTCAGAAAGAAAGAAAAAAAGAGACAAAAAACATTTTAGGAAATTAAATGTTAAAACTCAGAAAGACACCATGTAAAACATGTTTCTTAGAATTATTCCCTCAGTCATCTTTATGCATATTTACTATGCATATTTATTAATATTTCATATTTATTCACATTTTCAATGCTACTGCTTACATACATGCAGTTTAAACTTAGTTTTAGCTAAGACATAGATATACATAATTTCTCACTTGCAAGATTCCTTTACAGAAGAAATACAACAACATCAAAACAAACAGCTCAACAAGAATATCAGGAAGTGCATACACATTTATTTATACGAGGCTAGGATTTCTTACACTTCTTTTTATTTCTTGCCATCCAGATACTCTACCTTAGAAACCTACAGAATTCCCTGTGGATTTACACCTTCTCTTTAGTCACCTTATTTCTAACTTTACTTTTACCTTTTTAATGGACAGTGTGCAACTATTTATATTATTCATGAACTTAAGCCAAGAGAAACTTACTCCACAGAAACATGAGATCCAATTTCCTTTTAAAAGTAGTTTCTGTGGCAGAAGCCCAAAAGTAAATATGCTTACACTGGCATAATACAGGGCTCATTGTGTAACTTCTTTCATTTGAAGAACTAGTGTAAGCTGAAGGAGCACAAGAATAGCCTCCCACTCCTACTCCACAGGGAAGAGCATTCCACAGACAGTTCTCCTCACCAGCCTCTGCTGCAGCACTGCTGGTCATCCCTTTCCAAGATGGATTTCTCCTGCTGCCAAGCTGCAATGTGGCCTGAGAGATCCTTTGAACCAGATGAACTTACACACAATATCTACAGAGCTTTTAGCTATACTAGATTCCCAGACACTGAGTGCCTCCAAGTGAGCAGGCTGTCTTCTTTTTACAGAGCGCTGGACAGACAAAAAAGCTTTCTGGAACTGTCTAAACGCAAAACTGAAGCGCTGTCTTGCCTCCAAAAAAGATAGTCTGCTCTGACAACTCAGCAACAATTTTTATGCCCAGCTTCCCTATGTAACCCCTGCCTTTTCATTGGGAAAATCCAAAACTGGGAATTACCATCATTTTGATCCATATTATAACAGGATCTTCAATTATCAGCAGTTATTTCCGATTTTATTACAGGAAAAGGCAGAAAATGGGATTTCCTTCCTCTCTTTTTACTTGCTTTTCCATGGAGTTCCTAAACCAAACACATTAATAACCAACACAAGATGAGAAGTTGATTTCTGAAAATCTCCAATTACTTGGTAACAGCAAGTACAAATATGTTAGTGTCATAGAGGTACTTTTTATCAAAGCAACATTTTTTTTGCCTTGAGAACCAGTATTGTAAGACATACTCAGTTACCAGTAAAAATTGTCTTTACCTAAGAAATGTGTTAACATGCTACAGTAAACACGCAGTCAGCTTGTTTAGAAGGCAATTTGAGTCAAGCAAATTCTTTGCATGTACGTACTCCAGCAGATGCAGGTATACCAAAGATTTCATCTTCTGACTCCTGTTGAAAAAAATACTTTTCAATAACAGTATTGTTTCTTTTAATCTTCTAGTTCCTTCTCTTTCACCTTGCCTTAGATCTTTCAATTGCATTTTTCTTTAGATATGCATTTTTCCTTTCTTGCTTTGTTTCATGTTTACTAAAATACTCAGTCCTATCTGCAAATCTGAACAGCCAGATTTACAGAAAACACAAACCTCAGTGTTTAACATTTTCAACTAAATCTCTCAATTTCTTTTTGATTTCTAAAACACAAAGCATTTCCATTGTTCAAGAAGAATCATAAAAACTTTTATTTTCCTATTCAAGGAATGACACAAACGAGGTCAAATTTGTTCAAAGGCTACAGTGAAGCACTATTAACCTGCATCCAGTACTAAATTATTAGTGGAATGTATTTTACATTCTTATAACACCAGAACTTTCTTGGAAGACTGCAGAGGTCATGAGCATAAATGAAATGATTTCTAGTTACAGAGCTTATGAATTACCTGCAGTATAAATGATAAAAACGTAAGATACTTCTGTGTCAGGAGGTTCTACCAGGTTGTCAGAATGCTGCAGTATTCATAAAAACAAACCTCTGGTATGCACATGATATGAATTACTATTGCTGACTATCATGAAAAAGTGTATGACAGTTCACTTCTTTTCCTATGACAGCTCACTGGATTAGGGAAGTAGGAAATGTTAATGTGGGCAACTACATTCATTTCTATTTGTTTATGAGATAGCTGCTCTAGTTCTCATTCTTCTCAGGTTATAAAACAGCCACACATTTGATTTAAAGTACCAAAAAGATCTATAGTTGTCTTGAAACACCATATCTACCTACATTACACTTTGCACAGTTCTTTATTTAGCTTTTTTAAACAAATAGCATCACGAGAAAATTAGCTTGTCATGTTACCCCTGAAATCCACCATCTTTGTGCAAATTAGCAGTGCCCTACATCAGAGCTCTGAAACAAACTTACTTTAAAAAAAAAAAACAGGATGCAGGACAAGAAGTACAATCACATCAACAAAGTTTTTATACTTTGGAGAAGCTAAACAAATCAACCAGGAAAAATACTAGATTAATTAAAAACTAGACATGATTTTTACAATTATTTAACTCAACAATCAAGTTCAGGTCTTTTTAGTAGTTCTTCAAAAATTCTATCCTCTGCTAACAGCTAACTACCACAAAACACTGATTTTTTTCTATTCTAAACTGATTATTGACACCTATCCTAGTACGAGATGTATCAGGATACTACTCAAAGTAAGGATGTTAACTTTCAGGTTTCAGACCCTTAACAGCTTGGAGCTGCATGTACTGATAGAGCCCTTTGGCTGCCCTACTCTTACAAGTTCTTTATCAGCTAAATTTGCTCTTGGCAACTTTCAGCAGAACTCCACAAGACAGGATCAGAAAAATCCTGCGCTTTGTAGAAGGGCCACACCTCTCTTTACCCGAATAACTTTCATATCTTCTTCTGGGGTAAACTACCAGTGGGCAACTCAAAGCAATAGAGCTGGTTTATGAAAGACATTTTTGCTTCCTCTGACTTAACTGCTTTTAGCATACACAGAAGAAAATATTTTGGCATAATTTTCCAGTCTGATGTCAAGAAATAAATAAAAGGTCGTTTACCATAAGTATGTGAAACTGTCTCCCACAATGGTGTTGAAATTAAAAGTTGGAATACATGAGAATGTAAGGAATTTTAAAATGTTGCCTTAGGGCAAAAACAATCGGAGTAATAGCATGGAAGGTTAGAAAGGGACCTTTACAAAGGTTCCCAAAGGCACTCTGCTGCATCACTTTCTATGCAACATCTGTGTTTTTTGTAAACTTCTTTCAAAATGAAAAACTGAGTGTCTTCAGAATGGCAGCTTCCTCAGCACATTTTCTTTCACTAATCCAAGCTTTAAAACACCACTTTACAAAACACATTATTTGCTCACACTAAAAAAAAAAAAAATACAGTTAATCTACTTAATGCAAAAGAGATTGCAACATTTGGCTTACCAGCAGAGCACTGAAGCACAGGAGGCCCTGTCCCCTGCTTGAGGGAACTGCTGTTTCAGTGTAAGTATCAAATCCCGCCCCCCCCCCCCCCCCCCCCCCAGTTTTATCAACAGTGTAATAATTTGAGAGTAACACTCTGTAAGGTTCAAAAGCTTTTATACTTAGAATATGAGCATAAACAAAACTTTGTTCACTGTGATATGAAAACCAGTATGTTCACTTAGTGCACCAAGAAAAGCAGAGAGAATTCCACACATAAAGACATACATACAAAAAAAAAAAAAAAAAGGAGAGAAATTAGATTGCCAAAAACAAAGTCTTATTGAGCTTTGAAGGCGAAGAGTCTGAACATGATACAGAAGAAGCAAAGCCAGCAAGTGACTGTGAACAAGAGAATGACTTGATAAGTTCATTCTTGATGAACTCAGCATGAAGAAACATATCTTCAATCTCTGAAATACTTAGCAGCCTAAAATTGGGCAATGGGAAAAAATAGTAATAAATGAGGAGGTTGCTGCATCTTTTTTATGATATTCTATTAAGGTTGTCACTTTATTCGAGCATATCTTGCATTTCATCATGTTCAGGTGTTAAAGCCAAAACAACGTAAGGAGAAAAATTAAAACCATTATGTCACTTAATTCTTATGTGAATTGGATCTTGAAAAAGATAACATCTGACACTCTACTAGCTGACAAGAAAGAGTTTTAAAGTTTACTTCCTTTCACCTTCAGTATTTTGTAAATGTTCAGCTGCTTATCAGATCATCTGGATGAACTTGACATTTCTGTCACACACTGTTGTCTGGTGTCACATAGATAGATACCTTTTGCCAGGAGAGACTTCTGCTAAGCTTGATACGGAAGCAATACCAGGTCTCCTGAGACCCTATCACTTCCTTGAAGATCTTTTGGAACCAGTCTAATTTCTTTTAATGCTCTGACTTCCAACAGCCCTGTGCCTATACCAAAAAGGAAAGACGTGCTAATTTTAGACCTCTCTGTCATACACACAGATGTATGTATGCTGTGTGTACAGAGCAAGTGACAAATTAAATTTGCTATTTATTTATATGTATCCTTTAATTTTTTCTTGCCTTCTTGAAGCAGCTGGTTGGTCATTTGAAAAGGCAATTAATCTTAGCCAAATTGCGCAGTTTTTGCAAGAGAAATGTTCCTTACTATAATAGAATAGCCGAGTGACCCTGAAAAATGCTCCATTAACATTTAACTTTTGTGCAATGACAAGCTGGAGTTTGCACCTCACGATCACTTCAGCTAGACTGTAAAAGGTAGATGACCATGGCAGACTACCATGTGCCTTCTGCTGAGTGCAGTCCCACTAGAAGAGATTTGAATCTGTTACGCATACTGAAGTATATCACCGCACTTCATGTTATGTACTGCTCAAACAAACAGCTTTAGTATGGAAGTATCGGTGTAGAATGCAAAACTAATCGATGCGTCTCGAGTTTATCAAGTCTGAATTGTTGCACAGGCATTTTTCAGACATACCATGTATCACCACACTCCACTTTTGCTGCTCCTGCACCTTAAGAGAGGCCCTTCTTGCTGCCCTCCACATCCTTCCCAGCTGCAGGTCCTGGAGGCTTTGGCTCCCTCAGATTCACACCTACACACTAAGCAGTGCCAAATGCCTCAAGCTTCACATGTCCCCGTTCCCATCCTCCCCACACCCTCCATTGTGAAATGGTGCTCAGTGAGGAGTCTCTTCTGCCACCCACCAGGCCCACCCCACACCCTGCCTTACCCGGACCAGGTCTTCTGCTCTCCTGGGCTCTGGTGCCAGCCCACTCCATCACCCAGCAAACCCATTTCCAGCAGTACCTGACCAGCTCTGAAAGCATGGCAGAAAATCCACCACTGAATGTTCATTAACCCTTCATTCTTCTAAGATTCACCACTGATTTTAAGAGGGAACTAGTACCTAAATAAGGTACCAATCCAGTGGAATGTGCCCAAATTTTCTTCCAAATTGACAAGGTCTAGAATGTCCTTAATGGCACAGGTGCACTGTTGACATTGTATTATTTACAACAGACAGATTTCACAATGCCACAGACCACAGAAATATTTTAACTATTTACATTAATGGTCTTTCAGTAAATGTATTTGCATTCAGCACAAAAAGTCAAGGAAATTCAAGAATAACAAGTAAATCATTACTGTGGTGTTATAACACAGATTATATCACATTTCTGTTTACAGACTATTTCATCCGGAAATCTTCACCCATCTTTTTGGTTTTTTTTGTATTTGGTAGATACTGCCTCAAAATGGTACACTGAGTATTATGTGCAGAAAGCCTTTCCTTAGAAGAAGCCCTCCTTTTCAAAGTACACCTTTTCTTCTTCAAACAGCACTCTAACACCAGCTGCACCCTATGGTTAGACAAAATTTTCTGCAAGTCCTTGACCTCTCCAAATGATACAAGAACTTGACAGTCATTTGTAAACAAAACTCATCAGTCTCTGCATTTATGAAAAATAAGTTTATACAAGTTTTGTTGTTTTTTTAACCCTCAAATACTAGAAGACATTAGTTAACTTTTCCCACTTGCCTATGATATTCTCTTATCCAGCTCAATGAAAATTACATTTTTTCTTCAACTAACAAAGGTAGATTCATACTTAATACTATTAGCTGTTTCAGATCTACTAGTAGTTTTCATTTCTATTCATGCCACAAATTAACATCTCTCTATATATACTGATTTTAATCAAGTGGGCTCCCAGGTACGAAAAAGACAGGGATCTCCTCAAAAGAGTCCAGAGGAGGGCTACAAAGATGATAACAGACATGGAACACCTCTCTTATGAGGAAAGGCTGAGAGACCTGGGTCTGTTCAGCCTTGAGAAAAGAAGACTGAGAGGAAATATATAAGGTGCAGGAGGCAAAGGACAAGGCCAGACTCTTCTCAGTGGTGTGTGGCAACAGGATGAGGGAAAATGGTCACAAATTGACGCACAGAAGTTACGTGAAAATGTGCATGGGAATTTCTTCACAGTAAGGGTGACAGCACTGGAACAGGCTGCCCAGAGAGGTGGTGGAGTCTCCTTCTCTAGAGATGAAATTAAAGACCCACCTGGATGTCTACATGTGCAACCTGGGAGCTGCTTTGGCAGGGGGGTTGGACTCGATGATGTCTAGAGGTCCCTTCCAACCCCTACAATTCTGTGATTCTGTGAAGTCGTTATGTGAATAATAAAGCTTTATAAGTAGTACATTCTTACCTTTTTTCATTTTGGAAAAGTCTTAAACTGCAAGAACTGCACCACTTTTTGATGAAAATAAAATGGAAAATATGCTCTAACAATAAATCTGATAACTATTCATTCATTGAAAACAGAATAGAGTTGGCTAAACGTCTGAAAATAATACAAGATATGACCACAAAGTCAACAGTATCAAGTGGACTCGCTCACACTACATATGACTAATGTCAGTAAAATTTTCTCAACCTAAAGGTTTCAGTCATCTGGTTGTCAGATGTGATATATGCCATGATCTCCACGTCTTCTTTGAATAATTAAAACACATCTTATTCCAGTCAGGTTAACCCTACTAGAAGTTTATTCCATGAAGGTTAATTCTATGATACCCAGACTTTCTTTTCCCCAAACCTGCCTTCTAAGGATAGTAAAACTTCTCAGTAACAAGAACCAACTAGGTGTCATAAAGTCATTTGTAGGAAACAGAAAGCTTTTCCAGTGGGTTAAGACCATGCACTTGGGCACTGCCACTTCTTGAGCAATTTTAACTTCTAAAACTTTAAGGAGTCTGTCCAGATCTACTGCTTAAGTACCTCTGGCTCTTCAGACTCCACAGTAAGCAAAATTAATAACCATCTACTTACTTTAATAGGAAACACAGAATAATTATGTCCCACAAATAAATTCCAAAGAACAGCTTACAATATGTACAACTCTCCCATTTAGATAAAAAAAAGTATTTTAATTATGTGGTTCAATCACAGTTTGTTATAATGGAAAGCTCTGCTTTGGAGCCAGGACTTAGGATAATGAAAGGCTGATGGTGCTTTAATTCTCTCTCAAGTACTCATGCTACTAAACAGTTTAAGATATATTTGAAAAATAGATGTTGTTAGTGCTGCCTTTGAGGACTCTGATTTAGACTCCAGCATGGCCTGATGCAAGATGACTCCTCAAGTTGTTTGCTCAGACTGACTGAAACTCAATCACCTGTTTGATTTCTTGTCCTTGTTTTGACTATGTTGGCAGAACAGCTTGCAGCCTGGGGTCCCACCACTACCAGAGCTGGCTTTTCTCAGATCTCACATGAGATTCTAACTCATCTAGACAAAACCATATCAATCAACTACTCTTTAAGGAAAAAAAAAAAAAAGAAGAAAAAAGAAAAAAACCAACACCAACAACCCACAAACATATTGCAAAAACCCTATAAACTACAATAATAAGCACTTGGTAACTGTTTCATTCAGCACACTTGTGTGAATCAGTGTTGACACAGAAACGCTGCACTGAAGGCTGAGGTTTAGCATTTGAACTGATCAGTTTTGGAAAGTACAGTATCAAAATGCTGATGACTGCAATGAAGCAGTCTATCCAAAATCTTCTGACTTGACATCATTAGTACAACATCACAGACAAAGGTTCAGGCAGTTCTTCATGTGTTTGTACTGTTTCTTGGTAGTTCTAGCCCATCCTTTATCATCACCATTCTGATTACATAAAGCTGTATGTAATCTGTATTAATCACTATACCCTCTTTTTCTCACTTGTTATAGAAGACTAATTTTGCTAATTTTTAAATTTTCAATATTTTTCAGCTGTGAGGAGTCAACTCTCTTGACTTACCAAGTTGGGAGTTGCTAATACTGTATAGAATTTACTGTCTTCATAAGCAACCACTACTTGTCTCTACCTTCATTACAACAGCCAAAATGACTGAGGTCCCAGACTAGGAAGTTATATTTCAATCATATTTTATATATTTTGTTATATTCTGTACAGGAAAATAATCACCTACATTATTAAGAAACTAAAATTATGATAATCGAGCTGCTTAAGGTCTTCAGAATAAGACTGTTATCCTGAAAAATTTCAGTTTAATTTCCTTAATGTTACATTGAGGGTGTTTTTGTTTTTTTTTTAGTCATTTAAAGAGCTGACATATAATTAGGCATAATTTCTCTTGGCTCTCTTCTTTCTTTAAATACTATTTAAGGTCTTCTCATATTTCCCAGCAAATTAACTTCTCTCAAGTACTAAGTTCTGCTGATCATACTTCATCATATATATATCAGTTATGAATCCTGGAGGAGATAGAAGACAGACCGTAAGAATACCTACAGCCTACTCCTAAATGCTTACAATTCAACAAGCTGTTGCTTGCAGCTACCTGCAGGCAATTCCCCTATTCTCTTTATCAGTAACAAACCCCAAGGAAGTATCATTCAAGTTAGGATTTCTCAGATCATCAGTATTGCTGTTATCATTGCTGTACTGCAGGTTTTCTTCTCTGAAACAGAAGGATCAAGTCACACCAGCACAAGCTCTGCAGCATTTACACAGAAGTAGGACATGAGTAACTGAATACTGCAAATTTCAGAAGGATATGAAAATTGGCACATTATTCCAGTTTCTGTGATTTTCAGTCATTTTCAGATTTTAATATTTCAAAACAGTGGGCTCACTGTTATTTAAATATACTCTCTGTATGTATTCAAACTAAAGATAAAAATCTTCTAGCTCTGGAAAAAAAAAGAAAAAAAAAAGGGCTGTAGTTTCAAAATCTGTTAGCACCAAATGTGATTTTTTTCCTTTTCCTTAGGCATGAATTTTGAGGCCCTCCAACTCTATTCTGAATGTTTCAACTGCCACTAGCAGAGACTGACTAGTCTCTCTAATGTCTCTTAACTGAAATTTGGAGCACATGAAAGAAGCCACCTACTAGCAAACGTATTCAAAGTACGCTTTGTCTTCTCTTCAGAAAAACTCCAGTCTACCCTATTACACTTAAATGAGTTTTCTCTGGATTCCTTAACAGTCTTAATATAATTAAGAAAGTAAAGGCCACTTTCATTTTAGGCAACAGCACAACCATCCTGCAGCAGAAACAATATCGTAGCCTTCCAAAAAAAATGAGTGTGACACCACACTTCTTCCAGGTATGCTGCTCTGCTGCATACACACAATTCTGCAATCAGCATTTAACACCAAAGCATCAGAAAAAAAACCCACACTGGAACTTCAAAACACTACCTAAAGGAATTCAAACCTATTGTCTCATTATTCTAGTCATCAAATTTAACTTCCATGCTGTTTTTATGTGTAAATTAACAGCTTATATTTAGTATAAAATTCAGATGAACAGCAGATAGTTAGTTTTAATTAAGAATGGCTAAGCTCGGCAACATGATGTCTCCAGTGCTCTTAACACTATTATTTTTTTTATTTCTCTTTCAATTGAGAGTACTGAATATATACTATTATTTGTTTTTGCAGAGTTATGCAGTTGGACAGCTTAGTAATGTAAGAGTTGACAGATGGCTTTTCCAATTAAATGTAGATGTTACCACAGCTTAGCAGGTCCAGATATGCAATACAGCCTCTCCTCTCCACAGCTTAAAAAGCAGGGTGCAACACTAATAAATGAAATCTCTAGGATTCACTTAATAGTTTTGTAAGCATAAACACAGCACTGGCTTAAATGGCCTCTGAAAAAAGACCAATAGCTAGTTACAAGTAAAAGCTTTTCCAGATGTGTAACATATAGTACAGTTCAGTTTCCTCAGTTCTCCTTGCAGCTGATGCAAGCTTTTATGAAATGCTATTTATTTAAATACAAGAAGCCATTAAAAATATTCCTTACCAATTCAATCGACATCTGTAACACTGACCTTAAAATTAACTGCATGCAAATCTGTTTAAACTCCACGTCTTTGATCCCTATACAGGGGAGGTTAGCATAAAAACTGAGTATCTGAAGCAACCATATTTTAAAAATCAGCAATGTCATTTCAAAAGCATGTTCTTGATTTTCTCTTAAAATATTAAAGACAATAATAATAAAAGTCACACATACTTTGGAAACTTGTTCTACACAATAACTGTTATTATTAACATCTGCTGTAAGCATGAGTCAGAATATAAACCTTAAAACATGGATGAAAATTCCACAATCCAATCATGACTTTATGAAAAATTCCAATTTGTTTGAGATGTACCATACTTGCTGTTGAGCCAAAAGCAATTTTTTGCTTGGTTACATTTGAAAAGGAATCCCTGCTGCCTTGGCCAGCTCTACTCCCCTCTCCACCAAGCTGCATTAAAGCAAGCAGGCACACAGAATGGCTGAGTGCTGTACTCATGCCATGCTCCCCGTGGCTGCTGGATCTGTGGTGCCAACATGCACGGCTGGGCACTCACCAGTCACAGGTGTCTCTTCTCCAACTTGCTGGCAAGGGACGAGTGATAAGCAGAGTCAAAATACTGTGGTAGCAGCCAACAAAGGACACAAGGCGTCATCAGAGTTTACCACAGGGTTGGTATGAGCAAATCTCTTAATCAAAGGGGACTAAAAGTTTAAATGCCTTTCCAGAAAGTCACATGTGTTCACATTGGTGAAATAACGTAGGTGGATAAGAATAAAAGCAGTACTTTCTTTTATTCAGTTTCATTGCATAAGGCTACTACCAAATTCAGGCCGTAGTGCTTCCAGAGCAGTAACCGCTTCACTACTGGATGAATAAGATAAGAATACTTCTCCCGTCTCATGTTATAACTCTTTCACCACAAAAATAGAAGCAAATCTCAACTTGCAACTTGTGCAATGTGTAACATGGTGACCACTGAGAATAAGGACGTTCAATACATTGTTCACACTGGAAAACGTGCACAGCTTTCAAAACCTGTCCTGCAAAGTTGCAGGGGGCCCCAGCAGCCCTGCAGGTCACTTGTTACTCACCTGTCTTTCAGTATGGATCAGGACTACCTGTATCCTGCCATGTAAAAGTTCACCTTCTGGCACAGAATACATCAAACTGCATATGTTTTCTAAAGTAGTAATGAAGTCATTCCACGGAAATCATTTACTGCTTTTTCTGAATTGTTAACTTCCATCACATCAACATGCAGTCAGCAAAGCACATTTACAGCTCAAAAATACCAGACAGACTGTAATGACCTTATCTAACACATCATTTTTCACCATACCGATGAACTTCAAGAACGTGTACAGAAGAAAACTACAACTTAAATCTTACGTAAAACATACACTTAAGGTCTTCTAAGAATTAACTGTTTTCTCATACTCAAAATGCCACTTTAAAGGAAGTCTCACATCAAAAGGAGAAAGACAAAGGATACCAACCCAGTTTCTCTTCAAAGAAGCCACCCTCCAATCATATCATCCACATTACAAATTCCATATTTTCAAAATAAATAAATAAATAATACAGTTTATGCTTTGTAACACAGCGTACTAAGCTACTTTATGTAAGCAAAGACAATGATCTCATCACATCTCACCTTAAAAGGTAATTTTAATGACGCCTTTTTATGCTTCACATAGCATTAACAAGGGTTCTACTAAAAAGTCTACTAAAACTTGGGAGTTTTTCTGCTTAGAATTTTTACATCCAAGTTAACTTAGTTAAACAAGGACTCCAGGTTGAATCACTGAGCTTTATTTTATTGTATGCAATACTGTTAAATATATTAGCAAAACTTCATTATTATATTTTCTCAACTTCAATCCTTTGAGATTACATCAACAAAATGCAGAGTCAGAAGAAAAATGACTCAATAACTTTGAATATATCTAGCTTGTATAATACAAAACAGAACACACATCCATCTATCTACAGACAGTTTACCCACATGTTGTTTTTTTTTTTAATTTTTACACACGCAGTAATCAGTGTCAGCTGATTCGCATTTAAATCTGAATATAGCATCTGAGAAAACAAATTCAATCTTTAAACACTAAGAATTGAAGAAATCTGCCTGCCTGCAGTATTTTTTTTTCTAAAACACTACAAATATGAAAAAAATATGCTGCATCCATAGCTATTTGGGTTCAGCAGAAGAAAAACTCTGTTCATATGTAACCCCATTTAAGAGGCAGTAAAATAATGGTGAATGCAAGTACAAGCCAAACTCTCTTTCTCCCCTCCCCCCCCCCCTTTCCTATGACTGATTGCCCCCTATCAGAGTTAATGACTTTACAGATTAAGGTACTTGTTTTCTACTTCCACTAACTTAAATTTCATCTCTTTCCAATGTCTTCTAGGAGAACAGCCTTTCTTTACATCCTGTCTCAATAAAGCTTCCAAAAAAGCAGTATAATAAAAAAGGGACTGTAAAACTTTCAGAAGTGTAAGTTCAACCCTCTGTATTTTAATGGTGTAGATCAAGCCCTCTGTTTTTTCCTGCAGCATTTCCCAAATTCTTAAAACAAAGAATAACAAAACAATTTGGCATCACTATCTCTCCAAAAATTAGCTGATACCCACTGCAGTACATTTACTACTGCCCACAGAAACAGTCCTTTGAATCTTCACTTTGTGACCCTGTAAGAAATCGGCAAGGGTGGCAGGAGACCTGTGTGGATGAGCAAGGAGCTCATGCAAAAACTCAAAGGGAAGAGAAAGGTCCGCGAAATGTGGAAAAAAGGGTCTGACCACTTGGGAAGAACACAGGAATGTTGTCAGAACCTGCAGGGATGCAACAAGGAAGGACAAAGCCAACGTGGAATTGAACCTGGCAAAGGAGATAAAGGATAATAACAAAGGTTTTTGTTTTTTTGTTGTTGTTTTTTTTAAGTATGTCAACAGTGAAGGGAAGACTAGGGGAAATGTGGGTCCACTACTAAATAAGGCAGGTGTTCTGGTAACAGGGGATGCACCTTCTTTGCTTCTGTCTTCACTGTGGGAACTCCCCATCAGGACTCCTGGACTGTGGGAGTAAGTGAGACGGTCTGGGGTATGGAAATCTCCCCTTTGGTGAGGCAGGAGATGGTCCAAGAGCGTCTATGCAACATCAGTTTACTCAAATCCATGGGCCCCAATGGGATGCATCCACATGTGCTGAGGGAGCTGACAAAGGTGATGGCTGAACTGTTCTCTATCATCTTTGAGAGGTCTTGGAGAATGGGACAGGTGCCTGAAGACTGGAGGATAGCCAATGTTACTCTGGTCTTCAAAAAAGGCAAGAAGGAGGATCTGGGGAACTACAGGCCACTCAGTCTCAAATCCGTCCCTGGAAAGGTGATGGAACAGTTTGTTCTGGATGCTGTCTCCAGGCAACAGGACAAGAAGAGGGTTATCAGGACGAGTCAGCATGGGTTCACCAGGGGGAGGTCATGCTTGATCAACCTGCTGGCCTTCTATGAAGTCATTACTGGATGTGTGGATGGGGGGAGAGCAGTGGATGTAGTCCACCTTGATTTCAGCAAGGCATCTGACACAGCATCCTTATAACAAAGTTGAGGAAGTGTGGAATAGATGTGTGGACAGTGAGGTGGCTTGAGAACTGGCTGACTGGCAGAGCTCAGAGCATTGTAATTGCTGGCACAGAGTCCAGTTGGAGGCCTGTACTTAGCAGTGTATCTCAGGGGTCGGTGCTGGGTCTGGTCCTGTTCAACATCTTCATCAACAACCCTGATGAGGGGATAGAGTCCACCCTCAGCAATTTTGCTAATGATACAAAGCTGGGAGGAATGGCTGACTCGACAGAATGCTCTGTTGCCATTCAGAGAGACCTTGACAGGCCAGAGAGTTGGGTAGAGAGGAACCAGACGTGGTTTAACAAGAGCAAGTGTAGAGTCTTGCACCTAGGGATCAATAACCGCATGTACCAGTACAGGCTGGGGGGTGATCTGCTGGAGAAGAGCTCTGAAGAGAGGGACCTAGGTGCCCTGGTAGACAAGAAGGCCAACAGCATCCTGGGGTGCATTAAAAAGAGCATGGCAAGCAGGTCAAGGGAGGTGATCCTCCCACTCTATTCCACCCTGGTGAGGCCTCACCAGGAGTACTGTGTCCAGTTCCGGGCTCCCAGGTACAAGAAAGACAGGGAACTCGTGGAAAGATTCCAGCAGAGGGCTACAAAGATGATAAAGGGTGTGGAACACCTCCCTTATGAGGAAAGGCTGAGAGATCTGGGTTTGTTCAGCCTTGAAAAAAGAAGACACAGGGGATCAGATGCATGTTTGTAAACATCTAAGGAGCAGGAGGCACAGGATGAGGGCACACTCTTCTCAGTAGTGTGTGGTGATAGGACAAGGGAAATGGTCATAAACTGATGCATAGGAAGTTCTGTACATATATGCATGGGAACTCCTTCACAGTAAGGGTAACAAAGCACTGGAACAGGCTGTCCAGAGAGGTGTGGAGTCTCCTTCTCTGGAGATGAAAATCAAGACCCGCCTGGATGCCTACCTTTGCAGTGTGGCCTAGTGAGTCTGCTTTTGGAAGGGGGGTTGGACTAGATGGTCTGTAGAGGTCCCTTCCAACCCCTTCAATTCTGTGATTCACTTGTTTCCATCAGATACAACTAAGTGCAGTGGGAAAGGATTCTCTTCCCTTCAATTGCAATTTATGTTAAAAATTAGTAATATGGGAGTTGGGTCCTTACAGTCAGAAATGCTGACCTGAGAGAGCCTTAAGACCTTTACCTTATCCCTCTGAACTATAATCTTCAATTATATGATCACTGTTCTAGCTTTTAGAATAGATACTGTTATATTCTTTTCTTAAGACTGGTTGTCTTAAGTCTCCATGTCCTAATCATTTGACCAACCCCAACTACTAAGTCTTAATTTACCTCACTAAGGTTTTAATTATGGTAAGCAAAATCTTGTTACTTATAAATATTCATAAATGCTGATGAGATGAGAGAGTGGTGTAACTTTCTTGGCACACATGGAAGCAAAAAGCTAACATGATCCCATGTTCCTTTTAGGTGACTTGTTTTGTTGCTCTCTCTTCCAGCTCTCCTTCCCAGGATACAGAAAGCATGCAGTGAGTGCTCAGCAACACCTAGAACAAGTACCAGAGATGTCTGCAACATGAACATCAATGCACACATTTTTTCTGAACAGGAAACTACTGCATGCTGTTGAATTAATAATATGTTACTAGTTAGCACTTAAATTTGTTTGACTACAAAGTCTGGAGAAATGCAAGACGTCAGGCAACCACTACTTTAAAGAGAACAGCTGAAGCACTCAGATGGCTACTAATGGACCAAATATTATACCCACAGGTAAAGAGGAAGCACACTTTCCCTTTCCAAACTTTAATAAGCAAAAGCATGAAAGAATTATTTATCTAAAATGCTTGAGATGAGATTTGGATGGGTCTCACTTTAAGCAGTATTGCTTTTATCAACTTCTAACATCTGTGGCTGTCCACGGTGAACTGGTTGTTGGATTCAGTCTTCTCTGATAAGATATTCAAAAGTATTGGCCTTTGGAGGAAACAAATTCCTTCCCTGCATTTCTCATTTGCAGCCTTTTCCTGTCCCTTCTGGCTCAGCAGACCAGCTAAATAACAGCTTAAGCAGCCTTGCAGGAGGGAAGGTTTATAAACACATGCATGGTTAAAATAACTCAAACACAGGTTTTTGTAAAAAAGCACTATTTACACCCCACAGATAGGCATTAGATTATAGAATTCATCCCTTGCTTTAAGACGTATGTCTTCTACACTCCCCTGACATAAACTGTACTTTTAGTTAGCTGTAGATAACTTCATGTAAATATGAGAACTGCCCAGGAGAAACTGGCTGCAGTTTGAACTTACACCCATTTAAAATTTCTTTATTCTCAGTCTGTACCCTTTCCTTGCCCTGATAAGACTTTCCTTGCCCCTTCTCTCACAGACAGTCTCATTTTTGTCTTCCTCAAAATGGAGAGAGGATAACTGAGATGGAACTGAAATACTGGGATTAGCTTTATAGGCCATTGTTACCTGTACTTCATTAGGAAATCTTTAAAATTTAGATTACACTTGAGTACAAAATGGTAAAAAAAAATTTAACTGTGGTATACTTTCACCTTTGATTAAACAAAAAGTGAACATCTTTATTTCTCCCTTCATCCTCTACACTCTACTTCAAAGAAAACTGAAAAACTGTGCTCTGCAAATGTATTTCCCAATGTTCAATAGTAAAAAAGAAATCTACTCAGTTAATTGTGGATAATGGAAAGAGTGCTAGCCAGACTGAGCTGCTGGCTATGCAGGAATTTGACCACAGGCTGTGTAAAGATAGGCTGACAAGATCAAGATAACCACATTCAAGGAATGTAAAGAAACTGGACAAACAGGATATTGGGAACTGTTTTATTCAGACGATTAAGAGTGCCTTGTATTGTTAAAATGTTTTATCTTAAGGAATGTAACCTTCTCCCAATCAGATCTTAACACACGCAGCCTTTCTGTGTATATAAGCTTTGAGTTGTTGCTTAATAAACTGAACTTTAGCTTGCATCAAGCTGGGTTCTCGTCCCTTCATTGCAGCAGTTAATATTATAAAAAAGCTCTTTCAAATTAGCCATTTAAATTCATTGTGCACTTTCCTAATCTGACAGAGTATTCTGAAGTCTGACTCATAGTTAGGATTACAGTATTTGAGGCAGGAAACTGAAAATGGAAAGCTAATGCCTATCAGCTAGCTATTTTCTATATACTGTTTGTATATTTGCATTTCAAAGGATCTATGAATTAGAAATCAGCTATCTCCAGATGCACAGCGAGACTCTGGTCACTCCAAAAAATAGACAAATTATGTCAGGAAATTCAAGAGAAAACAATCAGTATCTCAAAAATACTTAATGCAATAGTTCCTGACTACATTAAGACAGCTTGTGAAAGGCTCTCTAAATTAATAAGTGATTATTTAAAAATACACCTTTACACCCATGGCAACGCGTACAGACTCATCTTCAAAACTGCTTGTCACTGTAATGGTAGTCAGCATCCTACTGTAGCAGGTTTTGTGCATTTATTATATTTCAACTCATTAAAAAAAAAAATTAATTATTTTTCTGTTTCTCAAAACCTGTGGGATAATTTCAGATTAGTTTAGAAGTTAGCCAGTGTTACTAAAGAACATTTTGGACACAGTCAAAAAGGGACTACTTGAATGCATGACTTAGAAAACACACGATTCTCCATTCCAATCCCTCAACGTCTAATTAGAGAAATGAATGTACACTGTCAAAATATAACTAACTTCCTCTGGAATAGGTATAAGTTTTGTAGTCATGCAAAAAAACTCATCTCATAGAAAGAAGCAGATTGAGAGTGCTGAAGATTGGAGTTTGTTTTGTTTTCCCTGAACTTTTGTAATAGGGAATATAAACTGTTGAGAAGGAATAGGCTTTTGTTAGCCCTCCACTTTCCCAGCAGACAATAGCTGCTACTGTCCAGTGTTTAAATGACCTCTGCCTTGCCCTCCTACTTTGTTTCCCTTAGGAATGTTATTCATCCCTTTGTAGCACATTTCAACTCATTATTGCCTTAGTTTTCCTGCCACTTTTGTTTAAGTCTTCAGAAGAGCACATATACATTGGGAGAGGGAGTGCGAGAAGGGCACAATAGTTCATAACGGAAAAGGAGTTGCATTGCCATCCTGGATCAATCCACACATATCCTTCATTCAATAAAGACCTTTCCTTAGGAATCTTATTTAGTAGAGGTATAACCATTTCCTGCACTAGTAGTTTTCACAAAATATTTGCACTGCTGCTAATGCTACTTCTGAAGCCAGAGGACAAAGGCAGACCTCCCACCTCCTTCACTGACTGATGCAGCTGAGCCAGCATTAGCTGACCAAACAGAGTAAGACCGCATTTCTTTGAAAAATGTCTTTGAAAAAGTACTTAAAAAATTTTGTTCATCTTAAGAGCTGAAAAACAAAAATGCCATTCAATTTCCTCAATTAATATATAATAATGGCATTTTCACATCCTGCAACACAGACTAACAATCCTCCTTGACCCCAGCTCTTTGCGTAAGAGTGGTAAAGATAATAACAACAAAAAATGAAAGTATCCAAAGATTGCTGGATTCTATCAGCTACTAAAGTTCAACATTTTAAACTCACGACAGCTTCTATGTATTTAAACATACCTTGATAACCAAGACGAACTCTCAGATATCTAAGTAGCAATACACATACTAAAATAAGTATGTTAAATCATCTATAGTAATAATAAACATTACACGCAAGGTACTACCAGTTCACTCTCCTTCTCTTCTACCAGAGGGCAGCCAACACCAGTACCAGACAGGGGAGAGGGCACCAGTACCCATTCCTACACAGGCGTGTTAACTACGGTCCCCAGGGAAACAAAATTAAATAGCCTCTTACATATTCCTCAAAATGTCAGAAAGTTCAGAGGAGGAGCAAACAGCCTCATATGTTCATCTCCCTGTGACCCAGCAAGCAGCAGGGCACAGAGCTGCTCCTCTACCAGCTCTCACGCATATGGATTAAGGTTCTATCAAACTAAAGAGATCAAAATATGCATACATCCAAAATTTTTAAAACCCTAATAAAAGAAGTCATTAACTAAAGTAATTAAGGACCCTAGGATTAAAAGGCTAAAGACAAGACTGTATGCTAGTTCAATTGCAATTTTCTGGAGTGAATAGGCAACCAAGTATTAGTGAAGTGATAGACACACACCATGTTCCCATTTACTGAATGGATAAAAGAGTAATTAATAAAGTTACTCATAAACACAGCACATTATACAGTTAATCTAACTGTATGGGAACTGTTGAATCATGGCCTGAACTACTGATTGATCACCTGAGGTAAGCATTGAAGTCAGCTGCAGGAGCACAGGTGAAAGCAATTCACCTGTGTGATTGGAAGGGGGTGGAGTCTGGCTCCACCTCTCCCAGACCCCGTTTAAGGGCTGACCAACACTGGGGAAGGATCTCTTGTTGGAGATCCCTCCTCTGTGGTGTTATTGGTGAGCCTTTCTTTAGTTACTGGTAGTCTGTTTACCACCCAGGTAAGCCAAGGAAAATATACCATCCACCTCGTTATTTTCTATAGATACTAATCTTTCAGGTTATTCACCCTACACTAACTTATGCTTAAAAAATAAAAATAAAAAAAAAAATTGCCAAGAGTTGCACACATTCTTTTAATACCCCTCTCACCATTGGGAAACTTCTGTTCATTCTGTTTCATCAGTACAATGACTTCCATTTCAACAAGCATGTACACAGAATAATTAAAAACACATTTACAAGTAAGTAATTTCTTGTGCTACAGAATTCAACAGCAAGATATATCATCTGAAAAGCACCACACAGAATTCTAATTCTAAACATCATCAATATGCAGTACTTCCATGTTAAGAGATTTCTTATCTATTATACCCACAATGAAGATCAAAAATGTGTTAGAAGCAAAACAGTGGGTAATAGGTATTTATTGGTTAATTATTTAACAGACAAGAATGCGCTTTTCATATATTTAATAAATGACCCATCATGGATTTCAACAAGCATAAAACTGAGAGATAAATAAACTAAAAAAAAGGCACAACTTCTCTGATGTGCCATCAATCCAGTGGCTAAAATGATTTCTGTAACTCCACCCTCTACAATTGTATGTACAAAGTAAACAAGCAATAAACAGTTTTTAAAAAGTGAGAAAGCATGAAAAGGTGTCATATTCATTCCACACTGGAAAAACTGAAGATTAATTCACTGTCTCTAGAAGACATCACAACAGCATCTAAGACGTTATTGCCTCTATTTTTTACCCCACTTTCATGCAGTGGGTTATTGTCCCTTTGGGAAGGACAAGAGGAAAAACCTGCACGCCAGCACAACAGCAGGCCCAGCTCATAACCTGCAGATTCACCTCAACTGACTTTGTCACAACCTTCAGCAGAAGACAGGAGCGATAACAGCTGAAATTGACTCAGATAAACCTGTCAAAGATCCTGATTCAGTTCACACAGAGACTAAGTGATTTGTCCAGCATTATATAATCAACTTAAGAGCTGGAACTTAACGCTATCATTGTTAGCCTTATCTACAAGATACTGTTCATTAGCACATTTTATTACTGAGGGTAAAAAATGAAGTTTTTTAATTCATTCTCTACTTTTTATTTTTTAAATGCTTCCACTATTCTGTTCTGTCACATAAAGCTCTGACTAAAAAAAACCTACAGAAAACTACAAAAACATTGCAGCTTATCTAGAATATTATCTCTTGCAAAACAGAATTTTTTAAAATTCATACACCATCGTATTTTTGTACAGATGGGCTAGTGATCAACCCTGAAGGTATGGATCTGAATTGAAATAGTTAGATTCGCTCCAAAGTTATGATATAAGGTCATCTAATTTTCAGCACATTCAGTTGGAGTTGATCATTTCTCTCCACAGTAATGTTTCCTTTGTCCTTCTTTTCAAAAAACAGGAGTCAATCAGTGAAAGGGAAGAAAAATGAGAAATAAAAACCCCGGAAGAAACAATAGCTTTAGTGGAAAACAAATACAGCTAACTGTCCATAGCAATGGACAGAGATCAACTTTACTTGCTATTTCTCCTTTCATTTTTCTGATTAAAAAAGACAAGCTATCTTACTTTATGACATGGAATTTCATGTTTTGCTTCAAAAATATACCATACTTATTCAATACAAATACTTGAGCTCACCACAGTAGAAGGAATTTGGGAGATGATGATTAATCTGTACTGTTAAGCAATGAAAGAAGTCTAGAGTAATAATAATTTCCACAATTCCAATTCCAATACAGTAGGAAATAAAACTGTGGAAAGGAGGTAGCACACCCCTTGTATGCAACACTGGCTGAATACAGACCAATATTTATGAAGGTATAAATACACTGACTACTGCACACATGAATATACTGACATCATTACTATGTTTGAACATTCACACACACAGAAGTAAAAACAGCTTTCTCACACACCTATTATTTATCTGAAAGGAAATAGTGGGCTTCAATCAGAACTCTGAAAATACCACCTTATTTTCACAAGTTGCCATAGTTACTGCAGTTGACATTAAGAAAAACTGCCCTAAAATTTCAGCGAAGTGAAAATGCTGTACATCACCCAGTTGGTAAATGCGTCTTCATTATAGGACTTACGAACTGGATTCCATCTAACTTTGTTCCACACAAATTTACTTCCTTAGAATTCTGGACCTCATTTCCCCATCCTGGGAACAGGACCTAAAAAGCAATCCAACTCATAAATAACATATTCCCTAAAACAATGTAGTATCATAATGTAATCATTTTAACAAGGACTCAGACTAATACGGAGAATGCTTCAAAAGGAAAAAATAATAGAAAAAAATGGTGTTTGTTAAGTAGAAGATATATATCCATATAAAACTATTAGAATACTATTTTTTGTCCTTCTCATCCCTAAAATCTAGCAATACTGACATAATTTCTTATTATAACAAAATAGTTTGTCATAACATATCCAAGTGAATCACTAATAAGCAAAATACCAATTCTTAATTGATACCACCTTCTTGTGATGTTTTTAAACGGTTGTGTACAGTACCTGTACACTTAAAATAATTTTTCAGTATCTTTATTATACTTACAGAAAACAGGAAATAATCTGTCTCAGCAGAAATTTAAATTAAACGCTTTCTTAATCATAACATTCAAGTTATATATTAAGTGGCATTTTTTGGATATCTGAGGTGTAACACAGACCTGAAATCTTGGCTCTTTTCTTTTCCTACCACTTAAGTCTACAATTTATCATCCTTGGTTCCTTCATCTACAGCTTAAGTTATAAATTAGACCATTCCATTCAAAATTAAGAAGCAAAATATACATAGCTGATCACTGCCATGCCATGGAACAACAGCAGGGCAGGAAGTGCAGAATAGCTCATATCACAGTCATTTTCCAAGTCAGAAATATTACTTTCTGATACAAAAGGAAAATTATTTACGATAAGAAAATTATTGTTCAAAGTATCATAAAACAGGCTTACAGTTTTTTTGCATCATCCTGAAAATTCTTTTGCCTCATTTGTCCAAGACAAGCTATGCATCAGCAGTTCAAAGCTAAGGATTATCTCCTCTGTGAAAAGGATATCAACAGTAGTCTCTATTTCACCTAAATGTTTTTCCTGACTTTGTTTTTAAAACATACATAATTCCAAAACAATACAGTTCCATTACAATAGTTCCAGCACAAAGGTAACCCTAGGTGTAATGGTAGCACTGAGCTGCTCTAATTCCCACATTTTTAAAACCATGAATTAATATGAACAGGATAACATGACATAATCTGTTTTGTCTGAAGACATCTTTTCCATTCTAGTGGTACCTTCCCTATGCTCTCAAAGCTTCTAGTGCAACAAATTTTATTTTTCAAGGGACTTCTCCCTCACATTTTTTATAAGGAAGCTGAGTACCAATAGTAGCATGGAGCATCTTCACCAAAGACTATTTAATTGCACATGATTTTATGTAAGATCATTAACAAATCCATACTGGATATATACTTAAATACAGTAATATATGTCAATTCTGAATACTGATACTGAAAGTCGCTGTTGACTGAAGAAAATATAAACTGTCTTGGTAAATTAAGTGACTGGAGGCAATTCTTATTTGCTCTGTCAAAATGCTGACACCTCTTTCTCTACTTGAAGTACATCAGCCTAATTTTCATCTGGGAAGTTCACGTTAATCTGAGCACCATGAGGCACCTATTTACAATTTGTTTTCTTAAAATTGCGTCCTCAAGCGTAACTCATATATAAAGAGAAGCAAAAAATGGTAACAAAAAAATCTTAAAAGCCTGACAGAAACACATTTCCCACTGTGCATGAATTTGGCTATATCTGACCTATAACACAGTACTCTGTCTACACAGGATCCTCAACTGTGGCTGTTCTGTGCTGATTTAAAACTTCTCTTTTTACTACCTTACATCTATTTTGTCAGTTTTATATCAGGATGTTAGTGTACTGCTACCAGAGTCACTTAATACCCTCATCACAAGCATAAAACAAACAAACCTTAATTTTGCCTTCAGAAAACAAAAACAGTATAGTATCCCTCATACTGATTTGGAAGCATTTTTAATTGATCTTCCTGGATCAAAAATATGTACTAGCCTTCCTTTTCATGGAAAAATCTACAGATTTTGCCATCCTTGGCCTAAGTTATATCCAAAGCAGAGTACTGATGCAAGCTAGGCTCCAGCAGTTTAACATTCTCCACAAACCCTCAGAAAAAGGAAAAGTCCGGGTCATACCCTGTTAATAACCTTGGCAGCACACTCCTCTGCTTCTGCCATTGCCAATACTAATGAAACAAAACTAGACGCAAGCGGTTCATTAGAAACTCAGTGCTAATGTAGCCTGGCTGGAACAATCAGTAATGCTTGTACTAATTATTCCTGAGGAACTTAGACCAGGGAGTGCAAAGTCAGTCCAACAGCCTTCTCTCTTCACACACTGTTTGGCAGCCAACCTTCTAAATGAAAAATTATAAAAAACAGTAGACACCAAGACAAAGTGCAACAAGTTTGAGAAAAGTCAGCGCTGAAGCACCCTGAAGTCAAAAGAGATCAAGACAATCAAGCAACACAATTTACATTTAAAAAAATAATCAAGTAATACATAACTACATACATAATGACATGAACTCATGAAAATTCTAATTTTGATTTTTATTTAAAATACAGCATAGGGTTAATGAAGACTCTGAAAAGAGAACAAAGGGGTAATTACCATACAGCAGCAGTTCAGTTTTCTAGTGCCAACATTTTATATAGCATATCACAATTGCTATTATGTCCCCATTATGCATGAGTAAAGTAGAACAGTTACACTTCACCTGGAGCTGTAAGACAAGTATGCACTTGTAATTCTCAATAACACTATATCTGCACAGCCCTCGTTGCTCTCTTGCCTAGGAGGCAGAAGACTGTGGCTCTATTTTGCTTTTTCAAAAGGGAAACAAAAAAATATCATGGTATCACATTGCTCAGTGTTTCAGTTTAAGTAAAAATTAACTAATGAGGCTTTCAAATGCCTCGTGTGATAACTTAGAGCTCCTAGAATTTATTTTTTTCTACCACTTGGAACATACCTCATACCAATTTCACGCAAGAGAACACTGCACTGGTAAGAGCAAAGGCTAGACGTACTTCACAATGCCATACGAGAAGTTCTTCAACCTTCAGCATTTACTTGAACTGAAATATTCCAATGCCACACAGCACATGACACTATTTCAAACTAAACCATACACGGTATTTTAAAGCTAAAATACACCTATACCAGAGTAATACAGAGGTCATACAAGTCAACATAATTCCCACTCTCACCTATTGTCTACTCAGCTCTTCTATTTTTACACTCTTCAAAACCTTCCTAAAAAATCCAGGTACTTCTTCAGCTAGTTTCTAGTACACTTTCTCCTCCTCAAGTCTCAAGATCAATTACAGTGAATAAACTGTTTGATACAGTTTTCCGCCTCCTCTGTTTCTCCTCCAGTGTGTCTACTGCTGTATCCTGAGTATACTGACATAGTTTGTTTTCTTTCATCCTAATTCACAATCATCCCACATTATCTTTCTGCTCCTCAGCACCCACTGGCACTGAAATTTCTCTGCTTCTCAGTTATCTCCATTCATCCATTCCTCCAACGAGATAAGTGATCTCCTTCACACTTCACCCTCTCCATGTGCTTAATCAGCTCTTATGCTCTCCCAGTGCAAAATCACCCTTGGGATCTCCAGCCCTGTCCTGCACCCCACACATACTTCCCCTGCTCCTGGTCCCACACTGTGTGGATGTGCCAGGCACAGATCCTAAGGCTAGGCTGACTTCCTCCCCAACATGGTTCTCCCAGCCCCTTCCTCTAGCTCCACTACCCATCTCCACAGCCCTGTTCAGGAGACAGATACAGCTCAAGCCTGACATGCCTTGAAGAGCCAAAACTGAATAGATTGCGGTGGTAGCAAATGCCACATTATCTGCATTCACGTTTTTAAAACTGTGATTTGTGGATTACTGATTGCCTGAAAAGATAGCGCAGGAAGAAACCACAAAGAAGCTTTTTATTTGCATACCGACAAAAACAATGAAACAATGTTATTTTTATTTACCCTACTTTATATTTAAAAATCTCTTGCACTGCAGTAACTGTTTTGGGCTGTAAAAATGAGTGAAAGCATGGGAAAACTTTTTACCACCCTCCTCCAACAAATAAGCAATAGTCCTTAGTTGTATTCACTTAGTGTGATAGTACATACTAAACCAAACTCAAACTAGTATTTCTCAGCCTTTCAAAAACCAGTCAAGACTTATTTATGGAAGACCTATATGTCTTTTGAAAGATTATCTATTCATCTGCTTATTGACTATCCCTGCCCTGCTTACACTGAAGATCTAAGAGGATTACAGAACCCGGTGGCAAGGCTGAAGGCTTGTTAACTTAATAAGGCTCTGGGTTTAAAACTGTGTTAAATCAAACAGGTTTCGAAAATATCTTAACTCTGCTAGTGTGGATAAGATTTAAGAGTCTCCTTTCAGATCTTCATCTAGCTCATGAAAAAGACAACCACGTGAGACAGCAGTGCACTGACATATACAAACAAGTGAAAGTCCTCAAGAAGTTTGCTTTCTCCTGGCAACCTACATGTTTCAAAATAAAAGCTTCACCTTATCTTAGCGTGGGTTACCACAGCACACCAATTACACCTTTACTCTGTTTAAAATAAGTTTCTAGAATGACTATGCCCTGTGTGTGTCAAGTCAGTCATTTGATCATCTTTGAATACTTCTAACATGTAAATCAGTCAGAAGGGTCTGCATTTTTCATTATTTTTTTTAATATAAATAAAATGTAAACTATATAACCTAAAGTAATAAAGCATGCTAATGAAGAATAATTCAAAAGACCTGTTTCAAATTATTCAGCATTAATCCTCTCACATCCCTGTGCAAGCAAGACTACGTTCCCTTAGTTCAGCAGTATGAAAGATTAGTAGGAGCGGGTACTTTTGTCTGTAACCAGAGCTTTTCAAATGCTTGCCTTGGAAAACTGTGCTTCACACAAGATAAAACAGTGCTTCTGTTCTTTAAAAAGCTTTTTAATGTCCATATATATTTTCAAAGTTCAGGTACTGAAAAGGAATTCAAGAGAGGCAATATATATATCCTGATTAAAAGGAGAATAGTTACCTCATCTTATTGTAATGTCAAGGACGTGAACAAAATCAGTTTTATTGTTGAAAATACACTACAGACTGAGACTCCTTTGGAGTGCTTCAGTTTTTAGGAAGTTCAATAAAACATTCACTTGTGTCTGACTTCATTTTAGGCTGAAAATTAGGGTGCTGAGCAATGCTGAAGGAACTCGCTTTTCAGAGAAGGAAAAGGACATCTGCATTAGTTTTTAAGCACTTTTCAAATGCTTACCTGTAGTCCAAAACACATTTAAGATAAATAGCTTACTCCCCAGCTAGAAATTGAGTTATACTTCACACATTTACAGAACGTAGAAATGACCAACCAACTCAGCTTTAAAGAAATAGAGGAGGAGTTTGACTGCTCTTACCCTAAGACCTTTCATTTCAAAAGCTAACAAGTGAACGCTACATCCATACATACGTCATGTTTTAAACCTACTGCATGGAAGGCAGAACTTATCAGCACTGTTTTAAACAAAATCACTGCACAAAAGAAATGGCATATAAAAGCATCAAAGAGAATCATTTTGAAAACACAAGACACATTCTTGCAGGTTCTATTTTTATTCTTTAAAGTTTAGGCACTTACATTGCAGATGGAAAAACACAATCAAGGGTCACCTAAGACAGAAGACCCAGACAGTACATTCAGTTACCTTAAACTCTGAAGCACTGATATTCCTATACCACAAAAACCTTACATTGAATAATGAAAATCACACGTTTAAGTGTCAAATGAGTGTCACAATCATAAGCCTGTAAGAGAACACAGGCTAAATGACTTCCACGATGGATTGCTCATTTCCCACAACTGACTTTCACCTACCTAGCAGGCTAAGACTCCCAGACACCTTGTCAATGGTGTCTGTAAATGGAACATGAAGAGTTCAAACTACAAAGTAATATTTTCCCTTCCACTGTAGTGTCCACACATGCGTATTTCCACAGAACTCTGAATGACATTTTGAAGATATGCATATAAGCAACAGATCGTGGAATCACAGAATGGTTTGGGTTCAAAGGAACCTTAAAGATTATTCAGCTCCAACACCTCTGCAGTGGACAGGATGGCAAACTGTTACGTCACAATGACAAAGAAATCCAAATGCTGAGTATATCTGCAAATATGCAAAGTATATCTGAAGTGATTATCCAATATCTCCAGAACAATGACTAGTTCATCTGTAGCCTCAACTGATCCCAGAAGAACTAAAATATTTCAGTTTTGATGGAGCTTTGTTGTTGTTTTGGCTTTATTTCTTAAAGAAGCGACTTATCCCATCAGGAAATTTCATGGCAATTTGTTAATATCAAAAAACAACTCTGTGCAGCTACTAAATGAAAGAGCAGAACAGACATTTACTTTTGTTGGCATTTTAGTACTGTACTGATAATTACAAGTATTTCATTTTCTTTAAATAAAGATATAGAACACTGCAGAGACCATTCTGTTCCATTTTTTTTGCTCTCCATGTCTGCATCAGCAAGCCAGAACACCATACAGACCAGCTTGTCCTTCAGAGGTAGAATGTACACATCTTTACACTCATTACCATAACCAGGAAGCTAGGGAGAAGACATATCTGTGCAAATAGGATTATGGTGTCTTTAACTCTCCCCTCTCAACCAGTCTAATCCCCTCCCAGAACCATCTAATGTTTCTAACTCCTGGAAGAGACAACAGAATATTAATTAGTTGATTAGGGAGTACCTTTAAGAAAACAAGATGATTGCATGTGGATGCTCAAGAAAAACACCTGAGTCCTGATGATTTCCTGACACTTAAAAGGATGGAGAAGAGGAAGAAAAGGAAGAAAAGGCTTAACTGTTTGCCTCTGTGCTGACCTAACCAGCTAGGGGCTCAACTGACACACAGCCCAAGCAGTACCTATAGGATGAGCACAAATGAAAGCAGTTACTCAAACACAGTGCAGCAAGACTTTAACTTGGATGATGCCCCCAGCCTGATGATCAAACATGACAACTCATATGACAGTCCTGGCTGCACAGACAGTCCAGTGCCTAGGAGATATCTGTCAAGATGCTATTTCCAACTGTCAGCACTGCTTGGCCAGAAAATGATAGATTCAGAAACCAAAAATGAGCAAAGGACTTTTAAGATAGTTGAGCTATTGTTTCTGTATGTTAACATTTCTTGGACTGCAGACATCAAAGCATGACTGCAGTCCAACAATAACAGAACTGCAACGCAGTACTCATAAAGCAGGAGCATCAATTCTAACGAAGCTACCTCAGAAGCTCTTCCGTCAGACAGGATTTCTTTCCTCATTCAAATCAATAGGAAGGTAGAAATCTATAAGTAACACATGCTATATCATTGTTCTTCAATACCGTGAACACGTGCCAGAGTCAAGGTATCTATTACTTCATCAAGATGCTTTACTCTGCAATCTTCACGAACATGGAAGGTGAGGAACGTGCATAATAGGCTGCTTTATCTAAATACGCTATTCTCCCACTTCAGGGCTGCTTACTTCCTAAAATTAATCCAGCTTACCTCAAAGCAGGCATTCTTGGTCCAAAAGAGCTGCTCTTAAAAAGATTCCACTGTGGTGACATGAAAAGAAAAGCATAATACAACTGACCCAAGAATTTACTATTCATTTTCTGAGATGAAGCTTTTCTGCCTGGGATCTGACTGGGGCTGAGACATAACAGATGTACGCTTCCCTTTGTGCACACACTAAAAAGGCACACATGTGGACAGAGCTGACCAGATGCTATTTCAGCTTCAATTACAAAGACACGTTCCTACCCATGCTAAGATACACATATAGCCAGTGATAAAAAGAGAAGGCGCTCCTTTTACAACTAAGGAGACTAACCAACATAGCATTAACCTATGCTTTATGGTCTTCATTCATTCAGTAGATAATCACATACCACACGAGTTTCTGCAATCCAGACGCTTCAGAGTATTTTTTTTTTTCCTTACTGTTTATTTCATTTTCCTTATGCTTGACACAGTGCATGGCAAGTTGGACACAAAAGGGAAGCAAGATATGTTTTCTTTCCCTTCAGAAGAAGTACACTATGTAAGATCAGAGATTAGATGGTTGAACAATGGGGCCAAATGAAGAAGCTAAGCATACCATATGAAGAAGCCACTGCAATGGGAAGTCTACTGAAAAACAAACAATTGAAGGTAAGAGTTCCAGGTTTTATTACTACAGCTGCAGTTTCAGTAATACAAAGAACAGCAGGCCTATAAGAACGTGTAAAATGAGGAAGAAAAGGAAACACCACCTGAAAACCATTTCACTTAGGTAAAGGAGAGGGAAGAAAGATACGTCACTATGAAAGTTATGCTTCCTATTTATTTCCACAAAAACTACAACAGATATGAAGAGCACAATAACACCAGTGAACAGAGCAATTTCTCAGCTACAAAATAGTACTTTTTAAACACGGTTAGTACCATTAGCTATGCATTTTTGCCAGGCAACAAGAAAAGCCTGCATGCTGTGCTTGTAAAAATAAATCTGCATCAGCAGAGATGACCCACTATGTCACAGCTGCTATCACAGCATTGTTGCTAGGAAAATGTTGCTCACATAGTCCATCTTTAATTTGCATGGAAGACAGAAGGCACCAGATCTAGACTACACAGTAGATATGGTAGGACTTTCCAGCCAATACAGGCAATGTGCACTACAGTTCTGAAACTGCTACGGAGCCTGGTGCTCCCATGTTCCAAGAGAAAGGTTCTCTTCTCTGTCCTGACTCTGGAAGTTCATGCCTTCAGCTTCGTCAGCATCACAGTCAGATAATGTCAGAGCTCACAGTTTGTCCAGGTTTCATAAGGATGACCCCTTTCCAATCCCAGAAGACATGCTTTACCCACCAAGGGGAGCATCTTGAGCTTTTTCCACTGATGTGAAACTCACATGTCACCACTCTGTGGACTGCCATTTTGACTCCATCTCATAGAAGTGATACCACATGACACTACCTGTCACCACTAATGATGTCACTGCTTGCCATTTTTTCCTCTATGGAGAAATGCAACAACACACATCATATGTACTTCAATGTCAGAAGCCATTTTATTAGGTTGTTCTTCTTCTGCCATCTGACTCACAGCAACAAAATGGACTGGGACACTGGTGGGAAGGTTCAGCCTCTACTGCCATACATACACCAATATCTGCCGCTGGTGTCATGGGTCAGAATCACAGGAGGCATTACTTTCAGAGCAGCCCTCATACAATACTATTAAACATTAACATGCAAAAGTATGATAGAGCAACAAAACCAGAAGATTTAAATGCCAAACAAACACTGTGGATTTGTTTTTGAGTTTTTGATTTCAGTTCAAGCTACTTCAAAACCTAATTAGTTATAAGCAGTGGTTTCTCACCTTTTACATCAAAAAGATTACTGTTAGCTTGCAGAGGAAGTCTGCTATCGAGGTTCAAAGGATGGAATTAAATATTTCAGTGCTACCAGCATCATTCACATTCGATATTCTCTTTTCATTCCTTTCAGAATACGCTTCCAGTCTACATAAGTCTTCCAGTCAGATACAAATTTCCCAAAATGAACGGAACAATGGAACACCAGCTTCCAACTATTTTTAAGTGTCTGGCTTTCCTTCACCAAGATGTTTGATAGTCATGTAAACACCCAAACACAAAAGGAAATCCTTTTAACAAATGAACACTAGGCACTGGAACACTTCTGGTACAGGAAATGGATTATCAACAGCTCTTCAGAAATCTGGAAGTCAACTATTTATTGAGTGCACTGCAGTATCTTCTGACCTCAGCTGAGACTGTGAATCCATTGTAAAACACATCTATCCAAAATAAAAAGTCAATCCTTGCCCTACAGAACATACAGTTTAAATAGCAACTTAGACAAAGAATATACTATCAGACATATCTGCAGATGGGAAACAGAGTCACAAAGGGCTGTGGATGACTTGGTGCAAGGTTATAATAGATATCTGTGGGAAAGTCAGGAACTGAGCTGGAAGCACTGACTGAGTCCAGTATTTTCAGAGAAAAGACCATTTTTCCTACTGCTCATTCTCCTTCTCTCTACTCAATTAGTTATGTAGCAGCCAGACACATTAAGATAAGAGAATCTGCTATTCATTTATATTTACAATCTCCATTAACTTTTTATCTAGCTTAACATAGCATAAAGAAGGCTTACAAAGAAGTAATTATAATGACACAAGCAATTTCAGATATAAAACCAGAATCTGTTGTTTCAGAAAGTGTGAGAGGCAACAGAAGTACACGTCCATGTTTCAGAGACATTTCTCAAAATATTTTCTAATCATGTCTGCCAAATACAAATGGACATCTCCCCCTGCAACCAACGTAAGAAATCCCTTTGAGTTGCACCTTGCATCTTTCTACTTTTCTAGGAAAAAATACATGCAGAAATTTGATTAAAACTGCACAGACAACAGTAAAATACACCTTAAAAAAAAAAAAGAAACATTTTGTACAAGCATAGTCCTCAAAACTCGAGCAGTGCCAGGTAATACCTTGCTAGCCTACCTGCACAAATATCAGGCATGAAACTAACTGAATTAGCAGCTGCATGTTTCTACAACAGTGGATTTTTTTTAAAAGAGGCTCACTTTACAATCTGACATATCATCACAGCATGGGCCTCTGACCAGCAGATGTTTACCAAAAGGACATTTTCCAGTACTATTCTGTTTTGCTAACTCTTGTTCAGAGCAGTTTTTAAACATACATTCCACTCAACATCTGATGCTGTGCTTGGTCAGAACCCCAGCTGGACCCATGTTTTTTGTTTTTTTCAATCCTTTGTTAAAGTTACAGATCTATGAATAGCACATTTGCAATCCCAGTGTTTTCTTCTGCCATAAAGTCCTGACAAGGTATCAGTTGGCCAGCGAGCACCATGCCTACAGCAGCAACACTCACTTTAGCTCGCAGAGGGTCCATGAGTCCTGCCCAAATGTCCAGCTGTGCAGACTGCCACCCTGGGCTCTTCAGAGCTTTTGAGCAAAAAGGAAAACCCATTGCCAACACCACACATCAAATTCAACAGATAAACGGGTCAGGCTTCCCCAAATCAAGACAGAAGAGAAGGCAGTACATCACACCTGCTGCTCAAAGCTATGCGCACAGTTCAGACATCACAACTCGGAAAAGAATCTGGATCTCTCTCTTCTCAGCCTTACAGCTGCTTCAGCAGCTCCCAGACAAACCTGTTAGAATACAGCATTCACTGCTGTTGTAACAACGTGGAGTTTTAAGCTATTACTATTACAGAGCCTTAACCCTTGCTGTTTAAACCTAGGGTAAACCTTCATGACAATGGAAACGTGGGTTTACAACCCAATGCCACACAGCCGTGTATTCATTAGCAGAAAAGCTTGTTCCACAGGCTTGTCTTTGGTCTTTTTCTCCTAAGTTTAGAAGAATATATCTCAAAACACCTGAGATGTTAGTAGCTCTGAAAAGAAAAAGCATCAGGAATTAAAGAAATGAGAAAGCCCCCATCAGCATCAAAAGTGAGCATCTCCTAAGAACCTGTAACGTTCCTTCAACTTTTTGTTTCAAGGAGACTTCACCATTCATCATTTTTAAGATGAAAATTAAGAAAAAAAATGGAAAAAGCTTTATGACTGTTCCAACTACTGCACTGTAAGATTTCTCTGTAACATTTCTCACTGACAGTATAAATAACTCAGATTACACCATCAGTACATGTTCAACATAAGCATCAACTCCATCAGGCTTGGCCAATTTTTGAGCTATTCATATTTTTCTTCTGGAAAGGAGAAACCATTTTAATGTCTCACTTCTCTCTTCTGCCTAAACTTGGACCAGGCAACAGATGAAAAACAAAAGAACAACAGAACATTTTCAACAGTGCTAACATTTCAGACTATCTACGTGGCTCCACTCTAGATTCTGCAGAGAAGACAGCCCTAACTTTGTTGACTACTCAGACCATAAATAAACTAGCAGGAAAAATCTGTTTTTTTTTTTCTCCTTGAATTTTCATTGTCCAAAACATAAACATCTATCAATTTAATCCTATCCTCTGGTACAGCAACTACAACACTCTTCAACACCTACTAACTCACGCACACAGCTAGGTTTAAGCCTCCAGCAACAAGCATGCCCTCATAAAACTGCCATGGGAACTGGAGATAATACCCGTCTGACGTATTTTGTGGAAGTGACAAGATGCATAATAAGAGCAGAAATTTGAAAGCAAGCATCTTCAAATTTTCACACACTCCTCCTAAGAAAGCTGACATCTTTACACAGCCCCTCACAGCAGACCACAATACCTTGGCTCCTGAAGCCCAGACCCAAGTAGATCTAACAGGATGCTGCAGTTCTTAAAGCTCTGTCAAGAGTGTCAAGCTAGCTGAAAAGTTTTCACTTAAGAAGGCACTAAATTATCATCCACACCAAAGAGAAAGCTGCAGCATGAGCTCAACCATCACTTGTTCTCCCAGACAAGGTGACTACTCGGAACTTCCCTTAATTGAGTACCCAACTCTGCTTTTCTATCAGGTGTATTGCTGTGCTGCCTTTGTCCAACTAGTAGCCAGGGAAAGGCGCAGAGGGCTTTCAGCATCAAAACAGAAGGGAACAAAAAAGAGGTTAAGAACTTCGAACAAGAAATTGCAGTTGTTTAGTGGTGAGAAATCATACAGGTTACAGAGAGAAACAGTTACTGCAGAGGGAGGGATATGAGGAGCAAGACACATTAACCCCCACCACACCCAGCTTTATTCGATTTGAGACACAAGGAAACGTTTGTTTATTGCCACGTGTCATCACATACACCTAGAGAATGCAATATAGGTAGAACTCTAAAACAACAAGACTGGCAGTTTCATAGCCGTTGATACAGTTTAGGAAACAGCGTTGCAACATGCTGTATTAACCTTCTCTCAAAACTATGGCATCCTACGAAAGGGCATTTTTGAGTTTAGTGTTACTTCAGGGTATAAGCAGAATGTTTATGATTTGACAGCCTTCATCCACATTCACTTCATTTAATGCAACAGCAACTTTCATTTATTAATTCCTTTTCAGCAAATTAGTTCAGGAAATCTGACCACCCCTCATTTAGAAACAGACTTTCCTCCCAGCAACGAACTGTATTTGAAACCACCTTTATGCCATAGTTTACAAAACAAATACAACATTCACTTCAATACTGCCCATTAAATTGGCAATTTGTTTTCTGAACTTTCTTTTTATAAACCCTTTAACATAGAAAAAGGAAAAATTGTTCCTTTCCCCCCACTGCCATTACTCAGAGTAGGCTCATTCTTGGAAGTACTGCCATCCTCATTAAAAGAAGGCTCTTGACTAAGTGGACAGAAGATGAGAGATCATCTTTCCCTGTCTCCCAAAGGAAATAAGACACAAGAATGACTGTTTTACTCTACACAGTTTTGAAGCATCAGAAACAAAGGCATATTCAGACTTACCATAGAACAGTTACTTGTGCCACTAACATACACGGAGTATCAATTAATTGCAAGAGAAATCCACATGTTCACTATTCTAATGGCACATGGTATAAAACAGCTAATGAATTGAAGCAATACCCCATACACGATCACTTTCTACTTCGTACAACATCTGTAAATGTCAGCACTGCACAACAGGATACAGTGGGACATTAGAAAAGAATATTCCATACTCTATTTTATTATTTTTCTAGTGAGACTTCAAGAAACTCCAGCGTGCACTCACTCACATATGCAGTACACTGCTACACCAGAAGCCTTTTTGTAGGAAAAGACATCTCTGAAAAATATGCATGACCATACAAAAGCAAGTTACATGGATATTTTTGCTTTACTTTGAACTGAAGAGCTTTTGAAAACTCAGGATGACATAGCAAACTCCTTAAGGTTATGGAGAAGACCAGATGATTGTTTTTTATTCTGCTGAAGTTTCTTCACAGAATTATTTTAAGGCTTAGCTTCTGAAACAGAAGTACATCACCTCCCCTCAACATATGTACACATAGATCTAAACTCATTAGCAGGAAGCACCATGACACTAATTATTGTTATATTCTAGAGAAAAGAACCTAATGAGATAACCCCAGCAGATAAAGCAATACAATCTGATTAAGGAATGCTTGAAATTCTCATGCAAAATTAAGGGGTGTATCTAAGATGCTTTAGAGATTCCAGTCATAATGCTTATTTGTCTCCAGAAGTATTTATAAGCTTTCCTTCATTTGGTAAGTAAGCAAAAACATTCAGATATACTTGAAGATAAAGACTAGCCTTGCCTAATACTCTCTCCTTGAAAGTCCATAGGACATCTCACAAGAAGGAAAAAATACCAATCATTCAGAAATCTCATTTCCACCACAAGGATTCGGGACAAGCAACATATCCAAGTGGGCAGCAGGACCCTTCAGAGAAGCCAATCTTCTCAATAGTCTCATAAATGAATATTTCCTGATAAGGGCTCTAGAATGGATAACCTTAGATGAGGACACTGCAGTCTTGATTACAAGGCACAAAGTTTACAGGCTGTATGGATCCCATGAAGGAACCAGAGCAGAGACACTAGACGATGTTTGCCAGTTACACCACACAGATTCTTCTACTTGCTTCACAAAATACTTTCAGGAAGAAAAAAATTGAAGGGACGAGGACTGAAAGTACAAACAAACTTACCAGACCATATCAATTCAAAGTTCTTTTCTTTTTCAAAGTAAAAGCATAGCTTCTTAGAAGCCAAAAGCAAAACTTTCATCATTTTCAATATGGCATTAACTTTCCTCCCGCTTTTAAACTCAATCCTATCTACTTTGCAGGAAGCTTACTGATAACCAGGAAGGGCAAGAGACAAAGTAAATTCTCCAATATGGAAGTATCATTCCTACCTCGTCAATATTTACATCACAATAAACCGTCACTGATAAGAGAACTAATGCTAGACATCTACAACAAGTGTCCAAAATGATTTGTTTTGCCACATTTACTATCTGAATGTTCTTATCCTGAAACAAAAGCAAGTAATGTTTTGAAACAGCGAGGAAAAGGATCGCAACAAAATATACCACATTCCCTAGGTACTTACCCTAACAGGAGGGCTCCATGCATGCACCTTTTGCTGCTGTCCAGCCTGAGAGCTCTGTAGGTCCTTGGATACACAATTAGCAACAGCACTGATGGGGACCCTCAAAGTATTTGTGCCTCCCGTCCCACCAGCAGTGCCAGGCTTCCACGGCCGCTGTTTTATACCATCCAAGAGTCTAACAAGCAAAATGTTGCTTGGAAGTTCATCAACACTGCAGTCCACTAAAGTCCTGCACTCCGGACAGCGAAGTTCATTCCGAGAGCTCACAATGCCCAGCAGACAGCGTTTGCAGAACGTGTGTTGGCACGGTAAGACTTTAGCCGAGGCATCGAGGCGCTCTAAGCACACAGGACACTCCAACAGATCCAGCAGAGCTGATTCATCCATTTTCTTTGCAGCAATCAACCAAAAAAACAAATCTTTACAGAATGTGTGCGTTTTGAGGACTCCAGGGCTATCATGTTACATCCATTCCTCTTCCGGAATATGTCTGAAATTTTTTGAGGGATAAAAGCATAAAGAAGACTGAAAAAGAGCCATTGGGAGCACTTTAGATAAAGATATTCCGACAACGAGCCAAACGTAGCACCTCTATTCTCTAATTAAGTATAGCGTTTTCAATACAGGAAAGAAATCTTACAGTAGCACTAAATGATACCACAGCTTACCTCCTAAGTACCCGATTAGATCAAGTACTGTAACAAACAGTCGGGGGGATTAAATACGAGCTCCCGGAGATGGTCTGTACCCCGGCCCCGAACGCACCGAGGGCTCCGCGCTTCGTCAGGCGACCCGGAGCGGGAGGCAGCCGCGCAACCACAACACGCATGCAGCCACAAAGAGGGAGAGGAGCGGCCGCAAGAACCGCCGCCACCCCGAGCCCCGGGCAGGAAGCAGCCGCGCTTGTGAGCCGCCGGCCCGCCCCAACCCCGCGCCTACCTGAGGCGGCTCGTACCTCCATGTTGGCTCGCCGCTTTCTCCCTCCCCGCCCGTTCCCCACTTCAGCGCCGGCCGGCCGGGCCCGAGAGGGACGGGAGCTGTCACTCCGCCTCAGCCGCGGCCCTCCCTCCCTCGGGCCTCTCACCGTGCGTTGCCAGCCCCGCTCTGTTCCGGAGAAAAGCCACCGCCGCCGCAAACCCCACCGGCGCCACTCCCGCCGCGGCAGCGTCGAGGCCGCCGGCCCCTCCCGCCCGCAGCGCCGGGCTGACGTGGGGGGTGGCTCCGCCCCACCCGGCACCGCCCCGCAGAGGGGCCGCAATCGTAGAACCGCCCCTTCCTCCCACCGCCCTCTCGCCAGGTGCTGAGGAGATGGACTCCGGACGGGGCGGGGCGGGAAATAGGCGGAAGAGGTGGCGGGTTCGGGCCCGCGGCTGACGGCTCTCCTTACGCACACCTGCGTCAAGGAGCCTTGCAGAGAGGGATTTGGGTGTCCTGGTGAACGACAGGTTGACCATGAGCCAGCAGTGTGCTCTCGTGGCCAAGAGGGCCAATGGTATTCTGGGGTGTATTAAAAGAGCATGGCCAGCGGGTCGAAGGAGGTGATCCTCCCCCTCTACTCTGCCCTGGTGAGGCCTCATCTGGAGTACTGTGTCCAGTTCTGGGCTCCCCGGTATAAAAAAGACCTTTTTTCTCTTGGAAAGAGTGCAGCAGAGGGCCACAAAGATGGTGAGGGGCCTGGAGGATCTCCCCTGTGAAGAAAGGCTAAGTGAATTGGGTCTCTTTAGGCTTGAGAAAAGAAGACTGAGAGGGGACCTGATCCAGGTTTATAAATATCTCAGGTGTGGGGGACAAAGTGGCAAGGCCAGACTCTTCAGAAGTGTGTGGAGACAGGCCAAGGGGAAACGGACAGAAACACAGGAGGTTCCGCACAAATGTGCACAAGAACTTCTTTACGGTGAGCACTGGAACAGGCTGCCCAAGGGGATTGTGAATTCTCCTTCTCTGTAGATATTCAAGACCTGCCTGGACACATACCCGTGTGACCTGGTGTAGGGAGCCTGCTTTGGCAGGGGGGTTGGACTCGATCTCTTGAGGTCCCTTCCAACCCCTACGACTCTGTGATTCTGTGATAGGAGTGCTTGCACTCTAGGTGGTCTTTGTGAGACGCTTCCCCTCACTGCTAGCACAAAGAAAGCCTAAAGTACACACAAAGGAACAGAAGAAGGTATCAGAAAGAGCCAGGTGCAGCACAGCATCTGCAGTGGTGACCAGTCAAACCCCATGTCAAATTTAGCCTTGTCCCCCAAGGGTCGGTATTGGGGCCTGTCTTGTTTAATATCTTTATTGATGACCTGGATGAGGGGATTGAGTGTACCCTCAGTAAGTTTGCGGATGACAGCAAGTTGGGAGGATGTGTTGATCGGCCTGAGGGTAGGGAGGCCCTTCAGAGGGATCTGGATAGGCTGGACAGCTGGACTGAGCTCAACGGGATGAGGTTGAATAAGGCCAAGTGCCGGGTCCTTCACTTTGGCCACAATAACCCCATGCAGTGCTATAGGCTTGGGGCAGAATGGCTTGAGGAGTGTATAGAGGAAAAGGACCTGGGGGTGTTGGTTGATGCTCGGCTCAACATGAGTCAGCAGTGTGCCCAGGTGGCCAAGGAGGCCAATGGCATCCTGGCCTGTATTAGGAATAGTGTGGCCAGCAGGAGCAGGGAGGTGATCATCCCCCTGTACTCAGCTCTGGTGCGGCCGCACCTCGAGTACTGTGTTCAGTTTTGGGCCCCTCACTACAAGAGAGACATCGAGGCACTGGAGCGTGTTCAGAGAAGGGCAACAAAACTGGTGAGGGGTCTGGAGCACAAGTCTTAAGAGGAGCGGCTGAGGGAGCTGCGATTGTTTAGTCTGGAGAAAAGGAGGCTCAGAGGAGACCTCACTGCACTCTACCACTTCCTGAAGGGAGGCTGTGGTGAGGAGGGGGTCGGCCTCTTCTCCCAGATAACTAATGACAGGATGAGAGGGAATGGATGAGAGGGAATGGCCACAAGTTGCGCTGGGGAAGATTTAGATTAGATTTGAGGAAAAATTTTTTCTCTACAAGAGCGGTCAGGCGCTGGAATGGCCTGCCTAGGGAGGTGGTTGAGGCACCGTCCCTAGCGCTGTTCAAGAAGCGTTTAGATGAGGTGCTAAGGGATTTGATTTAGTGGCTTGGTGGGTAGGGATGGTGGTGGGAGGATGGTTGGACTAGATGATCTTGTAGGTCCTTTCCAACCTAATGAATCTATGAATCTATGCATCTCTTCTTCTGTAGCTCGGAAAGGAAATTATAGCGAAGCTTCCCTGCACACAGCTCTGAGCTATTGAGGTTCAACACATGCAGCTGCTGCCACTTCTGCTGAATTCTCTGTGCAGGTGAACACCTTTTCTCACAGGTTGCATGGTTCACGTAATCTGGCTGAGCTGTGGGACTGCGTGTGGTGCTTCAGGGTTTTTTCCTATGGAAATCGCATTCTGTGACTTTTAACAAATAGTAAATATGTGCAGTTCGTTAAGAAATAAGGCCTCCACCCCACACGTTCTGGAGTTTAGAGAAACTGATGCAGATGGGGCTTTGGTCTGTGTCTGTGCTTTGCAGGGGACACTGTAATGTAAATAGAAGGGTACAAATGGCTGATACTTAGTAGTACTGCCACTTCTTACAGCATTCCTCCATCATTCACGACTACTACAGGAAAAGTTATCAGTTCAAAATGCTGACTTGTTGAATCTGAACAGAAGCGCGTCTCACAATGAGATGCCACTTTCTGCCCTGGTGTTTCCAAAAGACCTCATGAAGGCTGCATGGTAACAGTTTGCCACCCACCTTTCCAGCACAGTGTAGTTCTGTAAGCAACCCAGTTATTGTTCTCTGAGCTCAGTTTGCTGCCTAAGGAATGTAAAGCGTATTAAAACAATGAAAGCGTTTAGATTGCAGGTGGTGTGCCAGAGAAGGAAGATGAAAGTTCAGGGGAGTGGGATAAAAAGATTAGCTATTTGTCAGGGTTGGTCTTTTGTTAATGTCTTATGTAAAGTCTGTAAAATATTAAATGTGTTTGAGTATATGGGCCAGAGCAATGAACACTCTGAAGAGCGTCGTATGAACATGTTACTTCCCCAGAAGCAGCAGTAGTTAATTTTTGAACAAATATAATCTGTGTGAAAAATAGTGGGTATGTGTGCTGATGTACAGCACTGCCCTCTTATGGATGAAGTGTTAGATTCTACCTGGCCGGAACAGGCCGACAGAATTCCCACTACTGTTCAGCATTTATTCATTCTTGCTGGCAGACACAAGCAGGGAACTGCTTTGTACACTTGCAAAGATTTCTCATCGTGAGACAACTCTTCTCCTCATTCGTGAAGCCATTCTGTTTCCATTCTGTTCATTACTTAGCAAATGTGCAAGAAGCTGGTTGATGTTATGCAGTGTGGAGAAACTGCAGTTTGAGTTTAGAGGCCCTCCCATTACTCAAACTGCTAGATTTCTACAATTCTATTTTCTATTTTTCTTTCGCATTTGTAAAATCATATTTTGCTGATTTGTCGTGTACTTTGGAGGTTGGTCTTCAGGTACAAACTTATTTTTCTCTTAGCAACACTGACTAACTGGTAAGCTAGTAGGCCAACAAGAAGATAGTTTGACCTTTGCTGCACAAGCGTTGCCCTCTTTTCTGGCTATAACCAGTTTTTCATGAAAACCTGCAGATTCTTAGAACCTTTACAAATCTTCCATCAGATTTTGTTAATGAATCATAAATAATTGGGAAGCGAGGCTGACATGCACTCTATATATAATCTTCTATGTCTAGCATCTCAGGACATTTGACTAAGAGATATTTCAGAAGATAATTCTGCCTTTGTTAGCATGAAAATTCTCTGAAATGCACAGACATTGAGCAAAAGCAGTGAATGAACTAAAGTACAGTAATGGGTTGCAAAGCAAAACCAGATCCACTCTCTGTTTGAATATTACAAAATCTCACTAAAACAATACAATAACCCATGTGCTTGGAAACACAGTATTAGTAGTCAGCGTATTTAGATTCACAAAACAAAGCTGACTAAGTGGAGACTGAATAGGAGAAACTCTGGACTGAGGGAATTGATATATAGATACCTATTTTAATGTGTTTATGATTATATCTTCTGTATCTTCAGATGACTGCAACGGACTTAGTTACCTGCACGAAGGTAGTAAGAATCATGGAACAAGAGGTGTTACATCCTACTAAAAAGAATGCATGAGAAGATTTGAGGAGGTAATGGGCTGAATTTTTTTTTGCTTGTGGGTGTGTCAACAGTTTATCGGGCTGGTTCGGCCTGGTTCTGTGACGATTGGTGCGGGGGATCCACGGACCCACGCCCTGGGAAAGGGAAATGGGAGATGGGCCTAGAAACAAAAGAGCAGCAACTATCTGAGGAGGAAAGCTAATTTACTAAATAAGATAGCAGAAAGCAAAATAATACAATATAATACAGTATAATTGGAATTGAAGCTAATAAATCAAGTAAAATGAGCAAGAGAGAGTGTCCAATAAAGCGAAGGCCTTATGCTAAACGCTGAAGGCAAGACGGCAGTGAGCAGCACCCACTGCTGAGTCGATCCCAATGGAAAAAGAGTGACTCCCATGAATGCAGACAGTTTTTATCTTTCCCTCTGAGTGGAAATACGTAAAAATGCAAAGCATCGCACAGTCCTCTGGGGAATGGAGTTGTTCTTCTCTTCTGAGACAGGTATACCCGGAATTATCAATGATCCATGGAGCTAGAGTATTAACTCTAACTGTTAATGCACTACATGATGTTATGATGTGGAATACCAATACCAAAAATCATAAAACCATGACAGGGTGCAGGAATGAATTGTAGCAGTGTTATTTCTACTGAGAACTGCTTTCATTTTAAGATACTCTTCTTCATACTTACACTGTTTCCATAGCCATTTTTTTCTGAAAGGTCGATTCACTATTTCTGTCTTCCACATTAGCCTATTTTTCCCATGCCACATTGATCTCAAAGACCAAAAAGATTAATCTGATTTTCTTGTAAAACGACCTCTGGAGATGCAGTGGAGATCTCAAAGGCCAGGTGAGAGTCACAGTGACATCAAGAGAGTTTACAACGGATGCATGCGCTGACTCTGCTGGCTTTGTAGCAGAAAGTACAACACATAGCAGAGCATGGACAGATTTCTCCAGTCTCTGGTGGAAATGAGCAGGGCTGTTTTTTGATTACCTTTTCACCTGCATTGCAGATTTTTGTTTGATTTGGTTTTGCTTTAACAAGGAGATGTCCGCACAGCAGTTAGTAGTAACTTTTAAACTGCCTTGGTTAGTGTTATGTGACTCTTGACAGCAGGGGGCTCAGCACGATGATCCAGTAAGCCTGCAAATGGAGGTTGTGCTGCTTCTGCTGCACTATCTGCGCGTGAGCTAGGCCTAAATAGATCAGTGACTGTAACACAAAAGCACTTGCAAGGCTTCTGCCTCCTCCCAGAAGGATTGTTTGTGAGGAGGCAGGAGAAATGGGTTGATGTGCTCTCAGTACAATTTACCTTCTAGTTTTACAGCTTCATTCTGTGTCCAACTAAGCATTTATCTTGGAGCACTGACAAAAAATTGCCTGGCTGTATCTCAGACCTGACTAGACACAGACGTCATTTGAACTAGATTACTTTTTAGTTTCCTGTTTGTTTTATTGAGGAGTGTCATTTGTTTATGAACATTGTAAACTAGCTCTCTGTGTCAGCATGAAGTTCACATCATGTGAAGCTGTGCACATATTCTTATTTGATGCTCTTGTAATAACTTTTGAGTCACAATGAATGAAAATATAAAAGCAAAATTGGATGTGACAATGGAGAGTAATTCTTGGTGTTTTAGGTGAGCTGCAGCGTCCACTGCCATATCTTGCAGCACTTTTTTGTGTAGGTAATCCTTACACTAATGGGAATGTAGCACCTGCATCTCATTAACCAGTAAGTTTGAAATTGCCCTTACTATAAACAAGGTTGGAGAAGACACAAAGGAGAATGTTTCTTTAAAGAAATCACACTAGACAGCACAGCTGTGAAGATTTTAGAAAAGATAAAGCAAATATAAACATTAGAACTTGATATTTGATAAGCTGATTCTTAAATAGTCTTCTTTCCTCCTGGGATCCATTGATAAACTACATACCTACTTGGTGAGGCCACAGAGTTAACCCTAGCAGTTCTTTACTTCTCTAGAATTAGCGCTCTGTTCACAGGGGAGATTCTTGTGAGGATGAGCCAGATGCTCTGTTCAGACCTTCCGTAACCATCCCCCAATCTGATTCAGGCCTGCTCTCCTAAGCATTTGCAAGCTGTAGACTGGAAAATAAAATAAATAATACCAAATGGCATTATCAGTCAAGATATTCAATAGATGGTGTAAGTCAGAAAGATTATCAAGATGGCAGAGAGACAATCAATAATAAGGGAAACTTATATTGATTTCATTGCCTTCACCTGTGCTCCCACAGCTGACTCAGTGCTCACCTCAGGTGATCAATCAGTGGTTCAGGCTGTGATTCAACAGATCCCATATACAAGCGTATCAGGATGCAGTTTCAGAATTATTTGAGAGACTAGACTTTATAAGACTCACATGCTATTTTCATAGTTAGCTACATTGTTAGCAAATTTTAAGACATTAATATTTTCCCCCCTTAAACAGCTATATTCAAGTTATAGAGTAAGAATTCCTGAAGAACTGACGCCTGTGTTTCATATGGACAAGTAAATTCGCATTCAGGTCTACCAATCCTAAATACTGTATTTGAATCACATTTTGTATTTCTGGAAAAGCATTACAGTTTCACTCTCTTTCTAAAATCCTGAGAGATGGACAAAGTTAGTAAGTTTTATGAATTGGAAAGAATACACAGCACAATACTATTTTAAATAGTGGGATAGAATTAACCCCTGTAGAGCAGACATTCCCGGCCAAAGCCTCAGGAGCCTACCCCCAGGGAAGTGTCCTTGAAAAAGGAGCAGGCTGGAGCCTCTGACCATCTTTACACTTTTACACCACATATATCTCTATAACATGCTGTTAAGCACAACTGTCAGTCTTTTTCAATGCAAAGTTTTCTGACCTATTCTGAGCACACGCTCTGTAACAGGTGATTTAGGGATGTTACTTCAACTCACATGCATAATACAGTATTTGAGCAACTGCATGACACCATATGAAAACCTCAGACATTTCTTTGGGTTTCAACAAACACCTAACAGTAGGTGCCTAATTCAGTTACTGCAAGGCTTCTGTGCAGTTACAGAGGAGCAGCTCTTAAAAACCAGTCGTGCTTTTCTCATTAAAGCACATTTAATGACATCTGTCATTAAGAAATGTGTAGCTACAGCAAGGATACACGGGTAATGTTGTTTGTGTGTGTTTTATGGTGACTCCTGCAGTTCTTCCTACTGTTCAAATCAGGAAATCTGTTGAAAAACTCCACACTCCCTTCACATACATCTTCTCTGTAGCAGAGACTTGGTAGATGCTCCAAGACAAATATGTGACATCTTTCCACACAAAACTCATATAGCTTGTTTAAATTCTAAACTAAGCCATTTAGTATTTTGAGAGCTGCAGTAGTTTGATAACTTGCCAAAAAAAAAAAAAAAAACTGATAGAGCTGTAATGCTAGTTCTTAAAAGCATGCTCAGAGGCTCCGTTAGTTTCTTCAAAAAGATTTACCTCCTTAACATAGCATTTTTCTCCTAAAACTGCCTGCTGGGCAGAGCTACCTGACAAGCAAGAATTATCAGTGTGTTTATTTTTCTCTCTGTCCACCCTTGCAGAGACTGAGAGTCTGTCTTCAAGGCAGCTTTGAGAATACCATAATAAGGTTCAATAACGTCTGCCCCCATTGGATTGTATGGCAGGTGGAATCGCCACTCGATGTTGTTCTCTTCTGCCCAGCGTTGTGTCATTGCACCCATAAAGTGACTCCCTTGGTCGCTCCCAATGACTTGTGGAGTCCCGCAGGCAGCCATCAATCTTGTGAGTGCTTTTATGGTATATGCCTGGTTTGCTTTTGGTACTGGATAGGCCTGCATTAGCCCTGCATTAGCATTTCATATGAAGATCAATGTCCCATGAAGATGAGAAGGGGCTTGCTGCAATATCATGTCTCTCGTAACTGCTGTAAAATTTTCCATGTCTGGACTTTCAGATGTGTCAGAATACATGGCCTCCCTCGTACCCAATTCTCGAATGTATGCTTGGAGGTCCTCCATAAACCAGTATGAAGTGGTATGTCTGCTTTATTGGGCCATGTTAGACAGCATGCCACCATCAACCAGTCTATAATAGAGTGGTTTTCATTATACTGGATGATGGCATATAATCTTTGCCTCAGGGCTGGTTGTATGGTTATAGATGCTAGCTTGGACATTTCTGTCCTGTTAAATAACACACTTTCAGCTCCTGCACCCCATAGTCTTAGGAGCCACAATAGTAAGCTTTCTCTAGGCTTTTGATGAAACTGCTGTACTAGGTCCTTCAACTCATTTGCCATATATGGGTGAGCTGTTACATGCAAGTACATTTCAGCAGGGGGGTGTTGGTCAGGAGGCACCCCTGCCGGTCTATCTCGTACTTTTTTTTTGTTTTCTGAGTTATAATTGGGTGGATCTCAAATGGATCCATCATAGATAGAGCTTCAAGATCCCATTTAGAAACCTTGCCCTCTGAGGTACCCAGGTTCATTATCTCAAGGACCTGAGTGTCCTCAACTGAAATGCTACACATTTGCTTTGTTAGGGCTTTTAGCCCTGTATTTTTGGTTTTTAATGAGCCCAATTGCTATTCTGATTTCTCAATACGGTCTCTTAATAGTTGGTTCTCACTTTCTGTGTTGTTATTTGTTGCTTCCAGTTGGTGTAACACCATTACCAGGGGCCAAGCCACAGCAGACGCAGCTAGCTGGCACTCATAAGTACAACCTTATCTAAACCCTGGAAATAATCCATTAAATGGGCCAAAGAAGGAGAAACAGCCCCCATAAACCACAGGTGTCCCCATTTTTTGTCAATTGAGGCCAAGCTGTAATAGAGTGAGCCCATAAGTCCCAGGATCTGACCTGGGGGCATTTGTTCTAAGGGGGTAATGTTCTCCCCCCTGCCCCATTTGAAGATATTCCAAATGAAAGACAAGTCTGTTGATTTTTTTCAAGCCTGCCTGGCTCACCAATTGTAGGGTGAGTACCCCAAAAAAACAGTACTCACACAAAATAATGAAGGTAGACAGTATATTTTTATATAGCATATCCAGATGGTAATAAAGACAACAGGTAAATTAGGAAAGGCTTGCTTGTCACTGACAGTTGAGGCTCACCTGGAACTCCACTGGAGAGGGATATCCAACAAGAGATCCTTCCCCAGTGTTGGTCAGCCCTTAAATGGGGTCTGGGAGAGGTGGAGCCAGACTCCATCCCTTCTGGTCACACAGATGAACTGCCCTCACCTGTGCTCCTGCAGCTGACTTCAGTGCTCGCCTCAGGTGATCAATCAGTGGTTCAGGCCATGATTCAACAGTTCCCATACATATAATACAAGCAAAAAGCAAGAATTTTCAATGGACAAATTCCCCAGTGATTTTTTTGCAGAGTAAGTGTGATTCTGGTACCATAGTTTTTTTACAAAGGAGGTAAATACAGACCAAAAAAGCCCTTTCTTTGCTTATAATAAGATTTAGAAAGCGAGATAAATGTATGAAATATTCATGGTAATACTTTGAATATCTTTTATAAAACTTGGGACTTAGCTTTTAGGTTGATGAAGACAGTGAGATACAAAATAAATTCTTGGAGGCCTCTGGCACTCTATGCCTATATAACCACTCTGGGATTGCTGAAGATTTTTGTGTGTGTGTGGTTTTGTGTCACTTTCACTCCCACACATCTGGCAGTAGTACTCTCTGCACTGGTTAAGTTGAAAATCTTATCTCATAGATTATTACTGGCAATAAATTCCAGCCTTTGTGCTTATTTATATTGTCCCACAGCCTGGAGTCACTCATTTTGTGGAACTGGGAATTTGGTCTGTAAAATATTTACTCACTAAAACAAGCAAAAAAGAAGAAGAAGAAAATCCCTTAAAACCCACCCTCTAGCTCTTTCTTTGTGAGGACAGCTCTGAAAATGTAAGTCGTATGAATTTGACTCTCAGGGCCAAAAAAAACAGCCAGCTGGATTCCATCTTTGTAGCTAGGAATCAGCCCTTAAGTATTGCTTGAATATACACATTACACAATCTACAGTAAAATTAATTTTCAATTGTTATTTTCTCACACATCACAGAAAACACAAATATGGATGTGACTGGGACACCAACAAACGCCAAAAACCTGTTAGCAAGCATCACTCCAAATTGCTCATGCAGTTCTACCACCATTCTTCTCTACGGACGCACCTACGCTAAACAATAGACATTACAGTCCTTAAATGTAGGCAAGGCAACTGTGGTCAAAATAGCTGTCAGCAAATGGGCTGTACTAGGTGTTTTCCTATGAGCTAGTTTCCCATTAGACTGTGAGCATTCTTCTGGTAATGTATGCTGGAAGCATTCTTAGTTATGATATTTACTGTGCTGCTCCTTTCTGATGTGACAGTGATGCAGAGCATGATGGCAGAGTTACCTCATACACTGAAGGCTTCAGCTGATTGGAATGAGAAGAGCAGGCAGAGAAATGGCAAACCATAGCAAGTGGCATAGATACCATTATTTCTGCAGGATAAATTAAATGGTTTGCCAGGGCGGAAGCAAGGGCACAATTTCCACAGCTGAACCAGAGTTCTCCAGTACAGAAACTTTAAGGAGCAGGAGCCACCCGTTGCTGGATAGCAGAGGCACTCTGCAGGTGTCAGTGGAAATGGTCTGGAGGAGCTTCGTAAGTAAAGTACTCTAATATCCCTTCATTCCCCATTGTCAGATTTCAGAAGAAAAATTGACAGATATTAAAACCAGAATATTCTCCAAGCAACCAAACAGTCCTTCACAAGTACCTTACTTGAAAAAAAAACAAAAACATGGCTGAATACACAGAGTGTAAGGAACTTGGAAGACATTACCATTCTGTTTTCAGAGGACAGCTTAACAATGTTAAGTGCTGCATAATGTGACACATAGCAATTATAATCAAAATGCCAGGTTTCTCAAGACAAACTTATTTTTTTGCCATTTTTATTTTCCCAAGTGAATTCTGCATCCAAATGCATGGAAGTGCTTACTAATCAATTCTGAAATGTATCCACATATACCTAGAATGAGGTTGGTGCATTATAGCTGCTGTGGGAACTTGAACTTGCTTTCATCGACTTCGGGAGCATTAAATCAGAAATAATACAGAAATAATAAAGCTCTGCCCCCCTGCTGCTCCCCACAGCATTAACTCCCTAACTGCCTGCATGATGTTCTGATGTAGAATACCGCCATCAAAACCACAAAACCACAACACCCATGAGCAGCGGTGTAAGTGTAAGTAGCAAGCAGCACATTTTTCAGACACCACTAAGACAGACAGAAATACAGAAAAGAGGGGCAGGGAGGGGAGAAACACAACACATCTTACAGGCGTGATTAGGAAAGGCTTCTCATTTTAAATGGAAAATGCCTGAGTCGAGGTGTCAAAGGCACCTTTGTTAAAGGCAGGCTGTGGGAAAGGATCTGTGTGGATTCCTTTAACAATTCCCAGTGTTTTACCACAAGGCAGAACAAGGCGTTTCGTAAGTACTAGATTTTTAAACTAGTTCAATAACAATCAGAATAAATACACGTTTCTCACGACTTTGACGGCTGCAAAGCCTCTGAGTTTTGCCAACAAGTGAACAAAAAAAAAAAAAAAAAAAAAAACAACCAGTGTTTAGTAGGTCCATTATGACTCAATTCATGCAAGAGAAACATTCTGCACTGCGCACCTTGTGCTCCCCAGGCAAGCCTATCACACATTCATAACATAATTTTCTGTTACAGTCTTAGATCACCCTTAACAGATAAGCTTCAGCAATTGGTACAAAGTGCTTTAGGTTATGCCTCCAGCTTCTGGACCCCACCCTTCTGGCAGAGATTACTTTCCCCGCAGCACAACAAACAGAACTGAAGATGTGTTTAGAGCTTCACTAACTGCAGCTCAGAGTCAGGTGACTTGGCTGGAGCCCATCTACTCTGCACTTTAACCAAGGATGCTGTGTCTTTTGCTGAAGCATGAGGGTAAGCACACATTTCCTTCTGCTGGTCCAGTTAATCACTAGCAAAGGAAAAGGACAGCTAAAACAGGAGAGTCTTTACAGGTCACAGTGAGATTTGACAAAACTCAGTTGTTAATCTAAGTGTGATTTACGTTTTACTGGGAAGATAGGAGGCTTTGTCACAGTGATATCCACTACTGTATGTATGGCTAAATACTGGTATTCTCAGCAGAAAAGGTAACCGCTACCAATCTGAGCCAGGTAGTTACTGTAGTATCACCACATGTTTAGCAAATGCTGTGGGACAAGATTGAACAGTCCTTCCTTTCCCAGCTGGCAACACTTAACCCTGTTGTCTGTTACAATCAGTGTTTGCTGGAGCCTCTTCCTGGACAAATGCAACAGCCCAACACAAAGAAAGCACTGCAGTCACCTGTGAGAAGGTAGAAGACGCCAAGCTACCATCCAAGTTCTCAAAACTAACATCAGTGGGAAAGGATTAACTGGGTGTTCTACAGTAATGGCAAATGAGATGCACACTTTCTTTTAGACATCTTCATTAGCAGTTACAGATTAATACAGAGGAAAATGCAGAGGTGAGAAAGCACGACAGCTAGAGCAGTTTGTAAGAAGGGGGACTGACTTGAGAAGTGATTGTATTAGGAGAACTCTACAGTGGAGAGAGCTCTGGATAATCATTAATGGTATATCAAGTTTTCTTTCTTTTTTATATCCCCATCAAATCAATCTGTTCTTCAGAAAAAAATAAAAAGGCTATGTATCTTACAACTTAAAAATTACTCTGATAACATTTAAAGTAGCTCTATCAGGAGTAAAACAAACAGCAGTGAGGACACCTGACTGCTGATGGTGAAACTGATAGAAGTTAAAAATAGCATCCCTGCGGCACTGTTTGAGATTTTTATATTTTATTAACAGTGCTAGAATGGCAGAATTTTTGTCTAAAATCTGAATTAGGGGAAGTTTTATCCTACATTTAGGTAGCAGCAAAAATGCATGCTTTATCCCTTCCCCTAGACGAGAGATTACTGTCAGGACTGTCTGCAAAATACAGCAAAAAATAGGGAATGTCAAGGATGTGATTATCATACTCTGAGCACTTCTGCATCTGCTTGAGCCACAGCACTAGTTAAAACTGAACTTTATTTTTTCCTGGCTGACTGCAGTCCCTCAGAGACCATCCATCAACCAAGCAAAAAGTGACTCGCACAACGGCCCAGCCTCATGCTGGACAGAGCCAACCCCAGGGAGTACTCAGGGAACAGCCATCACTGCTGCTCTGAAACCAAGCACGCGGGAGACTTCCCGCCGTGCAACCCCTCTGCTTTCAGTTGTTGCTTGGCTAATGTGTGTAAAACATGTGAATGTGATTCGTGTCAAAGGACACAGAGTCAAAGATACTGATACAATACCTTTAATTCCAATCAGTAGATAAAATTGACTAAAGGAATAGAATTTCCTTATAAGGCATGAAAGGGTAAACTAGGAACAGAACTCTATCTGCATCTCAAACACTAACCCTGCAACAGAAGGTGCATTCCTCAAACCAAGGGGTGGCAGAGATAAGCATTTCGAACACAGACCTTGCAAGACTGGCCTGGAATACACAGATGGATGAATCAGAGGGCATTAAGGGAGACAAACAGCCTTCATCCCAAAGGCCACCTGAAGGAATGTGCAACCCCCTAGCGAGTGGCCACACAAGTGTAGAAGAATAAAATGATTGACCAAGAGGAGGAGGGGACTTCAAGAAATTTTAAATAAGACACTGTATAAAAGAAGAGGGAACCATCTTCTCGGGGTGTGTCGTTGGTGGAGCGGAGACTCCCCGGCACACCCAGCGCTGCTTGCTTATTGCTTTTCACCTTTTGATTGTAATAAAATATTTTAAAAACTCCGATTGGACTGTGAGCATTTATGACAAATTGGTGACCCCGACGTGATGCGACTGGATTCGGGTGAGACATCCTGACTCCCGGGGAGGCGCCCTACCTTTTTGGTAGCCTCGGGAGAAAAGGATCCTTGCTCGACCTTTCGTACCACACGAACTTGAAAAGCAATAAGCAAGGAAAAGAGCTCCCTTGGAAAAACTGCAGTTAATATCCCGTAATTCTTGTGCACGAAGATCCAGGCGAGAACACCGGACTGTGAGTACCGCTTGGTTGGGAGGACGAGTTCTGGGGTGGAGAGTTTTGGTTTGAAGAAAGTCCCTTAAGGGGGTGGTTGGAAATTCCCAGGGACCCACAGAGAGGCCCAGAAACGGGAACAAATCACCTAAAATAAGGGGGAGAGAGAAAAAGAAAGGAACCCTGGAATAAGGAAATGGGGGAGAGAAATGACCCTAGGAGGGACCCACAGAGAGGCCCCAGGGACCCACAGAGAGGTCCCAAGAATAAGGAAGGGAGCAAATTACTTGAAATACCCCCGGACAGTCCCCTGGGGTAAATGACATGGGACAGAGAAAGTCAAAATCTGCTGACCCAGGAGGGACCCACGGAGAGGCCCCAGAGATAAGGAAGGGAACAAATTACTTAAAAAACCCCTGGACAGTTCCCTGCGGTTAATGATAAAATATTGAGGAAACTGGCCATCTCAGAAAGGGAAAACAAAGGAAAAAGCGACGGTCCATTACTGCATGAAAATGTGGGGTAGAAAACAAGTAAAACCTGATCAGCTGTATTGGCCGATGTTTGTGAGTTGTGAATGAGTGCGCTGTGCTGGGTATGTGAGACGCAGCATCGCTGCGAAGCGAGTGCGGAGTCCCGATCCGCGGTTCCGTCCTCCCGCGAGGGAAACGGCCGGAGACGGACAAAGCGAGTGACAACAACCGTCATTGTTCTTCTCTTTGTGTGTACACCACTTGTCTTTTGTGTATATGTATGTTTTTATCTTTTAAATGAGGAGGGCGGACCAATAGAGGAAAGGTGTCCATAGCCCCTAAATGGGACTTAAAGCTGTAAGATCATCTTACAACTAACATTGTTTCTTAGGCGAGAAGGGAAATGGGACGAGGTAGTATATAGAAGTGCAATTGTTAATGGCATATGAAAGTGTAATTGAGAGTATGAATTGTGGGCAAAAAGGTTAAAGAAAAACCCAGTTTGTGGTCAGGTCTTGGACGGACATTAGAAGGAAATTGGAAAAGTTAGAAGACTGGCAGGAAACAGGGACTAGATGAGTTACTGAGAGAAACACAGAAAGTATATGTAAGGTGGGATGAGGAGAAACAAAAAGCAAAGGCCTGAATATTTGTCATGGCTGTAAGAAGCGAAAAAGGAGGAAATTCCTAAAAGAGAAAGTCTTAGGAATACTAATAAGAGCATTGGAGATTCTCCTCGAAAGGGATCTGAAGAAGGAATAGAATGTTATTATTGTGGGAAGAAAGGACACATGAAATAAAATTGTCTTAAATAAATAAATAAATAATAATAATAAAAAACCATGACAGGATGAGGAGGTGTTTAAAGAATAGGGATGTCAGGGGCTATACATCCTGGGGTCGAGACCAACTAAAAAGCCCTTGATAAGGTTAAAAGTAGGTTCCCAGGCGGAAGAAACTATCTTCCTAATAGATACAGGAGTTGAAAGGTCCATAATACAGAAACTACCTAAAGGGTGTATAGTAAGCAAGGATAAAAGCCTAGTAGTCAGGGCAAAAGGTGAGCCCTTTTCGGGTCCCAATTGTAAAAAAATAAAAATAAAAAAATGTGACGACTGAAGCTGAAACTAAAATTTGTTTAGGGAATTTTTGAGTGGTCCCCGAGGTAGAACATCACTTACTGGGGAGGGATTTAATAGTGGCATTAGGAATAAACCTTGCCATAAATGAAGGAGAGAGAGTTTCAAGACTATGTGTTCTCATGCAAAAAGATGAGAAAGGAATCAATCCCCAGGTGTGACATTCGTAAGGAACCACAGGAAAATTGGGAATTCCACCCATAAGCTTGGGGAAATGAGGAACTGTGTAGCTCTCCAAGAAGTTTATTTACTGTAGCTTATGAAAGTGTTGCTTTTAGCTTTTGTCTTTTTGTGTGCTCCCCTCAGCAAGAGGGAGGAGTGATTGGAACAGTATTTACATGTGCTTAACAGGTGTGTTGTGCCTTCCTGGGTGGTGGGGTGGTGAGGTGTTAATTGAGCCTTTTAAGTACCTCCATCCCCTCAGTGTAAACCTTTTCTGGGTAGTGAGAAATGAGCGACAGTGTAGTCACAATGAAAGGTGAGATGTGTTATTTGACCTATTAGAAAGGCATGGTGCCAGACCCTCGTTAACAGGGGTAGACTGGGCACGGCAGAACTGGCATAATTGCAGAGTGTTTCAGACAGTATCCTGTAGAAAAACGGTCGTACCCGAGCTGGAAAATGGGAAGGTCTCTATTTGTGCATTATTGGATTTGGCTTTGGTTGCAGCCATAGAATTCTGTGACTAGCAGTTGAAATTGGAAAGCCAAACTACAGAGTCACTTCAGGAATTGGTTAAAACTGCAGAAATAGACAGATGAACTCAAAAGACAATTAGAAAATGAAAAACTCTTACTAGAGGCTCTGAAGGGTTACTGTAAGGATAACAGTGACAGTTATACATAGAGTGCTTCAAGAAGAAAAAAATCTATCCTCTAGAAGGACTGGAAGGAATAAAAGTAAGGTTAGACAAATTAGAAGCCTCCCCAACTCAGTTGTGTCCTTTAATAAAAACTGAGTTAATCGGGCAGATGAGGAGGCAAAAAGGGCAGCACTTTTATACTCTCTAAGAGAGAGGAAATAAGAACCCAAGATGACAAAAAGGAAACACCAAAAATCTGTTCTCAAATAGAAAGAGAAAGCTTTGAGAAATTAGGAGTAAAATGGACTGATAATAAGTGGATTTTGCCTGATGGCAGGGAATTATTACCCAAGAACTTTGCCCAAAGAATTGTGCAGCAAATGCACCAGAGAACCCACTGGGGAAGTAGGGCATTGGCAGATCATTTCTTGAAATTTTGTGGGTATATAGGGATATTTGAAATAGCAAAGGAAGAAACTAGGGATTACTTAATTTGCCAAAAAGGTTAACAAATGAAATCGATGACAAACACTTTCAGGAGGGAGACCATTGGCACACAGAACTTTTGAATGAGAACAGATGGATTTTACTGAATTACCAAAGGCAGGAAGGTATAGGGATTTGCTAGTAATAGTACAAGTAGGGCCACTGCTCAAACAGTGGACAAACATCTCTTGGAAGACATTATCCCTAGATATGGTTTTATAGGAGTAATCGATTCCTCTCAAGGAAACCATTTTACCTCCCAAATTTTAAGAGAGGATGAATGGTACCTTGAAGGCACAGTTAACAAAGTTGATGTTAGAAACTAAGATGTCTTGGAGTATGCCCAATTCGGAACACGGGATATTCCCCTATGAGATGCTATATGGAATTAAATCAAGGAATTGAATTGGATTGAATCTAAACTGGGCATCATAGTTTGAGCAAACAGGTATCTTTAGGAAGAAACTCAGGGACCATAGAAATGCAGGTACTGCTGAAGAGAGCTGCTGTTTGCATCTCAGTACGGGGGAGATCCCATGAAGATAAGGACAACACAATGGTGGGCAGGGTGGTTGTTGACAACACAATGGAAAGCCCAGAGAAGATAACTGAAATTGCTGTTTGCAATCCGTGGGGAAGTCAGTGAGGATAAGGAGGTAGATTTGCTGGCGACATAATGTAATCCCCTTAATATCTGAAGCCAGGAGATAGAGTGTTAATAAAAAACCTGGAAAGAAACTTCCTTAACCCTATGTTGGGAGGGACCTTTTCTTGTTACTTTAACTACAGAGATGGTGGTGCATACTGCGGAGGGAGCCTGGACTCAAGTCTCCTGTGTAAAAGGTCCCATCGATACTAAGGACTGGAAAGTTGCATCATCTCCAGGAGAACTGAAAATACGAATACAACGATGATGCTCATGCAAAGAACTCAGTGTGGATGCTACCTTTTTGTATGATTTATATATGTTGTTATTGTAAGGAGAAGTGGTGATACCATTGCAGGAGGGGTGTCTGCAAAAGGGGGGCTTTGCAATGAGCTTTTGAGGGTAGGACATCTTATACCAAAGTTAAGGAAAAAAAAAAAAAAGGGGGGGGACAACAACTCTGAAATTCAGACTCCCGATAGGGGTAAAAGCTATTCGTTCACAGGGTCAAGGGACAGCTAGGTAAGGGAGCAGAAAATATAACAGTAGAGTACTAACAACAAAACTGGTTGCCCTGTAGCATTCGACCAGTGAGAGTCCAAACTGGGAAATCTTGGGCAGGGGTGCGCAGGATGTAACTGCTCGTATGGAGCCCCTGAAGACTATCCTTGCTGCCGAGAAGACAGCTTACTCCGCTGCCGGATGCAACCCGGTAGGCGTAGGAGGCAGAGGGATGAGAAAACAGTGGGGCATAATAATTCTCCTGACCATACTGAGCTACCCCGACAGTGGGACTGCAAACCCATGCTCAAAGTGCTACCAATACGTTAAATACTGTCGAACTACAGAATGGGCACTATTGTTCCATACCCACATAAATGTGGCCTGTTATGACAAGGGTTCACTAGAGACTTGTATAGTTGCTGGGCATAACCTCTGGTTGACAGCTAACAAAGGAAAAGGTGGATCCATAAAATGGCTGTGTTTGTCCAAAAGAGAGGAGAATATCTGTTTTTTCAAATCAGGAATGTGGGGATATTCTGATAGCAGCGGAGTCCAGGATCAATACGAGGAAGAGCTAGTAAAAAAATGTTACCAAGCAGTTGCAGGTCAGGCAAAGGATACAGGAAAACAGGATACAGGGAAACAAAGTCACCTCTCTATGATGAGGTGAGAAAAAAATCCTAGGAGAATCTGGATTTACCAAGGGAGCCAACCTGTTTGTTAGGATCTCAAATGACAGAACAATGGCTCTGGAGGGGGGAGGAATTAGAACCATGGCAATTGTTAAATTGGAATCATACTCATAGGTCAACCAAAATAAGACCTGAAGGATGGACGCTTAGTTACAAGGTTATTGGACAAATCTGTATATCTAGAGAAGGAAAACAGTTCAAATGATGTTTAGAAACTACCCCCTGCAAAATGGTATTAACCACAAACTCCATGGAGGGACCGGGATATTGGTGACCTGTCTCTCCCCAAGGAAAAGAATTTTGGGAAGAGCTGGGAAGGAATGCCTCAGATTGGAGGTCTCCTGACAGACTGTTTTGGATCTGTGTTAAATGAGCATATAACCGATTGCCAAAGGACTGGAAAGGCACATGTACTATTGGGGTAGACAAAAGAAAAGAATTGCCTGTGTTTCAGTTCAGAGGTGGAACTCAATTCTAAAAGATGATTGGTAGAATCAATTACTTGGGGATGCATGGTGAAAATGACTGTGTTTCATAATATTGTGCGGGATGATTGGACTAATATTCTTACCCTGTATGATTCCATGCCTTATTCGGATAATACATTCAGTGATGCAAGGCATGCAGATTTCTGCAATGCCAATTAATCTAGAAAAAGCCATGGCTGGAAAGACCCACAAATTAATGATTGTAAAAAACAAAGCAGCTCCATTTTTTACTAGCTGCTAGGAAGGCAGTATTGACTTTAGAATACAAGACACGAATCACTGATGGGATCAAAAAGGAAATGGGGGATTGTAAAACATGTGAATGTGATTCGTGTCAAAGGACACAGAGTCAAAGATACTGATACAATACCTTTAATTCCAATCAGTAGATAAAATTGACTAAAGGAATAGAACAGAACTCTATCTGCATCTCAAACACTAACCCTGCAACAGAAGACACATTCCTCAAACCAAAGGGTGGCAGAGATAAGCATTTCAAACACAGACCTTGCAAGACTGGCCTGGAATACACAGATGGATGAATCAGAGGGCATTAAGGAAGACAAACAGCCTTCATCCCAAAGGCCACCTGAAGGAATGTGCAACCCCCCTAGCGACTGGCCACACAAGCGTAGAAGAATAAAATGATTGACCAAGAGGAGGAGGGGACTTCAAGAAATTTTAAATAAGACACTGTATAAAAGAAGAGGGAACCATCTTCTCGGGGTGTGTCGTTGGTGGAGCGGAGACTCCCCGGCACACCCAGCGCTGCTTGCTTATTGCTTTTCACCTTTTGATTGTAATAAAATATTTTAAAAACTCCGATTGGACTGTGAGCATTTATGACAAATTGGTGACCCCGACGTGATACGACTGGATTCGGGTGAGACATCCTGACTCCCGGGGAGGCGCCCTACCTTTTTGGTAGCCTCGGGAGAAAAGGATCCTTGCTCGACCTTTCGTACCACACGAACTTGAAAAGCAATAAGCAAGGAAAAGAGCTCCCTTGGAAAAACTGCAGTTAATATCCCGTAATTCTTGTGCACGAAGATCCAGGCGAGAACACCGGACTGTGAGTACCGCTTGGTTGGGAGGACGAGTTCTGGGGTGGAGAGTTTTGGTTTGAAGAAAGTCCCTTAAGGGGGTGGTTGGAAATTCCCAGGGACCCACAGAGAGGCCCAGAAACGGGAACAAATCACCTAAAATAAGGGGGAGAGAGAAAAAGAAAGGAACCCTGGAATAAGGAAATGGGGGAGAGAAATGACCCTAGGAGGGACCCACAGAGAGGCCCCAGGGACCCACAGAGAGGTCCCAAGAATAAGGAAGGGAGCAAATTACTTGAAATACCCCCGGACAGTCCCCTGGGGTAAATGACATGGGACAGAGAAAGTCAAAATCTGCTGACCCAGGAGGGACCCACGGAGAGGCCCCAGAGATAAGGAAGGGAACAAATTACTTAAAAAACCCCTGGACAGTTCCCTGCGGTTAATGATAAAATATTGAGGAAACTGGCCATCTCAGAAAGGGAAAACAAAGGAAAAAGCGACGGTCCATTACTGCATGAAAATGTGGGGTAGAAAACAAGTAAAACCTGATCAGCTGTATTGGCCGATGTTTGTGAGTTGTGAATGAGTGCGCTGTGCTGGGTATGTGAGACGCAGCATCGCTGCGAAGCGAGTGCGGAGTCCCGATCCGCGGTTCCGTCCTCCCGCGAGGGAAACGGCCGGAGACGGACAAAGCGAGTGACAACAACCGTCATTGTTCTTCTCTTTGTGTGTACACCACTTGTCTTTTGTGTATATGTATGTTTTTATCTTTTAAATGAGGAGGGCGGACCAATAGAGGAAAGGTGTCCGTAGCCCCTAAATGGGACTTAAAGCTGTAAGATCATCTTACAACTAACATTGTTTCTTAGGCGAGAAGGGAAATGGGACGAGGTAGTATATAGAAGTGCAATTGTTAATGGCATATGAAAGTGTAATTGAGAGTATGAATTGTGGGCAAAAGGGTTAAAGAAAAACCTAGTTTGTGGTCAGGTCTTGGACGGACATTAGAAGGAAATTGGAAAAGTTAGAAGACTGGCAGGAAACGGGGACTAGATGAGTTACTGAGAGAAACACAGAAAGTATATCTAAGGTGGGATGAGGAGAAACAAAAAGCAAAGGCCTGAATATTTGTCATGGCTGTAAGAAGCGAAAAAGGAGGAAATTCCTAAAAGAGAAAGTCTTAGGAATACTAATAAGAGCATTGGAGATTCTCCTCGAAAGGGATCTGAAGAAGGAATAGAATGTTATTATTGTGGGAAGAAAGGACACATGAAATAAAATTGTCTTAAATAAATAAATAAATATTAATAATAAAAAACCATGACAGGATGAGGAGGTGTTTAAAGAATAGGGATGTCAGGGGCTATACATCCTGGGGTCGAGACCAACTAAAAAACCCTTGATAAGGTTAAAAGTAGGTTCCCAGTCGGAAGAAACTATCTTCCTAATAGATACAGGAGTTGAAAGGTCCATAATACAGAAACTACCTAAAGGGTGTATAGTAAGCAAGGATAAAAGCCTAGTAGTCAGGGCAAAAGGTGAGCCCTTTTCGGGTCCCAATTGTAAAAAAATAAAAATAAAAAAATGTGACGACTGAAGCTGAAACTAAAATTTGTTTAGGGAATTTTTGAGTGGTCCCCGAGGTAGAACATCACTTACTGGGGAGGGATTTAATAGTGGCATTAGGAATAAACCTTGCCATAAATGAAGGAGAGAGAGTTTCAAGACTATGTGTTCTCATGCAAAAAGATGAGAAAGGAATCAATCCCCAGGTGTGACATTCGTAAGGAACCACAGGAAAATTGGGAATTCCACCCATAAGCTTGGGGAAATGAGGAACTGTGTAGCTCTCCAAGAAGTTTATTTACTGTAGCTTATGAAAGTGTTGCTTTTAGCTTTTGTCTTTTTGTGTGCTCCCCTCAGCAAGAGGGAGGAGTGATTGGAACAGTATTTACATGTGCTTAACAGGTGTGTTGTGCCTTCCTGGGTGGTGGGGTGGTGAGGTGTTAATTGAGCCTTTTAAGTACCTCCATCCCCTCAGTGTAAACCTTTTCTGGGTAGTGAGAAATGAGCGACAGTGTAGTCACAATGAAAGGTGAGATGTGTTATTTGACCTATTAGAAAGGCATGGTGCCAGACCCTCGTTAACAGGGGTGGACTGGGCACGGCAGAACTGGCATAATTGCAGAGTGTTTCAGACAGTATCCTGTAGAAAAATGGTGGTACCCGAGCTGGAAAATGGGATGGTCTCTATTTGTGCATTATTGGATTTGGCTTTGGTTGCAGCCATAGAATTCTGTGACTAGCAGTTGAAATTGGAAAGCCAAACTACAGAGTCACTTCAGGAATTGGTTAAAACTGCAGAAATAGACAGATGAACTCAAAAGTCAATTAGAAAATGAAAAACTCTTACTAGAGGCTCTGAAGGGTTACTGTAAGGATAACAGTGACAGTTATACATAGAGTGCTTCAAGAAGAAAAAAATCTATCCTCTAGAAGGACTGGAAGGAATAAAAGTAAGGTTAGACAAATTAGAAGCCTCCCCAACTCAGTTGTGTCCTTTAATAAAAACTGAGTTAATCGGGCAGATGAGGAGGCAAAAAGGGCAGCACTTTTATACTCTCTAAGAGAGAGGAAATAAGAACCCAAGATGACAAAAAGGAAACACCAGAAATCTGTTCTCAAATAGAAAGAGAGAGCTTTGAGAAATTAGGAGTAAAATGGACTGATAATAAGTGGATTTTGCCTGATGGCAGGGAATTATTACCCAAGAACTTTGCCCAAAGAATTGTGCAGCAAATGCACCAGAGAACCCACTGGGGAAGTAGGGCATTGGCAGATCATTTCTTGAAATTTTGTGGGTATATAGGGATATTTGAAATAGCAAAGGAAGAAACTAGGGATTACTTAATTTGCCAAAAAGGTTAACAAATGAAATCGATGACAAACACTTTCAGGAGGGAGACCATTGGCACACAGAACTTTTGAATGAGAACAGATGGATTTTACTGAATTACCAAAGGCAGGAAGGTATAGGGATTTGCTAGTAATAGTACAAGTAGGGCCACTGCTCAAACAGTGGACAAACATCTCTTGGAAGACATTATCCCTAGATATGGTTTTATAGGAGTAATCGATTCCTCTCAAGGAAACCATTTTACCTCCCAAATTTTAAGAGAGGATGAATGGTACCTTGAAGGCACAGTTAACAAAGTTGATGTTAGAAACTAAGATGTCTTGGAGTATGCCCAATTCGGAACACGGGATATTCCCCTATGAGATGCTATATGGAATTAAATCAAGGAATTGAATTGGATTGAATCTAAACTGGGCATCATAGTTTGAGCAAACAGGTATCTTTAGGAAGAAACTCAGGGACCATAGAAATGCAGGTACTGCTGAAGAGAGCTGCTGTTTGCATCTCAGTACGGGGGAGATCCCATGAAGATAAGGACAACACAATGGTGGGCAGGGTGGTTGTTGACAACACAATGGAAAGCCCAGAGAAGATAACTGAAATTGCTGTTTGCAATCCGTGGGGAAGTCAGTGAGGATAAGGAGGTAGATTTGCTGGCGACATAATGTAATCCCCTTAATATCTGAAGCCAGGAGATAGAGTGTTAATAAAAAACCTGGAAAGAAACTTCCTTAACCCTATGTTGGGAGGGACCCTTTCTTGTTACCTTAACTACAGAGATGGTGGTGCATACTGCGGAGGGAGCCTGGACTCAAGTCTCCTGTGTAAAAGGTCCCATCGATACTAAGGACTGGAAAGTTGCATCATCTCCAGGAGAACTGAAAATACGAATACAACGATAATGCTCATGCAAAGAACTCAGTGTGGATGCTACCTTTTTGTATGATTTATATATGTTGTTATTGTAAGGAGAAGTGGTGATACCATTGCAGGAGGGGTGTCTGCAAAAGGGGGGCTTTGCAATGAGCTTTTGAGGGTAGGACATCTTATACCAAAGTTAAGAAAAAAAAAAAAAAGAGGGGGGACAACAACTCTGAAATTCAGACTCCCGATAGGGGTAAAAGCTATTCGTTCACAGGGTCAAGGGACAGCTAGGTAAGGGAGCAGAAAATATAACAGTAGAGTACTAACAACAAAACTGGTTGCCTTGTAGCATTCGACCAGTGAGAGTCCAAACTGGGAAATCTTGGGCAGGGGTGCGCAGGATGTAACTGCTCGTATGGAGCCCCTGAAGACTATCCTTGCTGCCGAGAAGACAGCTTACTCCGCTGCCGGATGCAACCCGGTAGGCGTAGGAGGCAGAGGGATGAGAAAACAGTGGGGCATAATAATTCTCCTGACCATACTGAGCTACCCCGACAGTGGGACTGCAAACCCATGCTCAAAGTGCTACCAATACGTTAAATACTGTCGAACTACAGAATGGGCACTATTGTTCCATACCCACATAAATGTGGCCTGTTATGACAAGGGTTCACTAGAGACTTGTATAGTTGCTGGGCATAACCTCTGGTTGACAGCTAACAAAGGAAAAGGTGGATCCATAAAATGGCTGTGTTTGTCCAAAAGAGAGGAGAATATCTGTTTTTTCAAATCAGGAATGTGGGGATATTCTGATAGCAGCGGAGTCCAGGATCAATACGAGGAAGAGCTAGTAAAAAAATGTTACCAAGCAGTTGCAGGTCAGGCAAAGGATACAGGAAAACAGGATACAGGGAAACAAAGTCACCTCTCTATGATGAGGTGAGAAAAAAATCCTAGGAGAATCTGGATTTACCAAGGGAGCCAACCTGTTTGTTAGGATCTCAAATGACAGAACAATGGCTCTGGAGAGGGGAGGAATTAGAACCATGGCAATTGTTAAATTGGAATCATACTCATAGGTCAACCAAAATAAGACCTGAAGGATGGACGCTTAGTTACAAGGTTATTGGACAAATCTGTATATCTAGAGAAGGAAAACAGTTCAAATGATGTTTAGAAGCTACCCCCTGCAAAATGGTATTAACCACAAACTCCATGGAGGGACCGGGATATTGGTGACCTGTCTCTCCCCAAGGAAAAGAATTTTGGGAAGAGCTGGGAAGGAATGCCTCAGATTGGAGGTCTCCTGACAGACTGTTTTGGATCTGTGTTAAATGAGCATATAACCGATTGCCAAAGGACTGGAAAGGCACATGTACTATTGGGATAGACAAAAGAAAAGAATTGCCTGTGTTTCAGTTCAGAGGTGGAACTCAATTCTAAAAGATGATTGGTAGAATCAATTACTTGGGGATGCATGGTGAAAATGACTGTGTTTCATAATATTGTGTGGGATGACTGGACTAATATTCTTACCCTGTATGATTCCATGCCTTATTCGGATAATACATTCAGTGATGCAAGGAATGCAGATTTCTGCAATGCCAATTAATCTAGAAAAAGCCATGGCTGGAAAGACCCACAAATTAATGATTGTAAAAAACAAAGCAGCTCCATTTTTTACTAGCTGCTAGGAAAGCAGTATTGACTTTAGAATACAAGACACGAATCACTGATGGGATCAAAAAGGAAATGGGGGATTGTAAAACATGTGAATGTGATTCGTGTCAAAGGACACAGAGTCAAAGATACTGATACAATACCTTTAATTCCAATCAGTAGATAAAATTGACTAAAGGAATAGAATTTCCTTATAAGGCATGAAAGGATAAACTAGGAACAGAACTCTATCTGCATCTCAAACACTAACCCTGCAACAGAAGACACATTCCTCAAACCAAAGGGTGGCAAAGATAAGCATTTCAAACACAGACCTTGCAAGACTGGCCTGGAATACACAGATGGATGAATCAGAGGGCATTAAGGAAGACAAACAGCCTTCATCCCAAAGGCCACCTGAAGGAATGTGCAACCCCCCTAGCGAGTGGCCACACAAGTGTAGAAGAATAAAATGATTGGCCAAGAGGAGGAGGGGACTTCAAGAAATTTTAAATAAGACACTGTATAAAAGAAGAGGGAACCATCTTCTCGGGGTGTGTCGTTGGTGGAGCGGAGACTCCCCGGCACACCCAGCGCTGCTTGCTTATTGCTTTTCACCTTTTGATTGTAATAAAATATTTTAAAAACTCCGATTGGACTGTGAGCATTTCTGACATGTGGAAAAAAAAAAAACAACAAAAACCAAAAAACTCTCTAACTCTTCAGTTCTACAAGTTTTAAAACTATACATTTACGAAGGAAGTCGTGGAATCAGCTATATCACACCTTGGTTTCAAAGTGTCCTGGATCAGAGATGCTCAAGGCAGGCAAGTGAGCAGCAGTAGCTGAACTCCTTTCTGTAGCTACAAGCAGTACAAATATCTTTACAGAAGCAATTTAATTCCACTTTCAGTTACTGAAAGTATTTTTAGAGCCTTGCACAAGCCAAGCGTTCAGAGCAATGCTATTGAAACTGATGAACTCATCAGCTCAATGGGAAAATGTATCCATTTGGAGTTTATATTGCATTAACACACACATTTGATTTAAAGGAAGAAGCTCTTTATGGGTTTGAAAACCAGTACGTGCATTTCGGAAATTGCTCCATCTCAACTGCTCTGATAAGAACGACAGAAACAAGAGTTCTAGAAACGGTAACAATGGGGTTGTACTTTACCCTCAGTTTTAGTCTGTATGGCTCAGGAACAAACAAACGACTTAAGATGGAATTTGAGAAAGCACCCGATTGTCAGCAACTGATTGGTGATGAGCAGCTTTTTAAGTAACACTGCAGATTCACGCGCACGTGTCGGGTTTTCAGAGCCTGGCCTCGTGCTAGGGGAGAGAGCTGTAGCATAAATCCTAGGAAAGCCAGAGTTCTCACAATAAGAAGCACCAGGTCCGCCCGCACCTCAGCCCGTCCCACGCTGGCAACAAGATGGGCACTGCGGTGCCCCGCGGTTGTACTGTCACCTGGCAGCTGCGCAGCGAAACTGTGGCGTACACGGGCCCGGCCACGGCAGAGTTGCACCTGGGCCGCTGCCAGGCTGGGGAAGGGAGGGGGCACATGTAGATCGCTCCTGTTCTTCCAGGCTTTGGATCTATAAAACAGACATGCCACGTGAATTAATACTTCTTGTTATACTGTAACGAAGGTGCGAAATGAGTGTGGAGAGCGCATTGTGTTAGTAGGTGGAACACCGTGAATAGCGCAGTTGATGACAGAACCTTGTTTTCTGTAATTTGTCTGTTTAAAAGAAATCATTTAAGATTTTGTTTAAAACTAACTGTGCTACATACAAGAATGAAGTCAAAATAAGCATAATTTGGCCAATGAGTAGCCTATGCTCCCATCAAGGAACACTAAGAAATTAAATTTGTTTGAACAGCTAAACAGATTTATAAGACTTAGAAGCACATTATTTAATATTATTTACAAGTATTCAAGAAATACAGATACTGAATTTGGATATTTGCTGATCTGAGATACCATATTTTATGTATTTTCCTTTGAAAACATAACTTTAGAGTACACAACAGGCATTTTAATCTTGACTTCTAAAGTTAGTTATCCGCTATCAGCAAACTTGATGACAGTGCACTCTATTCCCTCACCCAAGTCATTAATGAACATATTGAATAGTCATGGTCCCAGTACCAATCCCTGAGGGACCCCACTGTATATAGGCCTCCAACTAGACTCTGTCCCATCAACCACAACTCTCTGGCTTCTTCAGATGGTGGCAAAGTGTAACTGCATACAAGTAAACAAAGCTGTATCCAGCTAGGGTATTGAGAACCTTGATTTCATCATCACTACTCAAAAATCACTTAAATTCTATAATTTCTTTTATCTGGATACACGTAATATGTTTATCCACTTATTATGTAGTTCATTTTAGAGTATACTCTATAACATAATTTAAAATAACTATGCATAAGTATTTCCTGTTAAAAACAAAAGGAAGATGTATGGAACATTAGAATGCATACCCTAACGTGATCTTGCTAAGAACTCACAGTTCAGTGTGTAATTGAGGACCATCAGTTTTCAGAGTGTGTAATTATCCTACAAACAAACACAGAAAAAAAAAATATTGGAGAAGTTTTGAGGTTTTAGCAGATTTATGCAAGGTTGTAATGCCTCAAAAAAAAAAAATATGAAGAAGGCATATCTAAATAAACATACATCATTGCCATATAAACTGGAGCAAGAGCAAGACAGAAGCAACAGAAGCTTAAAAAAAAAAAAAAAAGAAAGCATTGCAGAAAGCTACACAAGCAGACAGAATATGGGAAGCTTGACTGTTTTCATCAGCCATTCATTTTCCAGACCACAGAAACAGTGATGTGCTTTGGTTCTGATTTGCATTGCCTGAACAGGTAATATGTTTTTTTGAAGTACCTTCTAGTAGTAATTTCAAAAACACTCTCAAAGTAAATGAAATCAAAGAACAAAAGCCAATTTGGTCTCTCTTCTTCAAAAAAGATTTGAGGCTTCAGGTAGGATTACTGTCTACCTGTTCCACCCAAAACAAAGGCAGCTGGGAGAGTGCAGAATTCATCTTCCTGTCCATTCCTGTTTCCAGCAATTATTACAATTATTATACTTCATCATTAGATAAAACAATAGGTGTTTATCAAGTAAATATGCATACAAAAATTCCATCAGTATATTAAGAGCAATTAAAATGTGCAATTCCTTTTTTTAGATTTCCCATTGTAAGCTTCCCATGATGCAGCTGAAACAATATATCTTAATAAATCAGACATTTAAAAATGCCTCTTTTCAGTGGGCAAAAACTTCAACCATAACACCATAAAATAATTACACAAAAAATACATACATATGACCTGGTCTATGACCTAGTTGCTATTGCAGAAACATGGTGGGACCACTCCCATGACTGGAGTACTGTGATGAATGGCTGTAGCCGTTCCTCTTCAGAAGGAGGGAAGGAAGGGTGGTGGTGTGGCCTTTTATATTAAAGACTGTTTTGATGTTGTAGAGCTTGGGGTTCGGAATAATAAACTTGTGTGTCTGTGAGTAAGGAAGAGGGAAGGCCTGTAGGGGTGACATCTTGGTGGATGTCTGTTATAGACCACCTAATCATGATAAAGGGAGGGATGAGGCATTCTATGAGCAGCTTGCGGAAGCTTTGCCATTTCCAGCACTCGTTCTCATGGGAGACTTCAACTTCCCTGGTATGTGTTGGAAATATATTATAGTGCAGAGGTAGCATTCCAAGAGGTTTCTATAGCGCGTGGAAGATAGCTTCCTTATGCAGCTGGTACAAGAGCCTACCAGGAGTGGTGCCCTGCTAAACCTGCTTTTCACTAACAGTGAAGAACTGGTGGGAGATGTGAAGGCTGGGGACTGTCTTGGACAGAGCGACCATGAAATTGTAGAATTCTTGGAGATGTCAGAAGGGTGACTAGCAAAACTGCTGTCTTGTTGAAAGGGTCCCTTGTGAGTCACTCCTCAAGATGGAAATCTTAAAGGCACAAGAACAGACTGTTCCTGAATGCTGTAAGGCAAGCCATAGGGGAAGAAGACCAGTTTGGATGAACTGGAAACTACCGCTGAGACTCCAGAAGAAAAAGAGAGTCTCTGTCCTCTGGAGGAAGGGACAGGCTGCTTGGGAAGATTACAAGGAAGTTGTGCAGGTGTGCAAGGAAGAAGTTAAGGAGGCAAAAGCCCAACTCGGTCTCTGCAGTAAAAGAAAATAAGAAATCCTTTTACAAACATATCAGTGGTAAGAGAGGAATCAAGGAGAATTTCCATCCTTGATGCAGCGGGGAATGTGACCACTGAAGATAAGGAGAAGGCTGAGGTCCTCAGTGCCTTCTTTACATCTGTCTTTAAGAGGCAGATCAGTTACCCTCAGGGCACTTTACACCCTGATCTGGAAGTCTGGGACGCTATGCAGAATACACCCCAGTGCTTCAGGTGGAGACAGAGAGCTCCTCCTCCATCTGGACTGTCACAAGTCCATGGGGCTGGACGGGCTCCATCCTTGGTTGCTGAGGGAGCTGGTGGAGGTGATTGCCAAGACAATCTCAGTCATCTACCAGCACTCCTGGTTAACTGGAGAGATCCCAGAGGATTGGAGGCTTGCTGATGTGACTCCCCATCTACAAGAAGGGGCACAAGGAGGATCCAGGGAACTACAGGCCTGTCAGCCTGACCTAGGTACCAGGAAAATCATCTTGGGTGAGATCATATGGTGTATATGTGCTATCCAGGGGATCAGGCCCAGCTAGCATAGATTCACAAAAGGCAGGTTGTGCTTGACAAACCTTATCTCCTTCTACAACTGGGTGACCAGACTGGTAGACGAGGGAAAGGTTGTTGGTGTAGTCTACGTAGACTTCAGCAAAGCCTTTGACACAGTCTCTCACAGTAACTGAAACTGGCTGCCTGTGGTCTGGACAGGCATACCCTCTGTTGGGTAAGGAACTGGCTAGAGGGCCATGCCCAATAGATAGTGGTTAATGGAGTTAAATGCAGCTGGCAACCTGTTACAAGTGGTGTCCTCCAGGGGTCGATACCGGGGCCCATCTCGTTTAATATCTGTATTGATGACCTGGATGAGGGGATTGAGTAAACCCTCAGTTAAGTTTGTAGATAACACCAAGTTGGGAGGTGGTGCCAATCTGACTGATGGTTGGGAGGCTCTCCAGAGACATCTAGATAAGCTGGATCACTGGGCTGAGGTTCAACAAGGCCAAGTGCTGAGTCCTTCATTTTGGCCACAGTAACCCCATGCAGCGCTATAGACTTGGGTACGCGTGGCTGGATGACTGTGAAGAGGAAAGGGACCTGCAGGTATCGGTTGATGCTGAGCTGAACATGAGCCAACAGTGTGCCCAGGTGGCCAATGGCATCCTGGCCTACATTAGGAATAGTGTGGCCAGCAGGAGCAGGGAGGTGATCATCCCCCTGTACTCAGCTCTGGTGAGGCTGCACCTCAAGTACTGTGTTCAGTTTTGGGCCCCTCACTACAAGAAAAACATTGAGGCCCTGGAGCGTGTTCAGAGAAGGGCAACAAAACTGGTGAGGGGTCTGGAGCAGAAGTCCTATGAGGAGCAGCTGAGGGAGCTGGGATTGTTAGCCTGGAGGAGGCTCAGAGGAGACCTCATCACACTCTCCAACTTCCTGAAGGGAGGCTGTGATGAGGAGGGGTTTGTCCTCTTCTCCCATGCAACAAACAAGACCCAAGGAAATGGCCACAAGTTATACCAGAGGAAGTTTAGATTGGAAAGGAGAAACTTATTCTCTCAGAGGGTGCTCAGGCACTGGAATGGCCTGCGCAGGAAGGTGGTGGAGTCACCATCCCTGGCAGCATCCAAGAGGCGAGATACAGTCAAGTAGCTTGTGGTAGCAGTGGAGGTCCTTTCCAACCTTGTGATTCTGTATTTTATCAGTTCTAAATAATATGTTCATTTGATGGTAGCTTGTGGAAAAGTTGACCATTTTAGATTCTGAATGGCTGTATTTTACAGTAGCCAAAAAACCCGCCATATTTTATTACCTTTATTAGGGCAGCTGGAATTCTGACAGTTCATTAGGTTTACAACAGGAAACTTACTGTATAGATAAAGTCAATCACACTTCTCCAGAGATGACTTGAAAACAACAAAATACCTACGTAAGTCAGCTCTGTCTAGCACTGCTTTGACAGGAGAAACAAAAATGTGGGTAAAAATAATTTCAGGGGTGGAAGACATGCAGCTATGAAACACATTCTACGATGTTTGTCATCTTTTGGGTGACTTGTGCCTGTAATATTTCATACTATCCCCTCTGGAGTAACAGTAAGAATTAAAAAAAAAAAAAAAAGGAGAGAAAAATCTCTGTCAACAATATTACATGAATTATCACTGACCAGATGGCAAAACTTAAGTATTTAACTCTTTGAGATTTTGAGGAAGAATATAAGTCTTCTAGCTCTTTGTTAATTTCAGTCTCAAAAACAAACAAACAAACAAACAAAACCCAAGCATTTCACTAACTGAAATATCAGTCTACCTTGAAACAATACCTTTAAGATTTTCCAGATGACTCTTAAGAAGGGACAGAAGTCTTCATCTTCAAAATACATTTTATTAAGAAAAAAGTGAAATAATCCAACTGGACCACTAGATCAAGATGCTATTAAAATACAAACACAGAGGTCAATAAAAATGAGCAGTTTATTTAGGTGTAAAGAACGACTACTTTAAGTATATAAATAAACAGGTAGATGGCTACTTTCACACCATGGTAATCCTAGCTCCATAACCCTATCAGCTAGCTATTTATATGGCAAGAACAGTTTACATTGTAGACACCAGTTTTGTACCAGAACAGATACTTTTATTTATTTATTTATTTATATAGAGAGAGACAGGTAATAGTTTATGCTTTTTGTGAATTTGGGCATCTCATATTTAATGAACATGTATGCAAGACACACGAGAAATGTATACACATCTCAGTTTAAAAGGCATGTTTTCCTGTTTCATACAGTCAGCGCTCTTTTTCCAATTCTTCCTTCTGCCCCACATTACATTTTCAGCTATAATCTGTCACTCTGCTGAGCAGACTTCCAACACTGATGTATAGTGCAGCACTAAGAAGTTTCCTGAGTCAGGTTTATTCATCATTATCTGTAAAAACCATGAGAGGAAAAGGCAGGGTGAATAGGACACAAAGGAGAAAACAAGTCATAAAATCCAACAAAACACAACCTGATTTTACAGAACAAAGCTTGTTCTGTAAACAAGTAAAAAAACAAGCAAGTAAACAAGAGTCAGAGTCCTTGAAAAGTATAAGACTTCTGAGATAGAAGCTCCTTAACATGCTTTTGTCACTTGTTCTTTATTTGCCTTTATTAGCATATTTTTTCTCTGATCTGCAAAAAGGTAGGACTATTTTTTTCTTCACAGTTTCATACAGTATCACAGATTTGCAGAATACAGAATTTGAACTAAAGCTATTAAAAATCCTGTTAATCACCATTTCACAAGATGGAAGTCAGCTCATTTTAATGGTATTCACACAGAAAACAGCTTACAATTTGTATGTGAACGTTTTCAGCAAATTGGCATTTAAGCCTTTTAGGATTAATTTTAAAATCCATAAAAGGCAAAGTGTCAAGGAAAAGAAATGGTTAACATTACAGTTACCACTTTCTTCCTGTTCTGTGTTGCCAGCCCTCTGGATGATGCTTGATGGAAAATAAACTGCAGTTTTGTCTAATTAAGTAAAGTAGCTGAAAAAATATTTATGACAGTTTTGTCATACTTCCATAACGCAATTAAAACAACACAGAACCATTTATTCTGACTCAGTAGTCTTGTATCAGTAGCAAAGAAAAACTAGGAAAACAAGTGTAATTTGTTCTAGATACAGTTTATTTTTAATGATTATTTTTTAGATCTGGTTTTTAAGATTTTTTTTTCCCATTTCTGTATAAATAGCTTAGCAAGCTGTAATTATGTGATCTTTTGTTCACCTGCTATTGCAACATAACTGTGAAAGAAATTAAAAGATGCAGATAGCAGATGTTGGTTAACATGCATTAAGAAACTTCAAATTTGAAAGCCAGCAAATAGTGACTATTGCACATATTTCTAAAACTAATATATGATGCTTCCTATTTCTCTAAAAATAATCAACATTTCAGATGGAGAGAATTTAACTTGATGGGAGCCTCCATGTATTACTGAACCACTGCAAAACTAAGATTGATTGTTTCTCCTCAGCAAGTTCTTTCGAGAAACTGCAATTACAGAATAAAGAACCATGTGAAGTTTCCTTTTCTGAATCAGGATCACTACTTTTCAACACTGGAATCCATTAAAAGTAGTTTTGGAGAGAAAAATACTATTGTAGCTAAGAACTTAATTCCTAAAAAAAAAATCATTTTTCATTCTGAAAATGTTATTCTAGACGTCATCTTCCCAACATGTGTAACAGTTTCAAACAGAAAATTTTTATACTTCATATTTTATAAGGCATCTGTTATTACAGTTTCTTGTACATAATGTTAAATCAGAGCTGTCAGCATGCTGAATTAAAAGTTTGCTGCATCACGTTGAAGAAATAAAAATGCTATTTGTGGAAAAAACATTTTTTAATCAGTTTAAGTGATCAGCACAAAGCACATCTGTTTTTAAAGAATTTTACAATTTTTCTATATATAAGCAAGAGCAAACAGTAAGACATCCATCACTGCTAGGATAACAGTGGTATTACCTTCCTGATAAGCTCCATCTGCCATGACTAGGTAAAGTACTTTAGCATACAAGTGTTTGTGTTCATTTCCCAGAATAGTCTGAACTATGCTTGAACAAATATCAATATTTTCATCTTCATCTTCATGTATAGCCTGGGAGGAAGCACAATCCACGTGGTGAAGTTCAAGATGGGTTTAGAATAAGACAGTTCAAATTCACTAAATTACTGAACGTAGTCCCAGTGTTAACCCCAAAGCTTTCCTCTTTAATCCACTGGAACTTTGTGCTAATATTTTAGGTTCACTGGAACAGACTAGATCTTTAAGGTCTTTTCCAACCTGAGTGATTCTATGACTCAGGAAATAAGCACTGATTCTAGCCACACAGTGCAATTTGTTACCAGCACAGTATGCAGCCCTAAATACATCTATCTTGTTTCCTAAAACAGTTTCCAGTTGAGTTTATTCCACAAACCTTTATCTTATTATAAACTTCAATTAATTTCTCAAAGCCTATTTCCTGTTCCAGGTTGTATCTCAGCTCTTCCAAATGGCTGAAGACACTATCAGATTCTTCACACTCACTGGCAACATCTCCATCACTATTATCTATAAAGAAAGAAAACAACAGTAAAAAAAAACAGTGAAATAAAAAGCCACCAACCCAGAAAACTTAAGTTATTTAAAAAGTATAAAAAGCCTTTGATCTTCCTTGAAAGCCATTTTTAGGCAACTGGAGAAACAAAGATTTATATAACCATGCCTACTGAATAGCTGCTATTTAATTTGTTTAGATGTTGACTTTCACACACAAAACTTCAAACAACATTGGAAAAAATTTAAGTCTCTAGCTATTATTTGGAGCTTTATTCCCTTATAGCCATAAAATGCAAAAACTTCTGTGTCTTTATTTTTAACATTAATAGCTTATGAAATAGGTATAAGAAATTGTACCTGACTGCCATTCTTCATTAAGTGCACTTTCACTGCTGGGGTTATTATCATCTGCTTCGTCCATCTCTGTACCATTTGTCATGCATCTGATGACATTAGCCTTTAAAGTAGATTCTTCCTCTTCACTTAATTCCTCACTAGGCTGCTCCCTAAGTAATTGTTCCATTGAGGCCCGGAGTTCCTGCAAATCTGTATCTGCCTCCACAAACATGCTAAAAGAAAATGACAAATCAAGAAACTTAGCACTTTCTGTAGATCTTTATGTCCTCGGTTCAACATGAGGACGGTCCTAATACCACTATATAATGCCAGACAGTGAATAAAATCTAGATACCAGACCATTTTGCAGAAGGATGATGAGACCTATTAAACTGCTGAGACCTACTGAACTTTATTAGTAAGAACAGTTTAAAAATAAAATAAAAAAAAAAATCTTTGTACTCATGCACTGTTATCAAGCCCTGACACAACATTAAGTACTGTGAAATAATTAATGCAACTCAGACAGCCCTCTTTGTTCTTCCACTAAAAGATCATAGGCTGGGAGAAAATTGGGCAGAGTTCTCTTCCACACAGCTCAAGAGGTTCAACTGTGAAGATCAGAAAACTAAAGACCAGGTAGAGACTGACCAGTTTAACTTGGCTAAGCCAAACTGACTAAAGAAAGCAAACTGCGAATAGCATTTTTCAAGAAAACAGGAAAAAAATGATTTAATTCCATGGCAGAACACTCGCTTATCCGAAACAAAACAGAAAACAAGACAAAAGCAGCAAGTGTGCCACAAGCAGCACTTCAGCAGCAGAAATAAGCATACAATTTGCATCTTTTGTTTGTTTAGTGGTTTCACCTTTGGTTCATTTTCAAAGGTAGGATTTCAGGGCACTTTCTATATACATGTGGGACAACTGCTAAAAAAACTCCATTACTAAGACGATCAGCTAATTTTAGTACACGAACAATAGGAATTGGCAGCAGGAACCAACAGTAGAAGAATCTTAAAAATGAAGCAGGAGTAATACAGGCTGAGAATAAGGAATGAAGTGGAAAAAATATATTACATGTGTTTTGCATGTATTAAATAAATAAATAAAAATAGCACAGGAATACAGACAAGCAGGTAATATCTGTACTAATGTTCTCAAAGCATAGGTATGAGTTAAGCATCTTATCCCTTAGCCTTGATAAAAATAAATTTCAAGTAGCAAGTCCTAAGACAACATGAAACTTCTTATTTCAGTCCCAAATATTTTCTCAAGTGTTACATTTAGTAACGCAAATTCAACAACAATGCATCAAGGCATGGTTTGGATAAAAGGACCTAAGCTCAATTTATATAAACGGGGAAGATAATGCACTGTTTTCTTTAGAAGTCATATTGAACAAATGAAGAAAATTTAGGATGAGGGAAACAAAGGACAGCTTAACAGCTTGGTTTTAGAGTCCTGGGATTTGTACCAAAATGTACACAAGTAAAAGGCAAACAGAAATAAAAACCTGAAATCACAGAATTATTTGGAGCAAAAGAGATCTGGATCTCATCCGAACAGACAGTCTGGATGATTTTTCATCTCTATGAACTACTCAAACTGAAGGAATAGTCAGCCTAGAGACCCTTGGCCTACCTGAAGACTGCCTGTTTCTCCTGCTTACCTACTTGCTGCCTAAGCCCAGCCTTTCTGCCATCACCTCACCACGCCTTCTTTATTCCTGCATCAGCCTTGGACTGTTGGAACCGTGCATAATGGGACACTGCTGGATCCCTGGTGGTAACTACCCACATTTTACAAAACTCTTGCTCTTCTCCTACCTCTCCTATCTCCCACTTTCCCTTCCCCATTGCCCTAATGAGTAATAATTGCCAGCCTGCCCCTTCCCCATCACTTTAATTGATAATAAACTGGTCACATAATTGACCTCACTTGTGTCTCAACCTCACACCAAATATATCAACAGATCTCTCTTGCTCCAATAATCAGAGCAAGACATGAAATCTGGAAGCAATTCAGACATATTGCAAATAGGACATCTCATCAGCTGTGCAATTTTCCAAATAAGACTAAGAGTGAATGGCATCTCAAACCAAATGTGAAAAATAGGGTTTTTAATATTTGGCTAGCTAAACAAATCATAGAGGTATATGCTAAACAATAATTTATAACAAAAAATATTCTTGATGTAAGATGTCTTTTGAAATACTCGATAACCCTACTGCACTCACATATCCTCAGAATCAGAGGGTCCTTCTTTGGCTTGCTCATCTTCCATGTCATCTATTTGAAGATTATGCTGATGCTGTACATCTGCTATGCTAGGAACATCAACTAAGGTTTTGTACAGTTTGTGAAGATCTGGGAGTGAACATGTTCTCAACATCTGCAAAGGTAACAAAGTCTCATGTAAGTCTGTGATTACTAGTTGCTTAGATTTTTAATGACAGTTCTCAGAGTTGAGTACTGAAAACAAAGATTTCTTGATAATATATTTAAAAGCAGTTCCATAGTATTAGAAATTTAAAATATTTTCACTGGCACAGAGTAGTAAAGCAACAGGGAAACAAAGAAATTGTTTGCCTCAGTGATCCACTCAGCTTCCTTCATGTATTTAAAAACCTCAAAAGACTACTGAATACATATCCTAATAATAAAAAGAAGCAGAAGCTAATCTTTTCTGAGAAGTTCTGAACTTCCTCTGGCTACAATCAAATAATAAAAGGGAATTTATTGCTCTGTTTGGTCTCTCAGAAAGTCTACTGCAGCAATAACAGCAAAACATTTGCTGCTTTTCTCGAAATTCTCTGCTACTGTATACAGCTCATCTGGTACTGCATTAACAACTAGGACAAACATGGCCAAAACACATGCCAAGTAACATGACATACTAAGATGGATCATAGTAATACACTGAAGAGCTTCATTATAAAGCATATCCATTTCTTTAAATCTGATAAGGGTACAAACAAAGTTCATTCTGTGCTTAGCAACATTTTTTTCTGTAAATACCTGTCTCTCTGCAGCTCATCAAGAACTGTTACTTTTCTGAACACGCCAACAGCACTATCTCTGGTAATTAGCTTCCTTGTAATTCATCAACCAATAGATGTTCTTCAATATTCATTTAAACAAGTAGTGTAACTTACATTCATGCACTCACAAGAAAGGCAAAGTCACAAAAAACATTCTTATCTGGCATTTCATCAACTAGAAAATCCTTTACTTCATATATTGATCAATCGCAATGCAGGTGTGCAAATTTCCAGAGAACCCTTGTCACCCATATTTCCCCACAAAGTAGCTTTTCTTCTATGCACTTCACATTTTGGAACCTATGCAAGTATTGCACAGTCTCTGGCCTGTTTCATGAACTGGTTCAATACCTGATGTTAAAATATTTTAAATTCCATCTAACCATATTCCACTATCCCATGCTCATTTCACAAAGCGTTAAGCCCTGTCACCTTGTTGCCAGAAATTATGAAATGGCTTCATTGCTTTTCCTGGTGTTTATGATGACAAAGTAAGTTTGTAAAACTGTACAAAATGGAGAAAGAGTTAAGAACTGCCTCATGTATTTCTTCAGTTTTATTTAAGTGATATCCCTCAAGTAAAGTCATTCCTCCATAAATATTTGGAGGTAGAATAGTAAAACCAGAAACTCAAAACACAATGCAAGTGTTACTTATACAGAGAACACAGTGTGATCACACTGCATGGCGTACAATTAGATGAACTGTTTAAACCATTAATACTATCTGTTCTGGCCTGATGAAGACTCAAGATAATAACATTGTTTCTTCAGTAAAAGTATTTCTTTTTAAGTTACCTTTGGGTTGTTTGCATCAAACAGACCTGTAGAAAGTCCAAAAAACAACGAACTTTTGCCTTTATGTTTTGTTGGTGATATGGAATGAGAACGAGGTACAAAAGGCTCTTCCTGGGAAGACTGAGATGATAGAACTGGCGAGGCTGTAGGCACAGCTGGGGGCTGTATTACCCTCTGGAATAATGGTTCAGGTGGCAGAGAGTCACTGGAGAAAGTTTCTGAGGTAGTAAAAGAAAGTCAATTCCAAACCTGAACTGATTTAAAAGGAATGAGCAATGAGCAGAGCTAATCAATTTCTTTTGTACAATTAAAAGAGAAAAAAAATCACTCCACAAGAAAATGAAAATCTACTTGGATGAATTAAATAAAAGCATTATAATTTGAATTTATTTTATTTTATTTTTTTGAGAATATATAGCTTCCAGCTACAGTTTATTCCGTTTTTATGCCTTCTTATTTAACATGATCTAATCTGTGCCGGGATCGGTAGCATCATTCATATTTATCTATTTCTTCTTGCCTTATACTAGATTTCTTCAACCTTATCCCAGCATACATGCTCCAACACTGGAAAAAGCGTATAGTTTGCTTAATGAACCTGTAAATAAATTCCTGAGTATCACCAATGATACTGGAGGTATATTCTCTCTTCTAGTATAAAATATGTAGATTTCCTGGAATTATCTTAAAGACCTTGAAGGGCAAGCAATCTTTTAACTTTACTGACAAGAAGAATTATCATTAACAGTTGCTTAAAATACTTTTTTGATCCAAGATGCATTTTAACATGAATATTAGTTATGTAAGTAAACAAAGCAACACTTTCACCACCAGATTTTATAACACTTAAAGTCATTAGAGAAGGTCACAACATTCAGAAACTTGGTATTTACTGTAAGTAAACAATGAGCTATTTCTCCTGTGTATAACATAACTACGCTACTATATGTTTTCTTCTAAAGTTGCAAGAATAATACCCACAATTCATCTTCCTAATCCATAACAAATTTGACCCAAACTAAATAATTAAATGGAAACAGAAAATCAGTTCTTTTAGGGTTAGTGAAGAAGTGATAAGGGATAGCTAGCTCCAGTATTCTGCCCTACCAGATATAAAGCAGGATACACTGACTTACCTTCGGAAGCTTCTATCTGTGACTGCACTTCATCAAGCACTACTTTCTCAGAAACTGTTTCATTTCTTCTATCATGTTGTATTCTATGAGAAAATAAGGAAAGCAATTTAAAATAGCCATTAGCCCAACTGAAAAAAAAACAACAAAAAAAAACCCCACCTTCAACCACTAAGCACAGACATGCAACAAAGCTTTAGCTAAGCTTAGCATTATAACTGTTGTAGCTAGTTATATGAATCAGAGAGAGAGGGATCAATAAAGGAATAAACTCACTTATCCTGTTTTTCTTTCACCCACACTTCATTAACAGCAACAGGAGATGCCTTGCTCTGGTGCTTTTTACTTTCTTCCGCTTCCTTCAACATCTCTGCTTCCAAATCATCAGGCTCTAAAATTAAGTCATACACCTTATTAAAAATGAATCCCAAACAAACAAAAGCACAGGGAAGCATTTTATAGCTAGCATTTACTGTATCAAACAGTATTATTGTGTTCTATGTATCTATCTGTTGTCATCTGCATAAAAATAAATGGGAGCATTACTTCCAGAGCAACCTACATATTTGGAATAAATAAAAATACTAGAGAACAGTGCAACATCATGTTTAACCTAAATTTTAGCTATTATTTGTTTATTTAGACCATTGTATCTTTCAGTTTTAGCAGAAGCTGATGTGTGATAGAGGATATGATAAATCCATTCAATGCTATGATCTTTGGCCCAAGTATTTACATGAGAATTTTTGAAATGAGTTTCATTATTGGACTCAATTCTTTCTGGAGTGCCATGACACCACAGGACTTGTTTCTTGAGACCTAAGATGATGCTTCAGGCAGCAGCACGGGGTACTACATACGTTTCAAGCCACTCATTGGTGGCCTCCACCATGGTAAGCACATAATATTTATCATAGTGAGTTTGTGGCAAGGTGATACAATCAACCTGACATGCCTTCCCACTTTTGCCATCGCCCTTTGCCCCAAAGAGGTTTCATCCTCTTGGCTTGTTTAATTATGGCATATGTTTCACAGTCATGAATAACCTGTGCAATAGCACTCATAGTTAAATCCACCCCTCAATCTCTAGCCCACTTATATGCTGCATCTCTTCCTTGATGGCCCAAGGTCTCATGGGCCCACTGAGCTAGAAATATTTCACCCATGTGTTGCCAGTCCCAGTCTACTTGAGCCACCTTAACTTTGGCAGCTCGATCTAACTGATGGTTATTCTGTTGTTCTTCAGTAGCCCAATTCTTGGGCATACAGGCATCAACATGGTGCACCTTTACAACCGCATTCTTTATTTGGGCAGCGATGTCTTTCCACAGTTCAGCAGCCCAAAGAGGTTTACCCCTCTGTTGCCAGTTTTGTTCCCATTGGTTTAACCACCCCCATAAGGCATGTGCCACCATCCGTGACTCAGTATAAAGATACAGCACTGACCACCTCTCTCGCCCAGCAGTACATAAGGTCAGCTGGAAAACCTTCACCTCTGCAAATTGACTTGATTCCCCTTTGCCTTCAGTGGCCTCTGTAACTTGCGTAGGGCTGTACACAGCAGATTCCCATCTGCAATGCTTGCCACAATACAATATGATCCATCTGTGAACAGGGCATATTTCTTTCCATTTCCTGGTAGTTCATTGTATGGTGGGGCCTCTTTAGCATGCAATAACTCTTCTCCTGTTGATACTTCAAACTTTTTACACCTTCAGGCCAGTCCATGATCACTTCCAGGATTCCTGGACAACTGAGGTTCCCCATCTGAGTTTACTGTGTGATCAGCACAATCCACTTACTCCAAGTGGCATCAGCAGGATGATGGGTAGAGGGAACCTTTCCCTTAAACATCCAGCTCAGCACTGGCAGTTGAGGTGCCAGAAGGAGCTGTGTTTCAATGCCAATTACTTCAGAAACAGCACAAACCCCCTCCTACGTGGCTAAGATCTCCTTTTCAGTTGGAGTTTAGCACTCTTTAGACCCCCTGTACACTTGACTCCAGAATCCAAGGAGTTAGCTTCAAGTCTCTCCTGAGGCTCTCTGCCACACACTCCAAGTGGGGACCTTTCTCTCCAGCAGCAACATAGAGGATGTTCTTTACATCCTGCCCCATCCACACTGGCCCCAGCATCATAACACAGGCTACCTCCTGCTTAATTTGCTCAAAAGCCTGCTGCTGCTCAGGACCCCATGCAAAATTATTATTCTTCTGCATCACCTGATAAAGGGGGTTTAAAATGAGGCTGTAGTTTGGAACATGCATTCTCTAAAAGCCCACTACACCCAAAAAATCCCGAGTCTCTGTCTTACTAGTGGGTGGAGACATGGCAGTGATTTTGTTAATCACATCTGTTGGGATGCGATGATGTTCATCTTGCCACTTTGTACCTAGAAACTGCATTTCCTATTCGGGTCCTGTCACTTTGTTTTGCTTAATAATGAAACCAGCTTCCAGGAGGATTTGAATTATTCTCTCTCCTTCCTTGAAAACTTCTGTTGCTGTACTGATGACATCACTGTACGGGGCAATGTTCCCTTGCTGTATTGCTCCACACAGTGATGTCACCAATACACCATCAGTGCACATAAGCACCCTGTTCCAATGCAGTTTGGATCAACCCATGGCAAATGGCTGGGCTGTGCTTCCACCCCTGGGGCAAACGGTTCCAGGTGTACTGAACACCCCTCCAGGTGAAAGCAAACTGCAGCCTACATTCTGTGTCCAAAGGAATTGAAAAGAGTGGCATACCACTTAGCCGCTTTTAACTCCAGTTTATATTGGAGTTCTAACATGTCTGACACAGCAGCACTCAGTGGGGGTGTGACTTCATTTAGACCTCAGTAGTCTCTCGTCAGCCTCCACTCTTTACTGATTTTACACACTGACCATACAGAGCTGTTAAAAGGTGAGTGTGTTTTGCTGATCACGCCCTGACTCCCTAGTTGACAAATCAGCTTACAAACGGAGAGCAAGGAGTCCCTGTTAATATAGTACTGCCATCAGTACATGTTGCTCTTCCACTTGTAGCAACCCTGCAACAGACTGATTGTCCTCCAGGACAGGCAAAACAGACAGCTGCTTAATGCTGTCTGTGTCTACAGCAGCTATAGAATAGCTTTTAGAAAAAGCCCACTGATACCCCTTGGGATCCCTGAAATGCCCCCTTCTGAGGTAATCAATATACACTCGGAGCCCCTGGGTCAGTCACAATAGGATGTTTTTGCCAGACTTCATCAGTGAGGCTTATTTCTGCCTCCAACAGTCAACTCTTGGGAACACCCAGTCACCCCAGAAATATATACTAATTTTGTCCCTTGGTGACTTGAGGGCATTAGAGTGCACTGTGCACCAGTGCCCACCGGTACCTTATATTTTCGTGGTTCTGATGGGTGGATTTGATGGCCTGGCACAGTCCAATATACTCTATTATCCCTTTCCATGCCCTTGCCAGGGCCCCTCTATTTGTTTCCTCTGTCGTCCTCACAGATATTGCCATGCCCCATGTTCCAATGCACTACATGATGTTATGATGTGCAGTACCAATAACAAAAATAATAGAACTGTGACAACAAGTAAGGAAGTTGTTTTGGGAAAAAAAGAAGACAGGAAGGATAAAGAAACAAGAGTGTTCATAAAGGACAAAATGTGTTAGTCCAAAAGGAAATTCTACTAGTATGCTAAATCACACACTAACAAGAAGGTTATAGGAACTATGCAATACAATATTCAGTTGATGGCAGCATGTTCAAAAACAGATTTGCTTATGTAAGTAAATTTAATGGCTTTTTGACAAAAACGAAGATCTTTGCCTTGCAGCACATCCATCTTAATTTCTAACTAGCTGACTGAGTTCTAAATATTTTATACTGTAAAGGCAAAGGGACCAGCACAAAAAAAGCAAGGAAATGTTACAAAAAGAAAGGAATGTTTATCCATCTCTGAGGATCTAGGCTTAAGGGAAAGAACTCCAAGAGGAGGCATCTTCAACAAGAGATCCTTCTTCAGAAGCAGTCAGCCCTTAAATGAGGGGTAAGAGGAATGGAGCCTGGCTCCACCCCTTTTCCAGTCACACAGGTGAACTGCCTTCACCTGCGCTCCCAGGCTGACCATATCTTTCTTTCAGGTGCTCAATGAGTGGTTCAGGCCATGACTCAGCAGTCCCATACAAACATCTTCTGGTATCAACTCATGCTGCCATTTAGAACATTTAGGAACTTCTAAAACTGAAACAACACATGGAAGAAGAATATGGACAGAGTATGCTTCTATCACTTCAAAACTGTTCTCAACAGACTGTCAAGCTGACACTTCCTATGCCTGTGTTACAAACAATTACCAACTGTGCTTACCATTTACTGTATCTAGTTCCTCCAGTAATTCAGTTGGCAGCTGCAACTCTGCTTCTCCTAGGATTTTCAAGACTGAATCAGTAGGGCTTTTGCCCCAGACTTTTCTGCGGGGCTCACCAGTATCTAGCTTAATTACTTCCCCCATAGTTTGCCCTGTGAATATATACAAACACAAACATTCATTTACTTATATATAACAAAAAACCTCCACAAAACTAAAAGCTACAAACCAAGGTGAGATAACATAATACTAAAATCAGAAAGCCTAAAAGCAAAAAGTCAGTGAAAGCAGTGAAATGTCTAGAGTTCCTCTTTGGCTAATTCCTTTTAATAGTAAGTTATGAAATGACAACTCACATCTTCCACTTAATAGCAAAAAGCATGAATTCTTTTCAGCAATTCAGGTACTCCAGAAGAGAAAGTCTGAGAGGTGTTTAGAACTGTCAGAGACTGTCTTAATACCACCTGATTAAAAAAAATCTCACCTCTACTTCTACCAGCTTGCTCACAGGGAAGGAAAAATAGGAAATCCCTTGTCCTGATACCTTCTGACATTTTTTTCCTATTATTTCTCCTTCTAAGGAAAACAGGATAGAAAAAGGCAACAAAAACAAAGCAAAATAAAGTTCATATATTTTAATTACATCTGTTCTTTTTGTTAGATTAACTACCAAGCCTGTACTTTATTCCTTATCCAAGTGAATACACGCTACTTTTTTTTGAAGCAAATGAGACAAGCGATAACAAAAGGATAACAATAAAAGAGCACTTCATAGTAAAAATAGGGATTATACACTGAAAACTAGTTTATTAATATCACGACACGAGAGTACTTACGGTCTGTTCCAGAGAGGGAATCTTCCATTGATAACTGAGCTAAAGGAACTACCAAATCCAATGCCTCCGGCGCCCATCTTTTGCGATCTCCTAGATGTGGATGGTTATCTTCTTGCTCTTCTTTACCATCTTCAGACCCATCTGACTCAGAGAGATTTTTACTGTCCCTTTCTTTCTCATCTTCCTGAGCTTTAAGATTTTGATTCAATCTTTTCAGTATTTGCTGCTTGTTCTGAAATAAGAAACAACACATAATTACCTAAAACAGCATCTTCCTTAAAAAGGAAATTTAATTGAACAGAACGCAACTTGACATACCTGCACTGCAAGATCTGATTTTTTTATTTCCTCTTTAGTTTCCTGGGCAGCAGTTACATTTCCATCCTTTAAATCCAAGAAGCATGGAATATAGTGTAGAAGGTACATCAGAAAAAATAATCTTCAGTATTATGTTGATCGATATTCTGAAATATCACCTCTAAGACCCTTTCATTGACAACTATAGATAATGACAGACTACACAACACTTCTGGTTTTGTGGTACTTCACAAATACTTTCATGGACAGAGTCAGTCTGACCTGCTTGCTGTCTTAAGTTGTTAGCAAATGAACCCATTTAAGCAGAGAAGTGAAAATTCATAGCATAATACAGGCAGAGATAAAGCCAGATATGACACACAGTAAAATGACACTCAATTCCAACGCTAATTCTATGAGAGAACAAAGATGTTGCAAGGACAATCTAGGAGCATTTGTCAAGAAAAGACAACCTTACCAATGTCAACACATACACTATCAACTCAGTAACAACAACAACAAAAAAATAGTACTGCCTTATTATTCAAAAAACAGATGGAAAAATCTGCCCGGACCAAGTTGACTGATAACAGACAGATGTAAAGCAAAGAAAGGCAAATACTGCATTATGCAGAGCATTTTTTAGGTAAACGTTTTGTACTATTCTTGATCAACCTCAAGCACAGGAGCAATACAGTTTGAACTACTGGGTAAAACCTATCAGGCTTTTAAGAACAATCACAGTGAACTTCTTTTAGAAATCATATTTTATTCTTTTTAATAAAGAGTAGATTAAGCATGAATAATAATTCAACTTAAAATTGAAAGCAGTAATGTAGAAATTATAATCTTTATGTAAAAGGCTTATCCTTTCAGTCAACTAAGCAGACCGATTTTCAGTATGTTACCTTACTTTACTGTAAGTCAAATTATCCACATGAAAATAGTACTAACGATTCAGATATTTGTATCAAAACAGTTTATTTTTTCAGCTATCAATCAAGGCCTTTCAGTGAATTATACTTTATAAATCATTTTGCACTGTGTTTCATTGTAGTCACAGCCAGGCTTATACACAGGACATAATCCTGCACTATAATGAAATCTATAAGTAACTTCAGTAAGGTAACAGGTTAGCATTCAAGTTAACAGATTGTTTAAAACTTAAGCTGTGAAACAGCTAAATCAAATAACAATCAAGACATAGGTAAGCACTGGTATTAACAGGACTAAAGATCACAGAAAACAAAACTGGAACATTACCTTAAAACAACAAAACCAGACTACACTGCCACAGTTGAGTGTCAAACTTGTTATAATCAGTATATACTTTCAAAGTCAGTGGGGAAAAAAAAAAAGTAAATGGGACTTGCTCAACATTTGTCAGTTCCACCACACTAGGACAGATATTACAAACCTGCCTTCAAGAGGCTTCATGTCTAGTTAATGAATTCTTCCTCTAACTATGACTTCATTGATCAAAAATGAAGTCGCAGGTTAGGATTCATCAGAAATTCAGAAACGAGCTCTTTAGTTAAAAACTGACTAGACTCTAGTTTCAGAGTACAGTTGTGTTTCAGCAGATTAAGAAGCAATCAGTATTTCTTCCACCTAATGCACACCTTCTTCTAAAAATTCTTTTTCAACTCGGTATGTTTGTCTACTTTTTCACTATTTTTTTTTTTTTTTTACCTTTTTTAAAAAGTACCTACCACTCCCACTTCTTTCAAAGCAGAAGTCATGGAGATGGGCTTAAGTGGAAGCTGTTGCTTAGGGGAAGATACTCCAGGCTCTTGTATTCCATGCACAGGACTGTGTCCAGCAGCTCCCACATGAAGAGGCACATTAGGACTCCTTACTCCTCTTGCTATCAACTGTATAGGTTCAATTAATAAATAAATTCAAGACTGCACATTCAACACAGTATGATCAGATACACTCATACTGCCCTTTTTGAAGTTTTACGCCACATTTTTGTACTAAATGCAACTGTTAATTTCACATGTTAACTATTTCCAGTTTATCAGCTTCGCAACATTCTGTACTTTTGTAGTTATCACTAGTTGGACTTGTCACTCCACAGCACACACAATTGAATGAAGATTATATACATTTTGGTAAGCTGCAGATAATTAATAAAATACTTAATCCTAATGATTCTTAGGCTTGGTGTTAAGTATTTGAACCACGTTCTAAATTGAAGTATATACAAGATTAGGCTTTTAATTCAGACTGGCTCATGGTCTCCCCTATTTTAGAACAATCAAAGCTAGAAATTCACAATGAAAGATTTTATAACATACAAACACGTGGCACTGCATACTTTGTGTTTAATACATTTGCTTACATGTTCTTCCCAAGCTCTTTTCTCTCTTTCATATGCTTCCTTCCTCTTTCTCTCTAACTGTTCTTTCAGAACGGCAGCTCTAGCATTTGCTTGGGCCTGTAATAAGCAAGTCAGGAGAAGAAAAAAAAGAGATCAACATGGAAGGCATTAGTAGACAATTCTGTGGAATGTTTCAAACATTCTTAAATCACTTTATCTTGGTTTCTCTAACTTAACTCTAACTTAATTCCTTACACACCACATAGACTTAACTGATAATCAGAATCACCATGCTCAATAACTGAGCTCAAAATCTACTAACAGTTCTTGACTGGCAAGACTGTATTTATAGAATAGGCAGCAACTTTTAATAGAAGCAACTTAAAATCAGAATCTTAAAATTTATTTTGAAGTTAAATGCAATAACCAGAGAATCACAGAATAGCTTAGGTTGGAAGGGACTTTGAAGATGATTCAGTTCCAACTCCCTGCTGCGGGCAGGGCTGCCACGCACCAGATCAAGCTGCCCAGTGGTCCATCCAACTTGGGCGCCCAAAAATGTCAATGGCTTACAGACTGGTTCAGCCCGGTTCCATGACAACTGGGGAGGGGGACCTACACCCCAGGGAAGGGGGGAAAGGGAAAAAGGGAAAAGAGAGATGGGCCTAAAAACAGAACAGTGGCAATGATCTGAGGAGGAAAGCTAATTTACTAATTAAGATATCAGAATGCAGAATGACTCAATATAATACAATATAATTGGAATTGAAGCTAATAAATAAAATAAAATGAGCAAGAGAGAGTGTTTAATAAACCAAAGGCCTTACACTAAACACTGAAGGCGAGACAACAGCAGGGTTGATACCAAAGGAAAGAGTGTCAACAGTTTTTATCTTTCCCTCAGCGTAAAAACATAAAAATACAAAGCAACACAAAGTCCCCTGGGGTACATAGTTCTTTTCTGAGACAGGTATATCCATAATTATCAATGACCCACAGAGCTGGAGCATTAACTCTTTACTCCCAGTGCACTACATAATGTTATTATGTGGAATAACAACAAAAAAATTAATAAAACCATGACACATCTAACCTAAAACCTCTCTCCTTTTAGAATAAAACTGTTCCCCCCCCCCCCCCCGATCAGTCAATATCAGACCACATAAAGAGAATTTACAAACAGGAGGGACACCAACTTTTTAAGTACTGGAATGCCTCAATGAAGTCTCCCTGAAGAAGCCTTCTTTTCACCAGACCGACCAAGCCCAGCTACTTCAGCCTTTGTTCATAGGAGAGGTACTCCAGCTCTCTGAACATCTTTGTGGACTTCTCTGGGCCAACAGCCCTGCGTCTTTCCTGAGCTGCAGGACACAGTACTCCACAAGGGGGCCTTCACAAGGGCAAAGTAAAGGAAACAACCAGCTCCACTGCTTCTTTGGATGCAGCCCAGGATGCAGCTGGCCTTTCAAGCTGCACGTCTGCAAGGCTGGCTCACGTCCAGCTTTTCATCCACCAGAACACCAACCATGAACTATTAAACATACAGCTTAAACTTTCCATGTTTACTCAACAAATGAATAAAGCTTCAGTTGCTGTTTCAGCTCTAGTTTTAAGGTTAGATATAAGGTCAGCTTGCTTGCACACTGCTCTTTGAAGATGAGGGGAGAAAGTGAATAGAGTAATACTTGCTATGTAGCATGGCAGTTATTGATATAAACAGAATACAGAGAAAAGCTCAGAGTAAAAATTGGACTGCTGCAAATTACACTTGCTTTAAACTACTGAACATAATTAATCAAAGAGGTATGTAATAGCCCATCATACAACCAACATATGGCCCTGTCTGCACAGGGTTGAAAGGGTTATTTACTCTTTAAACATTTTAAGCTACATTTACCTTTCTCTTTCACTATCAAAAGGCTATCCTACTTATTATACCTAAGTGCCTTTAGGACTACTGCTAATCTAGAGGGCTAATATCAAAGGTATGGATGGGAAAGTCTTTATTTGCTACACTAAATCACTATACCTTTTAAAACTACTAAGATAAATCAGTCGAATAGAGTTGCTACCTCAATATAGTATGTATTACTTACCAGAGACAAAAACCTCTGTTAATGAACGTGTAAACAGATATTGTTATTGATTAAGAAGGCAACTTTAAAACAATTTTAAAACCACTTCATCCCTCCCCACAATTACCTTCTGTGCTTCTATCTTTTTCTGTTTCATTTCTGCTTCTTCACTTGACTCCTGTCCATCAGAACCGGGAGCTTCATTCTGCAAAGTATGAATCCACAAAGAATCATCATTAACATGTTTTTAAAAGCTGAGCAATAGAAGTGACTGATGTGTTAGTCAGGTGATCAGTCTGAATAATCCTAAATCAGAATTTTACATATTTAATCCTCACTTAAATACAATACCAACTTGAACAAGACTTTCTTTTTGAAATTAGGGATAATTATGATATGAAGTTTTTATAAATGAGTAAGGATGTAATTGACCTAAAGTTGCACAGGCAGTGAAAACTGATCCAACAACACTGGGAAGACTGAATGAATTGGTGGCTGGTGGAGAATTGAAACAAGAATACGTAAGGTGTATTTCTGACATCTACTTTCAAATAATTTGCAATCCATAACTTCTGCACATTCCAACTTACAGAACAGAATGGCAGAGCTGAGCAAATAAATGAGTACCATCAGGAGCCTTTAACTGTCAAAGATAACTTGTGCAGATCTCTCATTTTAAACAAACTATTTAGTAGGCCTACTTAGCAGGCAACTTGCAGTATAAGGTAATTAGTAAAAATGATTTGACAAAACTCAAGCAAGAATCTTTTTTTTTCCCTCCGGCAAAAAAAGTGCTCAAGAGAGGTTTGTGTGTCAAATTCTGATATAACTTTATGTTGTCCTATATTTAAAAGATTGTTAGGCTCAAGTGTTGGATTAACAAAGAAACTTCTTAAGTTTTGGAAGAAGAGATGGAAAAACACTAACTGTGGAACAGAATTAAGCATTAAAAATATATGTAAAATTGGCCCTGAGAGAAATATTTCTGCAGGAATAAAAGAATATCCCATAGCCAACTTCAGCACTTATTTTTTTCCCCAAACTGACCTTATCTCCACGAAGTTTTGCTTTAATCTGTTGACGTTCATTGAAGTTTTGTAGTCGTATCTGTCTTAATCTTGCCAAGTACTCCTAAGGCAAAGAAAGGAAGTAATTTTTAATTATACTGAAACCATTTGTAGTACAGTTAGCTTACAATACTACTTCAGATTCCACAAAAAGACAAATGGAATGAGGGGAAAAACAACACTATTACTACAGCTATAACAGCATTTAACAATTTCCACCAGAATTTCTCATTCAGTGAAAACAGAAGTGAAACTTATGTTCCTCAGTATTAAGCTACCATTGTACTTAATATAATCAAGGACCAGGAATGGTGGTTTTATATATATGTTGTTATATATATATATAACAACACTATCATAACTATGTGTATGTACATTCAAGAAATTTTCCCAAGCAGACATTTTTTCCATAACTGTTTTAGACAACAGCTCTTTTATGATTATTAAAAAACAAAAAACAAAAAAACCACAACACATATTCCAGGAATAAATTATTTCCTAGCAATTTATAAAGTCCTTTCATTGTGTTACACAGATGAACCATGCAGGGCGACAAGGCACAGCGAAGTTCAAAACAGAGCTATTTTTGTGATGGAAGTGGCAAACATGCAGCAAGCATACCTCTTCTTCCTTGTTTCTGGATTTCTTTCCTCTTGCAGACATGGGCCTGCTTCCATAGCTATCTGCCACATTTTGCAGGGTACCCTGTTTGCCATTTAATGGTATCAAATTTTAAATGACTTGGGCAGTAAACTTATCCAATTTATCCAGTAACTGTTCACTTAGAAGAAACCAAATCTATCAATGATCTGCAGCTGCTTTGAAGCTCATTTCACTTACAAGAAATATCTGACAGTAGTAGCTAATTATCCTGAGCAGCTGGAAAGCTAGTTTTAAACATTATAGAAGTCTTTCCCCTGCAGCTCGTCTTTTCCTGCTGTGTTAGAAAATGTTAAGTTCTGATGAGCAGCAGTTTTGGTATATCTAGAATATACACAAACAGCATCACACAGTTGGCATTTCAGCCACCACTGAGCAAAGCCTAAAATCAAAGTGGAATCATCTTATGTACGTTAGGCATTTTCCTATCATAATGTATAGATTTTTAACACACTAAAAGTAGCAAACTCAAAAACCTTAACACATGCATCTAACGCACGTAACTTTGGATAGTGTGAGGTATTCAGAATCCCAACTGTATCCAAAATGATTCAACCTTTATGGAAACAATTACAAAAAAGTCCAAATCAAGACAAAGCAAGAATCATTTAACCCAAGGATTCCTACTTAATCTAAAATTAAATATTTTTGTTCACAACAGTCTGTTTCTGTCAAACTTACTAAAAAAATGTACTCAACACATTAACAGTAAACTTACATAGTTTGTTTTATATATATATATATATGCTTCTGCCTTTTAAAACACTAGGTATTTTGTTTTCCCATGCTTGAGTATAGAGAAACACCTGTATATCAATACTCCAGTTAAACTCTCATGCAGAAGGACCAAAACCAAATATTCAGGCTAAATACTCTTCCAGATTGAGTATATCAGTAACTCATAAAAACAAGTTTTTTCTAAACTCCTTTTTAGTCACTAAGAGAAGAAAGAACTCTTCTCATAGGTAAGAAGCAGCATACAACCATGAAAATTCTATGATTTCTAGCTTCAGCTTGAGTGTTAAATAAAAAAATAGAGAAGTGTATTTTGCATTATTTATTTTTCAGAAAACAAATACTTGTTAAAATTAAGTTTCATTTTATGCATGTTACTGAGCTTTTCAAAAGCGAACAGGCACTTTACGAAGTAATCTCAATGTACTTCTTCAGGGTATTTGCACAAATCTTCAGATTTCTCAAACTAATGGAGACCTTAAACAAAAAGAATTGGAAGCAATAGTACTGGTTCTCTTACTGCAGACAGTTAACATTAATCATTTATACTCATCTACTTAAGTGAACATGCTAAAATTTTCTAAGACCAGGACGCAATATCTTTTAATGCCACACAGCTACAAAGAAGCACAAAATTAGGTCAGGTCTTAAAGATTGTAACACTGAAAATACCACTCAACTACTGCATTGAACTGGAGGGTCACTTACAAAAATCAAACGTAACCATACTGAACTAAGGTTGGATAAATTAGTGCAACTCACTTGAGTCAGGATTCGTACAAAAAGCATCATCTTACTTGGTTCCTATGGATTTTCTCTTAGATTATTGTGGTCTAGAATATAGTATCATCCCTGTATCACAGAGTCAGAGAATGGCTTGGACTGGAAGGAACCTTAAAGACCATTCCGTTCCAGCCCCACGCTGAGAGCTGGGACACCTTGAACTAGATTACACTGCCTGAAACCCCATTCAGTCTGGCCCTGTGGTGGGACATCCACCACTTCTCTGGGCAAGGGCAACATGGCCTAGTGACTTGATACCTTCTGAGTAAAATATTTCTTCCTGATGTCTAAACTCATTTAGTATCAAGCTTACCCCTTGTCTTATTAATACGTGCTCTTGTGAAAGGCTCCCTCCCCATCTTTCATGTAGTTTTCATTTAGGTACTCAAAAGCCACTATGAGCTTTCTCTTCTCTAGGCTGAGCAACACTTTATATGAAAATTACTGCCAGCTATACAGGTTTTTGGTTTCTTTTTACACCTCCCCCCTGGTACAAATAGGAGAAAGCTGCTTCTTAATATGAAGCCATGGCCCCATTTTATTTACAGCTGCTAGTTAAGCATACTGCATTCAGGCTCAGCTGAATACAACAGAGAAACACTAACATGTATACTTGGGTATCTTGCATTAGTTAAATTGTATACAATTATATTAATGCCAACAAAACTAAAAACAAAACAATAGCAGGTAGTATTAATGACTCATCTACAAAGAGGCAGACTGAACAAACATCATTTCTATCAAAATGGTTTTAAAACCTCTGTGACCAGAAGATACACTTTTTAAACAGAAGACTTGTGCTTTAAAATAAATATACTAACCTAAGGATACTTTAGCATCAGAGCAGTGAATCAAAACAGCTAAGAATTGCTTACCGTAAGTGAAATAACCTCAGAAATAAACACCTAGCTGTAAACTATCACCTGATAACCAAACATAATTAATGAGATGCTGCTATGAAGCTACACTTTATCTCACCTGCTATGACAACATAATCACAGTCAACAAATATTGTGAGTTGGTTGTCCATGAGGAGCACTAAAGAAGATAAACTGCCTATATTATGAAAATATGTAGTTCAACTACATAGTTCTAAGACAAAGGAATCACTTCCAAGATACTGTTACTGAAAAACAAATTCCCTGGAGGAATATCGAATTTGGTACAGCAAGCACAAAGAAAAAAAAACGTTTTGTGACACTGTCCAGTAGCTTAACTCTCAGAGGCTCATAATTTTAGAAATATCAACCCCAAAGATGGGTATCTTTGACTTACACTTTTTTAATGAAAAGCATGCCTTTAGGAAAACACTACTGTAGTTGAGTTCAGTTAATACAAAAAGTTCCATTTCAACTAAAACTACACAGATATGACCAATGGAAAATGCAGAACACTGTTCTGAAGTTCACAATATCAAATTAGATATGCACAAAAAAGGTATTGCTTCCCCTTTGTTCAAGAATTTACAAAAAGCGAGAGACATCTGCACAGTTCTGGTGCCTCTATTGGTTTTATAGAAAAGGGGATACATTTTAATATGTAGAAACATTAAACCAGCATTTGATGGTTATGATACTAATTTAAAGATTCATGAAGTATTCTGAAACAGTAATACACAACAAAAGACCACATTTTCCATACCATGTGTCCCTCAGCACGAGCTTTGTTTTGCATGGCTTCCTTCTTTCGTTGCCAAAATTCTTCAACTTGCTTTGCTCTTTCTGCAGGCAACCATCCTTTCTGCCTGAATAATTGTAACAAATAGCAAGCTCTAAGCTTCTGAAACAAAATAGTCATATAACCTCTACATTTATTCTAACTAGAAAACAGTTAACTTTCTGTAAGTAACATACCTTCAGAAAAAATGCCTTTTATCAGCCAAAACACTCAAGTACAATATCACACAATATTAAACTCCCTACCAAAACTCTGTGCTGTTCTCTTCCATATCCTGTACGTCAAAACAAAAATGAATATCAAACCACAACTCCAGTGCAGTTATTTCTGAAAATTTCTCAGCTTGTTGCACTGATAATCATATATATGTAAAAAAATTATTATTATATAATTATTATTATATAAATATTATTATATAATATATATAACATACACATTATATATTTATTGATTGTTATACTATAAAAGATTTATTGTTTATTTATTCCTTCCAAGGTTTTCCTTTAGAGATGGGCAAGAAGACTTTGTAATCCATCCAGTAAGATCTCCAGTGGCCTGGAAAGTCTGACGGAGGCTCGGAGCAAGAGCTACTACCATATAGATAATTGTCTCAAAGGTAGTATTCCAAGAGCATTCTGGTGAGTTTAGCAGGATTTTTGTTCAATTATTTTTAAAGTGACTAGGACAGAAAAGCTTCTTTAGAGAGTTAGCCAGAACAGGATTTTTTTTCCACATATACCACCCCAGGTCAGGGATCTGTTTGGGTAGACAGGAAGGCTGTATTTGTGTTACTGTAACTGAGCACCTGGCAAGTCTCCTAGTGCATATATATATGACCATTTTTTAGAAGAAACAGTTTCTGAAAGAATTGGTTAAAAGCAGACTAATGAGGAAGCTCTCCAAGGAGAGCAAGTAAAAAACAAAAACAAAAATAAGTTCACGGACAATTATAGAAATTCTAACAAATTGTAGAATGATGAGCAATCCCCTTTCTAAGGCTCCCATAGCATCATTTGATTGTAGAGTATTAGCAGTCCAACAAAAGGCAGGAAGATAACAGGAAAAGCTGACAGCAATAACCCATCAGACTAAGACAGGTAAAGAAATAATATTTTGCTATATAGGAACTACCATTAGCAATTCATAAATGAATGAGCACACTTATTAAACACCCTTGCATCTTATTTTCCCCATCACAGTACAGCAGTGAATGATGAAACAAACTGATTCTTCCATATGCTATAACTCAAAAAATAAAAAAGACAGGTAAAATTACTTTGATAGAACAAATGCTGTAATTCTGGAACTGCAAAGTGGTCCACCGTGTTACTAGTAAAGAAAAGAAAAACTTGACAACTTTTTATGTCTGACTCACCAGCTCATTTTCACTGTAACTGTTTGTTATATATAAATTCAATCAGTAGATAAAGAAGCCTACCAAAATTGATCGTACACATGAAGCTTAACCTACAGTTTTGGAAAAGTGCAAAAAGTAGGAAGGAGGAAAAGTGCAAAAAACAAAAAAAAAGAACAACTCCATCTGAAACCAAGTTTATATTAAAAAACTAGTAAATTTACGATAATGTTTTTTCCCTACTCTAAGATTGAGTAACTCACCTTATCAAAACGATTCAAACAAATTTCTTATGGTCAGCGTTGCCATTGATTTTTTAAAGACTGTTGAAGTTGAGAGTACTTCACCTTAGTTGGGGCAGCATAATCAGAAATACTGTAACTTAAAGATATTTCTACTTCTTAAATATACAGTTTAGAATGCCAATCTCCAATGAAGTTATATAATACTGTAAAACTTGATGGACAGTAGAGCAATAATAGAGGGACAGCACAATCTTAGGCTACATGCACACGAGGACAAGCCCAAATGCAGCAGCTACAGATGCAGAAACAACAGAAGAAAATCTCTTCACCCTTAGAAGGCCACCGGTAGGGAGGGATCTCCAGTGAGATACCTTTACCTCCACTGCCAACCTTTAAACAAGGTCTGGGAAGGGGTGGACCCTAGCGCCAACCCTTCCAGTCACTCAGCTGCATTGCATGAACCTGAGCTCCCCTAGGTTGGCCCTGCCTTCCCACCAGGTGCTGCAGCACTGTTTTAAGTGCTGACTTGACATTTCTGCTACAGGCTGTAACTATTAAAGCTGTGGGGTTTTGTTTTGTTTTACATACTTACTTTCACATCTAGAGGTAAAATGTAAAAACTCTTAGAGAAATACTGCTAGGCTGACTACAATAACATTAATTTTAGAATAAGTACAAGAACTCAGTATATTTTAAATGCTAAGATACAGCACCTCAATTTAAAAGTAATCCAGATTATAAATAGAAAAGGGGGAAAAAAAATCTGTTTTGAAACTCCCGCTCATTGAGTGCTTCAAAGTTCATGGATTCGAGAAATACTGAATCAGTTTGTCATCAGGGTCTCCATGTTCTTCGTAACTGACTGACCACTACTATAATTCATCTCAAATCCAACAAACATTGTATACATCAGGTAAAGAATCATTTAATTTTATCAGATGCGTGAAACAAGCAATACTATAACACTTCCTAACCTAGGCAAGATCTAGAGATTGAGGCACTGTGTGCAAAGGATTGAGAATAAACAGAGGAGTCTGAAAAGACATCTGTCATCCAGAAATATATATATTTAATATAAAATATATATTTAATATCAGGAAGAGTTTCAATTAGCTCAATTGCTCAAATTACTGTAAAAAAAAAAAATAGCACACACTTTAACACTGATGTTACAGTTTTGAAAGCTGTCAACACTGTGATATTGTTGAAATTTATAAAACAGAAGAATGTAGAAGACTAACTACAGACTACAAAATCTAGAAAGCAAAATGTATACTATGTAAAACAATTACTTAACAATAAATTAAGATAAGTTTTATTTTGCCACTTCCTTTTCCTCCCACTAACACCATTTATTTCTCCCATCATAGGATACTAAACTTCTGTGCATCAAAAGTAATTAAATCATGAGAGAAAAATTTCCTGAGAGCATTAGAACAGCAATGAAGGAGTGCTGGAGTAATTAACTTCATATTTCTCCATTTTCCACTCTAGAGTGTGGAGACAATTCTATGGAGAATTATTTCAGGTAATGTAGCTATGGAACACAAAAACAAACAAAAAAAACCCACTACCTAAAAGTCACACTTTCAGGTTGACTGATAATGTCTTTTTCATAATACATAAAATGCACACACTTTCTAGTTACTGCAAAGATTAAGTACCACAGAATTCATAAATTGCATATCATTGTAATATCTAACACTCACATCTCTTGAACAAGAAAGCTCTGAAGAGCTTTCCACTAATCAATACACAGGAGCTAAAAGTGCTGAGAGCCTTCTAGATACTCTTCCATGCATAAAAAGAAATAAAATGCTTTTAGGAGAAAAGGCAGTCAGAATGAGATGACAGGACAAGGAAGTGTCTTAGCATGTAACACAGAAATAAGAACTAGAAAAAAGCAAAGAAGGCTGTTTTACCTACACTGTAATTGCATTAAGCCAGTACTTTCATCTTAAATCTAGCTGAAATCATTGGTAATCCTTCCACACACACATTTCCCCCCCCCCCCCCCCCATTGGGAAAGCCAAGGTTTCTACTGTTTCTTAAAGTACTGTGGTCTGTGAGGGACCAACACACAAACAGACAGCACACTACCAATGGATAAAGATGATTCTAAGACATACTCTATTACTAAATGGAACAAGAGAACAAAACTCTAACATGTAGGGACAGATTTACGGATTATTGCAGTCCAACCTGTTTGCACTGGCTTGTTTAGACACCTCCTTCAACCTTTTCACTTTTTTCCTAATTGTATCAGCATCAGGTAAATGGTGATGACCTGCAGGCCCCTTAGGAACTCCTGGACGTACTCCAGGTGAAATTCCTCTGTAGATAAATATGTACAGTAACTTTCATTACTTTCATCTGAAGCAGACTACATGCAATTTCACATGGAAGGTATCCATACCTCTCAACAGCTTCTTGGCCTTGTGCTTCTGCAATCCATTTAGCTTGCCTCTCTTTAGTTACTTTGAAGGTTTCCTCTTGCATATGGTCAAAAATAGCATGCTCATAGTGTCCTCTAAAAGAGGCAGGAAAAGGACCAACACCACCTCCACCGCCATAATATGGTGCCTGAAAAATCAGAAGTAGGCTGAAAACCTCAAATACTGCTTTCAACAACCCCTTTCAATTTTCACTTCTCCAACAGAATAAAAGCATTAACGTGTTCTGCAACTATTCTGAATTGGACCTAGTTTAATCTTGGCATTTACCTACCTTAATACACAAAAAGACTGATAAATTAAAAACTTTTCAGCTAGTACTCCAAAACAACATGGTATTTTCCCCTCTCTTTAAACTATTAATTATACATGAGACATTTATTACATATTTCACAGGTTACCAGTAAAGAATCTGCTGAAGCATAATTGAAAACTGCAGATGCTCTACACAGCACAAAAAAAAAAAAAAGTTTCAGCACAAAAAGGTAGAGGCGATACAGTACCAGCTGAAGTACTAATGAATGATTACTATTCAAACATCAATTTCTTACTAACACCAGAAATGGTTAAGCATGCCTCTAAGGTTGCTGAATAACAGTAAAACAGTTTTACCCAAGACTCATCATTTTCACCAGTCTATAACTTGGATGCATCACCAGAGCTAAGATGCTTCTCTAGTAAAGCTCACACCAGGGGAACATTCTACCACAAATTACTGCTTTATGAAAACAATATCTGTCATCCTCAAAGATTTGGAATTTCTGGAGAACCTTTAAGTGAAAATAACAAGAAAACATTGCAAGCAGCCATGTACAGTAATAGTCAAGGATGGATACAGGTGTGATAGCACATGTATAAAAGCACTCCTTTTACACATGGGATAAGTGGTCAACTAGCCAGCCCATGGTAGTGAATCTATGGCATACGCAATAGTATAAATGTTCCAAATTATTTCACATCTCAAATGAAACAGTGCAGATGTGACAGGTCCACAGATGGACTGTCCACCAAGAAGACATGCATTGCCTGTACTTGATAATGGAATTTTGCTCACACTGAGTTTCAGTTGCTCAATGCACATCAGTAGTTCCCTGTAATCCATACGATAAAATACAGATTTATCCAGACATTCAAGTAAATTATCCTCTGGATAAAAATAATTTGTTACACAAGACAACCAATTCTACAGAATACAATGCCTTACCTTAGATGCTGTTTAAAGTTTCACCAAGAATTACTATATATGCTTTCAAAAGGACCATCTGAAGAAATACTACGAGCAAAGTCTGGGCAAGCACTAAGAAGCAGGTGTTCAACCATTTGCAGAACAGTTACAGTCCCTGCTAGAACCCAAAACCAAGCCCTTGACATTCCTTTTCCTGCTTGCCCTCAGAAACAGGTGCCAACAATCACTCCAAAAAAGATAGAAGAAGGAGTTAATGTAGCACATGACCTTGTTCTGCCTTCACCAGAGACTCTGTGGGTTGCGGTCCTGGAATGCTTGAACATTGATATTTTTAAGCTATCATCATCAGGGAGTCACTGGCTGCACTGTTTATATGTGAAAAAAGATCATTAAATCAAAAACTACTCTAACAGTACATGAAAACCTTGAGCAATGATAACTTAGTGGCCTCCAGTAAGATCTGTTACTGTAAAACTAACCTAGCTAAAGAACACATTTCAAGCAATTTTAAAGCCTGTTTGCTCTGATATTTCACAGTGGCATTTTGTGAAAATATACACAGCCACTGAACCTCAATTTCGCTATGTGACTGAAAGCACTGGAAGACAGCAATGTCACTTTAGTTACAACAGAATGTTTAACATTTTCAATGTTTAAGGCCCTTGCAATAAAACTCTTCCTTAATAGAAAGCATCGCACTCTAATAAAAAGAGACATTTTTTTTCTGGAATATGGAACGTACAAAGCTCTGATCCAAATATCATGATGCTTATACATCCTGCTGTAACGGAGGATTGCATGGGTGACAGAATTCTGACAGAGAGAATGACAGTGTGGAAACTAAATGACTTTTTTCAATTTCCCATTAAGCCAGAACCTGGTAGTTTTGAAACTGACACTTACATTTGCTTTCGTATTTAAGCTTACTTATACACTACATGGCACACAGCAAAATGGGATGTCTATTTTGAAGTACAGTTACAATAAGCAGCTACTAAAACTTGATCACGTACTTCCTTACTATTTTCTCATACAAAAGTCTTTCTCATTTTGACTGTAGTGTTCAGTAAGTTTATGAAAACTTTGCTAAACATTTTCAGGCTCACTAGTACCATAACAAATAGCTGTGTTTAAACCCACTTCATATTGTCAGATAGATTTATACCCCTGCAATACTTAAATTTCTGTACTGGCTCTTGTCTGATGAAAGTAGAGACCTGGAGTTTTATCTTAAAATACCTTCACCATACTACTTCCCAGAACAGTTATGTTTCCATAGGAGCAAGAGACAGACAAAGAAACTTACACAAAAATAACATGAAATGATTTAAATCAACTCCATAGATTGAACGACTACAGGGTTAACAGCAGAAAAAGATATGCTTACTCAAATTTGCTCATCTATCACAGACAGATACTGGACCTGTCAATTATGTTGCTAACTAAAATCAAAAGCTTAAAAGCATGTTCTCAATACTGGGGAAGATATCCATTATAATAAACAACATGAGAACCTGGAAAAATATTAAAAAAAAAAAAATTCAAGAACAAACTTGAATATGAAAGAAACCATGCATACATTTAGAAAAAGTAGCTAAAGCAGAAGTGGAAAAAAAAGGAAAGTGATGCATGAAAACCATTACTGGCACAAAGAAGAGATTCAGAAATTATTAAATATTACAAATGAAAACTGCACATGAACTCCAAAAAGACAGGGAATTAACTCTTATACAGTTCCTCAAATTAACACTAACTTAATGGAGAGCAACTTCAAGAGTTGACTCCAAGATCCAAGATATTTCTGAAAAGATCACGCGAGATAACCAAAGGTGGGAGGAGCACACTATTTCACATTTCTGCATCTGCTGCCAACCTTAACTTCTCCACTTCCACTTGAACCACGCACATTCCTCCATCCTTGCTCCCTGGCTCTGTTTATTCGTTCCATCTGAAGGAAAAAAAAAAAAAATAGTGATTCCTTGAATTATGTTTCAAGTAAAAACTAAGATTCACTATTAACATTTTAAACATATTTTACTCTTTCTTTTTCCAATCTTCTTATTTTCTCCACCTTCAGTAAACTGACCTACGATGCATGAGGATTGAACATATTTAGTAACTGAGAAACTGAACTACTGCCATCTCCTAGGCAACATATCTCAGTGGAATTACTACTGGTGTTTAAAGAAAAAACAAAATGGGTATCCCAAAGTATCTCGTCTACCTGATCTCTCTGACGTTTTTCTTTTTCAGGCAATTCTAACCTTTTCTTTTTTGAAGGTTCCTGAAAAACAAGCATATAGTTAGGTATTTATTGCTTAACCATTGTTCTGTGAAGCATCTGTAAAGGTAGGCTAGTATTCCACTTGCTGGGTTATGTCCATGATGATAAAAATCATTGCTAGATTACAATTAGAAAAAATCATAAGGAGGAAAGGTTTGAAGGCTTTATTTTGTCATTCTTGCTTTGGATTTAACTTTTGCTTAGATTAAAAATTAACATCAAATTTCATGATACCTCAAACATTTTCCTCCTTTCTTCTCCTGGAATAATTTTCTTCTTTGGCATTGGAAAGGCCTAGATAGAAAGTGAAACTTAAAATTAGATAGCATAATCCTAGAATTAGAGAAAAATGAGAAAGTCTTAAATCCACCTCTTGGAATGTGAACAATTTGGTTTAAAATAGTTCCTTAGTTGGGAGGTTGTAAATGTTAATGTACTTGTTCATCCACAGCTAAGAGCTCCATCTAGAAGGATGAAGATAACAACTTAAGATCTGATTCATCTCAGTTTTTCTTCTCTAGCCATATCGCTCCACGTCATCATCTTTTCATAGTCTTCGATAGTCCTTAGATATTAAAAGAGTCTTTTATTTGGAGAACAAATTTATTAGGTTATTCTTAGGCTTTGTCTTATTACCCACAGGAGACAGGAGCAAAGGTAGTATTGAATGTCTGGTAAAGAAGCAGTTGTTATACATATTAAGATACACTGCTTATCCTAATCTTCTCAAAAAGAGATGTTTAGTCATAAAGGTGTCTTTTTTCCTGATTTAAGAAGAGCATAGTTTGCTTTATAAGACCTACTTTCTACAATCTAAAATCCTGTCAGATTAGTACTTTTCAAATATCTTGAAATACTGACTTAAGTCTCTAAAAGGCTTCTACGCAGTTCAACCACAGTGCATTCTTGTAATAACACTCAACAAGTGATGATGTTTCATGTCCCATTAGAAATCTGCATGTGACTTGCAGAGCTAGCTTGAAACAACAGCAAGGAGAATAAAACTTGTATTACACTATAGTCATTATTTCTAGCCTATATCTTACCCCTTACTACTATGTACATTCCATACAAAAGATTATCTTAAAGCTGCAGCACTGTAGTGGAAGATTTTTTCCTCAACCTTCACCCTGCCCTAACAAGTGCTTTCAGTTTCTGTGCAAGCTGCTTCAGCACTGGTTGGTGAAAGTGATTAGAAACAGCAGCAGAACAGCACGTGATTACACAACCAAGCCCTAAATGGGAAAAAGCATCATGATCTCGTAAGGACACATAGGATTTTGCGTTTGCTTACTCTTGCTCTCTTTCTCCAGCTGCACATAAGCAAATGAAGCCCATGCGAGTAACCAGTACAAGTTCAAAAGATTCAGAGGTTACTGGAGTGTTCCCCTAATCCTATCTCAGGGCTCATTTTCTGTCCTATCAAATAGGACATCACACTTCATAGACAATAATCTCAGCGTTACATTTCCCAAAACACCATGAAGAGAATGAAACAATCAAGGAAATTGCTTGTTCAGAAGACACTCTGAATTATTTTACACACTGAGGAGAAAATACTGACATCAGAGCTTCTTGGTTACTAGAAGATTAGAATGTGCAGAACTAGTTTTGCTATAAAATCATCCTGGCTGTTCAGTAATTAAGGAATACATGTAGACAGCTTTATGTAACGGGGAACATGGAGAAAGATGACTGGAAAGAAATACCAGTAGTACCGTATGAAGAACCATTTTTCATTAGCTCATGGAATGAAGTCTGCCAAACACTTTTTCCGATCACACAATTTCTCTGTCTGACAGCACTTTAAAACCTTACTAAAAAGTCTACTGAAGTTTGAAAACTGGAGATAGTTTTTGAACACTGAATAAACATGGAATGATTCTTATGCTGTGCTGTAAAGGCAAATGGCCCAGCACAAACAAGGAGATGTTACAAAAGGAAGAAAAAAGGAACACTCACCCATCTCTGAGAACCTAGACTTGCAGGGAAAGAACTCCAAGAAGAAGGACCTCCAACAAGAGATCCTTTCTCAGTAGCAGTCAGCCTTTAAATAAGGCCTAAGAGGGGTGGTGCCAGGTGAACCCCTTCTGGTTGCACAGGTGAACTGCCTTCACCTGTGCTCCCAGGGCTGACCAGATCTTTCCTTCGGGTGCTCAATGAGTGGTTCAGACCACAACTCAGCCGTCCCCATAAACATGCCAATGATCTTGGTATATCTGACAGACTTTCAACATTTCTAAGAGTGCTCAACATCAACAGAGAAGCTGACCACATATGGAAAGCACACCTAATTCATCAGTGGAATTAAAAAGCAAGCCTAAGGTAGCATCCCCAAAATTATACTTAAAACAAACACATCAGTAGCAGAGCAAGGCAAGCATTTACAACAGTATTTGCTCTCAAGATGCTTTGTTCGTATGACATTTTGAAAAGGAACATATAATATTTTCATATCATTTAAATACAGCATTTATTAAACAGATTGATTCAAGTAACTTAGTTACCTGCCTAAGTTTAATCAATGACTTTTTCTCATGAAGCTTTTTGGGTGCATCATAACACTTCTTCATCGCTAAAGGCACTCCGTATTTTGCAGCAGGTTTGGTAATTTTCTGAGCTGGTGCAACTGAAGCCGAGATTTGTCCTTGAGCTGGTCTTTTAGCTTAACAAGAAGAGACTGTTTTACACCTATATCCAGGCCAGTCAGTATACTGTAATTCCCTTTCCCTAGGTACTAGAACAGCAGAGTCAAAGGAAAACGGATGAGCTGCTAACACTTCATTCACGTAAGCTAGTTGTATGACTGTAATCTATCCAGGTATCCAAAACAGCTCTTCTAATTATCATGTTTAATAACAAACAGAAGAACACAATCCCTGAGCATTTCACTTTCACTACTTCATTTTACACCAGAGAACTGAAACTTACTCAAGCTGACAGATTTTTTTTTACCCGGTTGTTATAACACAAGGAAAAGTTTTTCCCAATACAGTTAAGAGGCCCTGGACTGTAACCTGCAAAACTCAGGTCAGCACATGATGTGTTTTAATATCCCTGGAGGCAGTTGGAACTGCAGTTGTTTTGTTTCTCATGAGAATTTCCTGACAATATACCAATTACATCTCGTGAATTTCATTCTGTGCCAGTAGGGTTCTCATACTACAGAATAGCAGAACAGCAGTGATGTACATAAAATATACTACCAAATAATTTCAAAAAAGTAAAATTAAAAATCTAAGAAAAAAAGTATACACTGTTGCAGGAAAACAATGATAAGCCTAGATTGTGGTTCACTTTCTCATGATAATTTGCCACCAATAGCAAAAATCCTCTGGCTCTGTGCTGAAGTCAGGGTATAATTCTGGAGTCTCCAACAAAAACCTCAAAGCCTCCCACTTTTAATAAGAAAGGGAATTTCTCATTACCCATTTGTACTTTTTTTTTTTTTTTGCCTTATTAATGTCAACAACATAATTTGTTTCTATTTGTGGTCTCAACTATCATCTTAAATTTTGGAAGCATAACGTACTGCAAGAGGAAAAAGTACACCTAAAACGTTAAAAGCCCAAGGACTGCATTACCATGATCTGTTCTCTGTAAACACCCAGCTCCCCACTGGAAAACAAAACAAAAACTGCTTCCTTCTCTTTTATCTCACCAAAATGTCTAGAATCAGTTATAAGAACACACCAAAACCAAGACAAGAACAAAGGTGTATTATCTTACGAGATTCAAAAGCTAAAGCATTTTACACATTTACTTACCTGGTGCAGCATATGGTCCAAATTTGTGAAACATTTTGTGACTGAATTCATCTGCAATAAGCTAGAAAAAAGAGTTCATCTGTTAACCAAGAACATTTATGTTCAATGCTAGAAAGAACTCATTTTCAGCAAACTGTAAGTCTTTCAGTTAAATTTCTAACTACTAATGTTTACTAAAACTCTTAAGTAAACAGTAAGTTAAGTACTAAACTATGTATTCAATATAGAATCACCAGCATTGAAATGAAGTTGGACTCAACGTTTTCAAACATTTTCAACATTTGAGATAGAAGAGAACCTTAAACACCTTCCAGTCCAACCCCTCCTGCAATGAACAAGGATGCCTACAGCTACATCAGGTGCTCAGAACCAGATCCACTCTGATACTGAACATCTCCAAGGATAGGGCTTCCAACACCTCTCTGGGCAAACTGAGCCAGTGGCTCACCACTCATGCTGTAAAAAAAACCCTCTTCCTTATATCCAGACTAAATCTCCCCTCTTTTAGCTTGAAACCATTTACCCTTGACCTGTCACAACAGACCCTACTAAAGTGCATGTCCCCTTCCTTCTTATAGTATTCTTTTAAATATAGAAAGGCTGCTATCAGGTGTCTCAGAGTCTTCTCTTTTCCAAGCAAAATGAATCATAAATTGAAAACAGAAACAATAATCAAACTATTTTAATTAACTGCCTAGTCTATTTCTGGGTTGCACATTACCTTAACTATGACTTAAGAAATCAGAATAAAGTTGAAGTGTTCATTGCCATGTATTTTATGAACACTCTGCTCTAGATATATAGTTCTCACATTTCACTTCAGTCTCTCGGACAGCCTGTGTCAAAGCACAGTCCTTTAGAGATTTCTGCAGATTTCTGCTTTTCTATGCTTTCCAAAAATGAGAAGAAAAGAGATACATATATACATAGGATACATAGGAACAACATATATGTGGTTTGGTCACACACATCAAATTAATATAATGAAGTTTTAGAAAACAGTCGTATTGAAATAATATGTTTTGTCTATAGACAAAACATTAATAGACTGTCCTCACACATCATCCTGAATACTGCATGTACTTCTGAATCCCTTATCTCAAAAACCCTGTAGTAGTGGAAAAGGTTCTAAGAGTAGCAAGAATAATTAACAGCATACAAAAGCTTCAGTAAAAATAAGATAGCTCTTCAGCCAGTAAAAAGATGACATGCAAAACTAACAGAGGTCTAGGATGCTAGATGGGATTTTGTAAAGAAACACAAACAGGCAGAAATGGTAATTCCAATACAAAAAGTGTAGAATACAACAAAAGACAAGGAGGAAGGTTTAGAATGAGTGATACCAAAGCTGCCTGTGATAGGCATACTTGTTCTGTCACAGGTAACAGACTTGTGACCATGACAATTAAAATAGAACTTATATAAACACGGAAGACTGATTTTCTGTCAGTTAATAACAGCACTTCAGCAACACTTGTCATGTTTTGAAGATGACAGAACCACGGAGCATCTCTTCAGCTCAGACCAGGGAAAGCAGAGGACAAGAGTACATGTATGCACCAGTTACCAACAGATTCAATAAGAGATGTTTCCAGGTCATTTCTCTGTCTTTTAAGATTTCTAATTTGAACACATTAGTGAATCAGTTGTCAAAATTGTGTGCAAATACTTGTACTCAATCTAAGAGAAAATACTGACATCACCGGATAGCAGTATACTCCCAGTTATACCATGTCTGACTAATCGCAAACAGAAGTTCCATTGTACCTGCTAGAAGTAAAATCTGATCACACTTTCACTTTTTTTAAAAGACAGATTTTCTACTATTTTTACAACTTTGCTGTGAGCCTCCTGAATCTGGTCTTTCACTGGAACTTCAGTATGAATTATCAACAGTTGAAAGTCTATTTCATATACAAATGAAATTTCAATTATTTATGTTCTCCCAAAATTTCTTTCAGTTACAATTAGAGTCCATCAGAACTCTTTATATTTATTAAGGTCATCTTTTGCATTAATTCTCTCCATGTTCTTTCTCTTCCTGTATTTACTTACCTCATACATCAGTGCTCATTGTTCTTGATCTCTTTTGATTAGATTTACATTAAAATAGCTCAAATAGATGTCAAAGTATTTCAACAGATCCTAAACAGAATACTGAATAATATCTTCTAGATTATGCAAGAAATTCAGACACCATGCTTACTCAGCAATATTTCATGACAAGCTTTCAGACAATTCTAAATTGCAGTAGAAACACAATAAAGATTTGATGCTGAAGTCACTGACAATACCGTTTCATGAAATAAGTGTGCATGTAAGCAAATGAACACCTGACTTGAAATTCCTACCTGTATTATTTTGTATGTCTTTATATACTCTTAAGATAATGTCAGTTTAGGTTCATTTGCGAAACTACCATATACTTCAGTAAGTTGAGATTGTATTCATTTTTATTTTTTGCAGTTCATAGTAACAACTCCGCCGCTCAACTGAAAAGGTTTGCAAAAAGCTTTAGCAAATACCATTTTACTCCAACTTCTCATACTATACATTGATAAAGGAATAAAGAATAGTCCTAAAATGTCTTAGCCAAATTAAATTAGAACTAACTCCATACCTGTGGTGTGAGAAATTTTTCAACCCGTTTGGCTATGAAGTTTTTCTCCAATATGGAGTTTACTGATGGTCTATCCCTAGGATTCCTTTTAAATAACTGTGACAGGAGATTACGTAGGTCATAGGAATAATGCATAGAAACAGGAGGAAAAGATCCAGAGATTATCTTCAGTACCAAGTTCTTCATGTTACCAGCTTCAAACTATATTATGTAAGAAAACCAGACAGTTACTACACATTATTGCTTGCCTACATGTAAAACTGAATAAAAGGTGAGGGGAAAAAAAAAAAAGAAAAAGAAAATACAGTAAAACAAAAAAATAAAGTGCACACTTTCTTCTGTCTGGGCATATCAAAATCTATTTCCAAGGTCATAAACAATTTTCACCAATTGTTTAAAATAATCAGCTGCCGAGTATTCCACTCTCATATAAAATACACTACAGCTACTTCATGCCATGTTTATATTTTGCAAGCAAATATTTATTTTCCCCAAGATCAAGATGAATAGTGATGTACATTTAAGTATAAATAGAATTATATAAAGATATCTGCTCTACTTCCCCAAACACTTCCCACTACACGCTTTCTGCTCTTTTTAGAACAGTACATTTCAAATGAAAGAATGTAAAGCATTCACAGTCATTCATTGTGAAATCCAAAGGAATGCTCAGACTAGCTTGAGCTCAGGAGGCAGCACACACCATTTCAACTCCTTTGAACAGGTAAGAGAAAACTGTATGTGTCATACAGCTTATAGAAAACAAATTATCATTACCCCTCAGAGAAACATCTTTGCCAATACTACTGTCTCAGAAAGGACTATATAATAAGAAATTGCAGAAGCTTTCATATTATCTTTATGCCCTAGCTTTTTTTTTAATTGACATATTGTTATAAGATTATTTCTTTAAATAAAACGTTATTTCTTTAATAAACCAAGTTGACAAAAAATGTTTCCCCTGTCCTAACTGGAAAGAGAACGGTAAAGAATCAAATAAAAACAAAAACAAAAAACCCTTCACTTCAGAATTTTTTTCTCAAAACTATGACTGTTCTAAACAGAAGCATACAAATCCATTTACACAAAAGCTGGCAGTCTAAATTTAGGCCTTCTCAGTTACAATGAAAACATCAAGCTCTTGGAAGGAAAAGAACACTTTGTTAACACACTCAACACTTTTATCTAACTCTACCTCACTGAATAGCTACCTTGAAAAGCAGAAAAACAAACAAACCAAACAAAGAGATTGGCATGAATCGAGACACAGTGTTTGTCAGTATAGGAAAAGAAAATTAAGATGCTGAAAGTAATTTTAAATCGTCACTGTGAAAGCCCTGACTCAACAGAAATAAATCTGCAGAACAGCAGGAAGTCTAAGAAACAAGATGTTACTACTCACTGCATGCTTAAGTGTGCACATTTCATAGAGAACGCAACCAAGGGCCCAGATATCACTAAAACAAAAAGAACACAACAAAGAGTTTGTTGAGGGTTTAAGATCGCCAAATAACTTATTTACCAAATACTTTATCTTTGAACAGGAGAATGAATTGTAATATTTTGAGTATATTACAATCTCCCTTGAATGTACATCTTCTACTCCTCAAAGCACAAAACCTCACCAACCAAAGAAAGAAACAAACAAAAAAAAACAAAAACAGGCCTCCAGATTTTAAACTTTTTCATTCACATCACTCATCACAGAAACCAGACAAACAATGAACAAAGATTTATTTTCTCTAAATGCAGACATTTACTTGAAAACTTTGAAATTTAGAAAAAGCAGTCCACTACAAATACAAGTACAGTTCTTAAATTCAATGGAGCAGGTCATTTACTCTGATTGACACTGACTTACATTACCCACACTCAATAGAGGAATGCAGAATTTAGTTTGAATACAACCAGACAAGAAATCCCATGTAAGAGAAAGTAAGAGACAAGGTGATATAATCATTTTTATCTTCTAAGAAAACAGTAACACACAAAAATGGACCTATTGCAGTAGCTTAATGCAGAATAAGACTAACTACCGAACACTTAAATTACATTAAGGATACTATTACCAACCTACTTGTCAGAGTAATAAATATATAAGCAAACTACCTGAAGTATGACTACCTATGCATGAGCTTAAAAGTAATTCAATTACTGCATTCATATTTCTTCCTTAATGTGGTTTCACATTCATAAATTAAGGTAGTAATTTGTACACAGGCAAAAGCAGAGCCATAATCAAGATGACAGCTGGATTTAGAAGTCAAAGCACTAAGTTCAGTCATCTCTGCAACATACTGGTTTGTGTTACACAAATCTACTAAGGGCCTGCCTGTACAATGAGGCTCTGCTTTCCTAGGTAAGACATGAACTATCACCATCACACGATTAGAACAGCCTTGTATTTCTAAAGAACTACTTGCTCCTCACCAAAAATAGTAAATAAAATGGCTATTAGTACCTTTTATTGTTGTAAGGCCTGTTCTGGCATATTTCAGGTGATAAGTAGTACGGTGTTCCTATGCAAGTGCGAGCCAATTCCACAGTACTAAGAAAAAAGTAAGCATATAAATTACGTTTTCCTGAATCAAAGCAATTTAGATTATGTCAGAGAAATCAGCATTAGATAAGAATTACCTGCTCAGAACTCTTGCGATTCCAAAATCTCCCAGCTGTATTGTTCCATCTTTGGTTAAAAATATATTCTTGGTATAGAAATTTTAAGAAGTCTGTTAATCAAAACATTCATACAATTGCACACTTTTTCTTCTCAGCATGTTTTAAAAATAATGTTTTCTATCATTCATTTACTCTTAAGTCACTAGCATGAATGTTACCAACAATGAAACACCAGACTTATCCTCTTCTTGCTTTACCATTATTATGGAAACCAGTGCTGAACATTATAAAATACAATTACTTGTGAAGGTAAGCCCACTGCATTAATACTGAAATAGCTTTTTTCCCTTGTCTGTTTGCATAAATACCATTAAAATAGTTTATATTAAATAATAATTAAATAAATACATTTAAACCACTTCTGTACAATTCTGACAAAAAGAAAAAAAACATTTCCAGTACTGAAAGCATTTATGTAAAAAGATTATTTTCAATAACTCACCAACTTCCCCTATTAAGACATCAGATTTACTTTGGAAGTACATTCAGTTTTAAAGAAAAATTACCTACGTACCTGTGACTTTATGTCACGATGTAAGATTTTTCTGTCATGTATATGTTTTATTGCTAAACAGATTTGTACAAACCAATCCAGTATCTATGTATGAAAGAGAAAACTTAACATCAGCAACTTAATTTATCTAGAAGTTTCTCCAGTTATATTACTGAAGACACCAAATCAGTTCTATAAGATATTTCCTCTTTCCACAAACCTTTATATAATTTATATCATAGTACCACTAAGGCCTTAGCAGTACTGATACTGTATTACATATTTTTAAATAAAGTACGGTACCCAAGTTAGATGTCAAACCCCAAAATATCATTTCATAGAGCAAAATTACTTTGTAGAGCAAATAAATAAATAAATAAATAAACGCAAGCAGTACAAATTAAATTGGCAAAAACACTTCAAACAAGGAACCTGCAACTTTGTATGGGACCTGCTGAATCACGACCTGAACCACTGACTGATCACCTGAGAAGAGCACTGAATCAGCCACAGGAGCACAGGTGAAGTCAATTCAGCCTTGTGAGCAGAAGGGGTGGAGTCTGGCTCCACCTCTCCTAAAACACCATTTAAAGGCTGACCACAACCAAGGAAGGATCTCATGGAGTTCCATTGGTGAATCTCAATCTTCAGAGACAGGTGAGCACTTCCTGTATTATCAGTGTCTCTTTACCATCTAGATAACTCATCTTGAAAATCTATCTAGACTAATTATACCATTTGGTACTATTCATTTGGTTCATCTCCCTACAATCTTAAAGATGATATTTTGCACTAATCAGTGCAGCCAAGTATATTTTATGCATTTTACTAAAAAAAAAAAAAAAGTAAAAATCAGATTTCAGTGAGAAAAGTAACAACCAATATAAAATAAGATCATATATAAAGCAGTAACCTTTAGATTTCTCATAGATTTGTTAATAGTGTTAATGCAAAAAGGGTCTAGCAGTAATGATTTTCTTATATGAACAGCACTTTCACATACCAACTTTCAAGCATATAAACATGAAAAACTTTCCCTATTTTTCCATTTTAAATTCTTCTCATAACCAAGTCCAAATTGGCAAATAAGGTTTTAATGCTTAAAAAGTTCCATGATTACCCTGTTCTAAATTCCATCTAAACTTAGATCTAGATCTAAATCTAACACTTATAAGCCATCTGAACCAGAGGTAAACTGAATTTGTGATGCGTTCAAAACTGGCTGGAGATAACAAAATATGGAATAAGAATGCAGAAATCTGTAAGCAAGAAAGCATGAAACGTGACCAAAAACCTGAATCCCACATGATCTATTTTCACCTAATTGAAACCAATCCATACATTTTTACCTTCTGTTACTGTACAAGTGACTTCTTAGCAAGTCCAATGAAGACTGATGCTTTTGTACTCTTTCATTACATTTTTTTTTTCTACTGAGAAAATATTTTGGAATTATGCAACCTTTGTACTTACAGATTATTCTGTTTTCCCGTTTTATTCCCATTTCCCAATTATATTATTACTTTATAAGATTTCACAGAAGCATGTGATAGCATATTGTAGGCTTAAAAGCCACGAGAAAAAAAAAAAAGACAACGTCATGGCTTACAGCAACAACTACCACAGCCTGGAAACCTTTTAAAAAGATTAAGAAATGATACCCACCAAACAGAACCAAAATAACTTGAAACTAATGCGAAAAAGAGACCATGCATCAAGACACTATGGCATCAATTTACTGATTACCTGATCCTCAGAGAATAAGACTCCTTTCTGGGCATTTATTTTTCTGAACAGATCTCCTCCTTCACAGTAATCCATCACTATGTAGAGACAGCCATTTTCTGCAAAATGAAACAAATATTTCAAAAAAAAAAAAGGAACTTACCTCTCTTTAGTGCAACTTACACTTTAAAAGTTTGCCTTCATTGTTTTCTGCAACTCTTATCATAAATATGAAAGTGTTTTTAAATTATACATTAGATTTACTATGAAATTACAGATGTCACCTTATAAATACAAAAAGATCACTCTCAAATCTGTTTGCTGATGCAAACATACCAAAGAAACTCTACCCTAAAAAACAGAAGTTCAAATTTAATTCAGTTATTTGCTTCTATCTTTCTAATTCTTTCTTGCAGATTTACCTGGATAAGATATTACTTATACAACGTGGTAATCACCAGCTCTCATCCCAGACTTGAGTGTGATTTCAGAGACTGACAACTGGTAATAAAACTTTCAGTTGGCAATGATGGATGGAAATAATCTAAGCCTCGTTTTTTGCATGAAATTTGGGGAAACTTCCAAAAATCCTATGCAAGTTGTCACATTAAGACCAATAAATACATCTGATTAAGAAGCTAAGGTTTTGTTCCCCAAAGCAATCTTCCCCAGCTACTACTGAACAAGCAATTAGGCAGAAACACATCAACACCAGCATATCAGTGATAATATTTCATGAATATAAACTTAAATACATCAGTAAACCAAGGCGCATGTTACTCATAAATTAGACTGTTTTGTTGCTCAAAAGAAAATTCATAGAAGTTTAAAAGTTAACTCTGATTCACAGAAATTGCCCTTCCACAGAAAACCTCTGAAATCTCAACTTGAAAACACTGAAGTGGGAATTTCACTTTCACTCTTACAGATATTTATATCTTGTTTAAGACTTCAAATGTGAATTATTTTAATAGATGTGTCACGTTGTCATCCATGACAGTAACCCCAGGGAAACCGAGAAGGGAAAGAGAATGGGAAGGAAAAAAAAAATTGCACCATCAGCAGCCAAGCGGCCGCCCCAGCAGAGCAGTGCGCTCTGGGGGGAGAGGGAAACAGAGGGAATAGATGGGTCTGTAAAAAAAAAAAACAATGGCACGATCTGAGAAGGAACGGTAACTTTACTAAATCTAGTGAAATTGAACAATTGAGAGAGAAAGAGCGACAAAGTTTCCAAACCAGAAACTGGGAGCTTACATTACACGTGCTGAATTTTTTCACAGCTGCCAAGAGCCGAGCGGGGCCTAGCGGTGCGGAGCTCTGCCCCTCTGCTGTTCCCCCACAGCATTAACTCCTTAACTGCCTGCATGATGTTCTGATGTGGAATACTGGCATCAAAACCACAACAATAGATTATCCAATGAGCTTAGGTTTCTTGCAGATCTAGTATTGGAATAGTTCTGTTTCATAAATCAAAGTAACATATCATTCTAAGTCAAATGCTTCAGCAAGAAAAAAAGCAATATGAAATCCAGTGAACTGCACACTACACAATCTACCTAGCAAAAAGGTCTTCTCCTGAAAAGCAGACCTCTAATATACAGAAAAAAAACAAATCTATAATCAGAAGACTATGGTTTTGTTCTTTATGACACATGATTCTCACATAGTGAACAGAAAAAAAATATCAGAGAGCTTTAAAAAATTAGCTGGAAGGAACAAGAGGATAAAAGAGCAGTGCTCTTAAGCAGCAGCATTTCAAATAATATTCAGTGTTTGGTTTTAACAGTATTATCACTCTAGATGACAGGCTCTTGCAATCTTTTATCTGTTTTGCTTATTCCCCAAGACAGTCACTGTGAAAATAATGTAGAAATAAATTTCCCCCTCCTTTACAGCTTATGAAGCAATCACCACTATTTTCCTACTCATGAAAGCAATGCAATGACCATAACTACTGAGGTCTAGAGAGTGAGATAACACCATTCTTGCAAAATCAATACCCAACTTCAGACCATGTGCATTTTTACCGTACAGAAGTATCCAGTAGACTATGCTACACACAATCATTCAAGGAGATTTACACTCAAGAAAAACAAAGAAGCACAAATTTAAGCATCAACTAAAACAGAATCAAGTAAGGAAGCGACAGGAGTATTTGATTGTCACAACCTGGTAATTGCAAGAAACTAGAACCAGAAAAAATATGAAAAGGTTGGAAAAATGTTTACAGAGAAAACACTGACTTTCAAACTATACGCAGTACACAGACAGTTACTATCAACTTGGTTCTACTCTATTATTCTTACCTTCAAATGACTCCCTATACAGGACAATATTCGGATGTTTCATGTTGGCCAGTACAGCAACTTCCCTCCTTGATTCTTCTCTTTCTTTACTTGACATCTTCAAAAGGAATATAATGAGTTTTGAAAACAGGAATATGAAAACATAGATCAGTAATTAATAATATCACTTACCTTAGAGATGTTAATTTCTTTAATAACATACTGCTGGTTATTTGCTTTATCTTTAACAAGAATTGCTTTCCCAAAGGATCCTTCTCCAATTTTTTGCACTTTAATATATTTATCCATAGTTCTCTTTTTAAGGCATTCTTACTCAAGTGCTAGGCAAAAAAACACAAAACAGATTGAGTTACTGTAATTAGTCAGTCTTTCAACATACCAGATCATTAGATTTGTACCTTCAGGCATCAGTTCACTTGTCTCTTCTTTTATACTAAAAAATTTGTAACTTTTCTTTATGTTACTCTCTCATAATCTCCATTCTATTTTCATACGGTTTGCTTAACTGTTGTAGAAAAAGGACTGCATTGCTAGAACTCCTTCAATCTTTAATCTCAGACAGTATTAAAAAAGCATCATTAAAATGAAGTAAGCAGTGAGTTCTGTAGTATCTGATTCAGCCAGCAAGAGTGAATCAGATGTGGAGACTGTACACCACCACAGCATCTAGCTAACGTCTACTTCAGAGAACTTTGGTAGGGGTGGAAATTAATGCCTATCAGTTCATAAAAAGAACTAAACCCAGTATTCTGGAAACCACTCACACACAGAGAGTACTAAGGTCTGAGGAAGACAAAGGACCCATATCATGAAAAAACACTAAAAGGCAAAAGCTTGATTAGTACAGCAAAAATAAAAACAAATTAAACTAGCCAACCACAAATACAGAACGAGAGACCTTAAGTAATCTTCACTGCAAAATTGGAAGTGAGGAAAAATAGAACTAAGGACAGTTACTTGGAAAACAAGTAAAACGACAGGCTTTAGGGCTTGGAAATGTTTTGGGGTTATTTTTCCACTTCTCTTTAAGCACAAGAGAGATATTTCAGCACGAACCTGGGCATTTAAGAAAAGAAAATCTCACTACTAATATCAACACTATCCTCCGAGCAACTGTAATGCATACGAGATTGGACACCACGTTAATATAAAGTAATTCCATCGATTTCTCTTCCTACCCAGCCATGTTTACAAAACAAGTTACGTCATACTACCGCAGACCCGGCAGCAAGAAGCAGAGCTGGCATTCCTAAAGCACGCTGCTGCAAGAAGCGAGGCGGCCTGCAGCAGCTCAGAGCACAGGAATTGGGAGCTTCGAGAAGGGCCGTCCGCGCTGACAGGGCGCTGGCTAGTCCATAGCTGGGCAAGGAGTCCTAGCACCGTGCAGGAGGAGGCTACCGTGCCGGGGACAACAGCATACAACCCGCCCCGCTCACCTCCGCAAAGCTGCCGCCCGCCTCCAGGCCCAACGTCCGCTCCCCACAGCCGCCTCAGGAAGCCCCGCCCCCGGCTGCTGCCGGGAGCCGGAAGTTGCGGCCGCGACCCCGGCCAGCTCCCAACGGCGGCAACGCGCGCGCGGGCGGGAGGAAGCCCCACCCCCAGGTTGCGGGGGCGGGGCTGCTGGCGGCGGAGCGGGCGCTGGGCTGGGGGCCGGGTAGCTGTGAGTGGCCTTTCTGCCACCCCGCCCCGCCGCTGCGGGAGGATGCGCCAGCGCCTCCCCGAGGAGCAGCAGGTAGGGCTGGGCCGGGCCCGAGTAGCTCGGTGCGGGGCTGCGGTGAGGGGTGGCGCCTTGCGGCGGCGCGACGTGACGCGAGGGACCGCCGTTTGCTCCCTGGCGGCGAGGCCGAGATGGCGGCTCTTCCCGCGTGAGAGCGAGGGCTGAGCCCATCCGAGTATTGGTGCCTCTAGGAGCGAGGCGCCGGCGCGGGCTCCCTCGTTTACCTCAGGAGCGGGAAGGGAGGGGTGCCCCGTTTGCTTGCACGCTGTATCGCCTCCTGTCAGCCGGTTTGGGCTTTGCTGTGTGTCACTGTGGTGTTTACGTAGGGCTGTTCGACTTGAAACGCCCCAGTGTCTCCTCCCGACGGAACGGGGTTAGGAGCGGTGCGCCTGAGTTGTGCGCTGTGATGGCGCCGGGCCGGCCGGGAAGGGCCCGGGCGCACCGCGGGTGACCCGCGGTTAGATGAGAAGAGCTGGGGTGTAGGGGTACAGCTTGGGGCTGCTGTGTGCTTCACTGTTCGCTTTTCTGCCCGGGTAACCTAGATACGCGGAGCTGAAGGTAAAAGAAGTGCGTTCCCATTCTCACGTAACGTGCACAGCTGTGAAAGTCCTTGGACAAACTCGTGCTGATGGTGGGATGTGTTCTGTGTTGAAGAATAAATTTGCTGTGTCACACTTTGAAGTACTAAACTAGGTAAATCAAGGCTATAACAGCTAGGTAAAAACGTCTCTGGTGCTCGGTTGTGTTAGGATAGGGACTTAGAATTACCGTAGGGAAAATGAACCAAAAATATCATGGGTTTGGAATTATTTTCCTGTTTGTACTGTGCTACTTCTCAAGTTTATGGTGCGAGGTTTGTGAAAGGAATCAAGTTCATGTGTATTTTAGGTACCACATGCATTGATGCTTCTTGCATTCAGTCCTGTCTTCTTGGTGGATCTGTAATAGATTTTATGTTCTGTATCCCTTGGCAACATAAATGCAAAGAATTGCAAGAACAGTTATTTTAATGGCAGGACATCGGCATGACAGATTTGAGAGCATATAGTTATCAGTGCTGTTTCTCTATTTTAAGAAACTTCAGTATACTCTAATGTAAAGTGTCAATCTGTACGTTATTGGAAACTTTGCTGTGAAGTAAAACAAGCCCAAGGAACAACTGGCACTATCATTTATTTCTAAGTTAAAAGTCTTAGACTGGTGAACTGCTTTAAATTTGATGATTCCTTTGTTAGCAGATAGACCTAAACTTGCAGCTAAATATTCTCGACTGTCAGGGGGGTATTTCTACTTTTAGAAAACTATGGCTAGCCTGGATCGCACAGAGACTCAGTGGATCGCAGTGTTTGTACACTTTGCCAGTTGCAATACAGGTTGACATAATGTAAGATGACTGATTCGTGGTTGATATTCATGTTCACTCGTGGGTCAGTGCTTAACAGTGTTACTGGAAGCATGCAGTTGTTAGGTGCCAGTCCATCTTCTATTCCACCGGTCCACGCAGGCCCTAACCATGTGTTGTTCTCAATCTCACGGTAACACTGGAGCACTTCGATGACATTTCACTAGGTGATCCTAGAGATTCCAGAAACTCACAGGGCATAGTACAGATATTTTGAAGGTACTAAGAGGGGGAGGTGTGACCTCCAAGGCAAAATACAGGCTGTATTCCTGTCCTGGGTCTTCGCTTGTACTGGGGCGTGTCACGGCTGTCTGTACCACACCCTTCAGCCAGATATCTGTAACTATATAACTATGTCAGGCACAAAGGGGGGGCGGTTCTGATCTGCCATAATGACATGATGAGGATCCCTTTAGCAGTGAAGACTGGAGTGTTGACCACAATGTCAGTAGGCCATGTACCAATTACTGAAGGGACTACTGAGTCTCCCACCTCCAATACTCTCCCCCAAGTTGCAAGTAGGCCACACAACTTCAGTCCTACTTGCACCTTCCAGAGCCATTCTATTCTGTGGGTACTGGGTTCCAGATTGTCAGGGACAGGGAGCAGAAGGCTACTGTCATTACCAATTTGGGATCTTATTTGATTGTCAGTGCCAGCAGTTTGGATTGTAAGAGGGAAAGCCCATGTTGTCTGTAGCATCTTGAGGGTACTGGGTCTGCTATCACTAGGCCTTTCATTCAGGTTCCCACAGAGTTACACAGTCTCTTTGTTCACTCCTGCAGGGACTGACAGTCTGTCTTCGGTGCAGCCTTAAGAATACCATTACAGCATTCAATAAGGCCTGCCCCTGTCAGATTGTATGGCAGGTGGAATCACCACACAATGTTGTTTTCTTCTGCCCATCAGTATAGTGATACAAGTTGACATCATTAGGTCTTCTCCAGTCTACCAGGTCATGTGCCACTAGGGTATGACAGTGTGCTGGTGAATGCACATGCTCCTGTGGCAGGACCTGGAGAGTCCACTGCCTGCCTCCCCACGTACATGCAAACTGCTCCTGCGATTCTGCAGCCACTGGAATACTGAAGAATGCATTTGCTAAGTCTAGGACACAATGGTAGGTTCTTATTTCCCTACTCAATGTGTCTATTAGGGAGGTAATATTGGGTATGGCTGCCGTGAGTAGGTAGCATAACTGTGTTTAGTTCTCTGTAGCCTGCTGTCATTCTCCATGTGCCATCTGACTTCCACACTGGCTGTATGGGAGAATTATACGGGCTGCTTGCAGGCCTTATGATCCCAGTCTTTTCTGATTCCTGCACAATCCTGGCTATTTCACCTTGCCCCTCCTCCCCCCAGGGAGTCTATTATCACTCTAGCTCTGCTAGTAATACAGCACAGCTCCAGCAGGCAAATAGGTCATGCTTTGCATGACCTCTCAATATCATCCTTTAGTTGTTTCCACAATTGGAGGAGGACACGATTGGAATAATGCTCAATTTCAGTAAAGGCAACCCCAACCCATATGATCATTAAGCATTTGTTTCTGGGACACCTGTGTAGGGCCTGATTGGGGTGTCCATGGGGCACCTCTCCTAGCTCACTAAATGTAAGGGTTCTAAGGGCAAAGAGACCATTGTGAATGAGGAGATGTTATAAAAGGAAGGAAAATGGATGCTCACCTGTCTCCAAAGATCTAGTCTCACAGGGAAGGAACTCTAAAAAGTAGAGATCTCTAACAAGAAATCCTTCCTCAGTTGCAGTCAGCCTTTAAATGATGTTTGAGAGGGGTGCAGCCTGGCTCCATGCCTGCTGTTCACACAGGTAAATTGCCTTCACGTGTGCTCCCAGGGCTGACCGGATGTTTCCTTCAGATGCTCATTCAGTGGTTCAGGCTGTGACACAGCAGTTCCCATACAGTGCTCCTGTGCAGATCAAGTTTTCAGGGTAGAGACCTGTAATTGTTCAGCAGTAGGAATATTTGTAAGCTGGTCATAATTAAAAGGAAAAAAAAGATAATGTAAGTTATATTGTTGAAGAAATTTGTGCCAGTTCAAGTTGTTGGAAGAGTTTCATAGCTTTCATACTCTGGGTTGCATGTTCCTCAGCTTCTTGCTTAGTTCATTAAGCAGCAGCTGTAGCAACCTGCAGGGGGTCAGCAGTGACAGTGATCACATGCACAACTCTGCTTATACACCTTCCTTGCTTATTTTGCCCAAACTCACACCTTAGCTGTACTGTGCTCTACTTTCCTGTAGCTGAGCTCCCTGCATCAGTCTTTTCTTTACAGCCTGAAAGTGCAGGTTCTCTGTTGGCCAGCTTCTAAAGCTGCTTATGTGCTAGGTCAGCTCTTCACCTCTGCTTGTGAATATGAGATATGCAGTGTTTTGTGCTTGTCTGTATTCTAGGTTTCAATAATTTCAACTAAAGGTGCTCAGAATATTAGAAAGTTGACCATTTCTAACTTTCACAGCTGTTTTACTTGCAACTTGTTTCTGAACATTGGAAACATTTATAAAATTATTGTCTGTGAGAATTATTAGGAAAAAAAAGACAACATGTTTAAGTTGATTTTAATAGATAAATACAGGTTGTAAAAATAATGCTGTTTGATGAAACACATTCTGCTTTAAAAAGGTAGAAACTCAGAAATTGGCTTAAAACTTTTCCTGAATGATTGCTCCTTCTACTCCTGTCTCCAGTTAGCATTCTCTGGCAAATTTGTTGGCTATTGCTGATTTATCTGTAGTTCTTGATCTACTACAGCATTTCCTGTCAGGTTTCCATTATTAATTTGTCTCCTGTGTATATGTTGGAAAAAAGTGTAGCTCCCCATATACTTCACACTCATTTTTCCAGTTGATAGGAGTGTAGAATCACCAAGGTTGCAAAAGACCTCTAAGATTGTCCAGTCCAACTGTATACCTCCTGCTGATATTTCCCCAATGAACCATGTCCCTTAGCACCACATCTAACTTTTCTTGTACTGGACACCATTTTAAGTATTGCTGAATCTTTTTTTTCCCTGTAATTTTCAAAATTTAAAATCTTTCAAGGAGCAACTTTTTTTTTCTTCCTAAAATAGTTGACATTGATCCTTGCTTTCAACTTGATACCACTTTTTAACAGTAATAACTTCCTTTTAGACCCTCCTGCCAGAAACTTGTCATCCATGTGTTGATCTTGACAAAGTAGGCATAATTTTAGAAGCTGTACTTGATAGTTTAGCTTTACACCTGGAGACAAAATATTCAATGAGATGAACTTACTGTGCTTTTGAAACTGCTGATTTGCTTGATGTAATGCATGTTTCACTTCTGGTTGTGTCGGTGCCTTTGCTACTGCTTTTTGTTTGTTTGTTTGTTTGAAGATGGATATATCTCCTGTGGTTAGCCTGTGTATTTTTATTTTGAAAAGGAAAAAGAGAAGAAAAGAAACAAGTCACCGATAATCTCTGATATTTTTTATATATATGATAGTTTTATATCAGAGATTAATATCACGTGTCTCTTAACAGATCTATTTTATTTTTTATCCTTTGAAGAAAGACCACAGTGATAATCAGTGATGGGCAGAAATGCTATGTTGACAGGAATCAGATGGCTTCTGTCTGGTTAGAGCCAGGAAGAGTAGCCATCAGCTGGTCCTGCTGTTGGTTGCACCTTTTAAGTCCTTCCTCACTTCGTTTTTTTTATTCCAGTCTCACAGTCCTCATATTGCCTCTCAATATTGAATACTTACCATGTGATTATCTTTCTGCTGGGGTCAGTGCTCTGGTTGTTTTGTGTCATGGCTCCAAAAGCCTATTCTCTGCAATTGCCTCTTACTTGCTTTCTATTAAGTTTTCTTTTACTCCCTTCACTACTTGCAGATCATTCAGATATAAATGCATTGAACTGGAGCAAATTTATGTGGAAAGCAGACAGCTCGGATGAGCCCCTGAACTTGTGAGCCTGAGCACATAGCTGAGGGCTGTCTGGTCATTTCTCTGGAAAGGTAAAGGTGGTATAAATGACAGAACTTCAGGTAGACCTGTTATTGTGTAAAGGCTCTGCTTGATTTTTTTTCTGCACCTCTCAGATTATAGCAACACAAGTTCATGTTCAAAAGGAACAAAATCTTCTAAAAACAATCAAGAGGAAATTGCATGCTGTTGCTGGCTTTTTTCATCAAACAGATGTGGTAGCTGAAGACTAAACAGGTAAAATGTTGTGTTGTCTACAATGGTACCTGCAGTCATAGCTTCTGTCCTTGAAAAGCAAAGTGAGTTTTGCCTTTCAGTTCCCCTAACAAATGTTGGTTTTACTCTAATCTGAATGTGATCACAAGAGGAACACATGAGGAGTCCTTCTTTTCTTTCCTGGACAGAGTATTTATAGTTGTAAGTGGTGAGCCATTAGTTTAAAAACTGATACCAAATCTTGTATGTATTTTAGGCTTGCATCTCAAGTGACAATGAAGTATGTTGTATGTTTTGTTCTGTTTTGTTTTTATCATGACTCAGCTAAGGATCAACACTTGCTCATGAAGTTTAAGCTTTTGAGTTACATTTGCTTTTATATTTAGTTTAGGTTTGTACAAAGAGATTATATTATATTTATTTTTTAAATAAAGCCAATATGCTAAAAAACTTTACCACTTATTTCGCTGCTTATTACTGTGCTTATGCAGGAGACTTATATTTGATACTAAAAGTGGAGATTTTTCTAAAGGATCAGTAAATGAGGTGAGGTTTAAATCTGACTTTTCAAATAGTTCAACCATTTTGGTTTGAAAGCAACTGAAGAGTGTTCATATCTGCAATTTGGTGAAAGAAGCAGTCCCTTCCAGCAGGCTGACTTGTGTGTTTGTGCCGTTGGTAAAACTCTTCAACTACTTTGGGTAGCCGTTGCCTTAGGGGTTAAGACACATGGGAATGGAGATGAGGTAGTGAAATCAATACCCTTAATGTTTTTAATCATGTGATGGGAAGCATGTGTTCAGTATTCATCTACTTTATAAGCTGTCAGTTCTGTGTTGTCTTTTTTTTTTTTTTTTTTTTAAGCTGGGAAGATAAAAAGTGCTGTAGAATGGGTACTTGGTATTGATTCTGCTTTTGTGAAGGTCAGAAGTAGTGGTGATATCCTGTAGTGGTATGTATCATAAAAGAATAGTTTTGTCTATGTGTTTCTGCGCTTGTTCCTGTTTGCTTTCTTGTGTACAGAACACTTTAGACTGTGTCTCTTTATGCCATGAAGATTAATTTTATTAGAAGTAGGAGTGATTGGAACCACAGTGAGCTTTTTATATATGTATATTTTTGGAAATTTCCACTCCAAGAGTGCCTACTGCATAAATTGAATTAGTTTTTAATATCTGGCCTATATAAATATATATTTTTTACTTAATTTTAATTTTATTCAACCAACTTCATGATTTATTTTCTTAAATACGACCTCTAACTTGACCGGGATCCTTTCTCACTACGTGGCTGCAACAGGAGCTGTCCTGTTCCTGAGATTTGGTAAATTCTTACTAATTTGGCCTATTGTATATCCTTAAGAATTTTTGTACTTTGTGCTGACTTGAGGAAGTTGAGGAATGCTGCAGTTTCTTTAATTTCTCTCTTGCATTTGGCCTGAAATTTATAATTTTTATGGCTTTGATTTTTTTTATTTTTTTCCCACAAAGGAATATTTTGCTAATTACAGGAAAAGTATAGCAAGAAATTTCTCACAATTCTTTCACCCCTTTTCCAGAACTGTAGTTTGGAAGTTGAACCATGTTCTTGTTAACTCTCTTCATGTGACAAAATGAGCAAATAGGAGCTCAATATGCTCAGGCTGCAATGAAGAAACAGATTTGATGCTGGAGAGGCTAAGGATGAAAGAGTGAGCCTAGTTCAGCCTTTGTTTTATAACTGTTTTGACTGGCCTGTAACACCTGAACACAATTCTTAATGGAGAGTGCACCTACATAGCAACAAGCAAACAGGAACAACAAAAAAATACAATACAGAAGGTTTGGAATTAAGTATTCAAAGACATTCTTGACTGATTTCACTTTGTAGGCAGTTGTTTGATGTACACATATATTCAAATTTTATCATGCGTAGGTATGGGTTTTAATTATATTATTCTTTCCTTGAGATGCATGTATTTGTGTGTGTATATATATATATGGTGTATGGGGACTGCTGTGTCATGGCCTAAACCACTGACTGAGCACCTGGAAAAATGACCCAGTCAGCCCTGGAAGCACAAGTGAAGGCGTTTCACCTCTTAAATCTTACCTAAGGGCTGACTGCCCCTGGGGAAGGATCTTTGGTCAGAGATCCCTCCTTTGCGGAGTCTTTCTGTGAGCCTAGATCTTAGAAGATGGCTGAACATTCTTCTTTTTGTAATGCTTTCTCACTACTGCTGCTGGGTCAGGTATGATACTGGTTCTCCTCTGGCAGCTGTAGCCATAGAAAGACCATTTTTCTGGCTCATCCTTTCCTTTGTTAGCACTGTTCTCAGTGGTCTGTCCCATGTTCTTCTGTGTCCTTTACTCCAGTGAGACAATTCTTTTTTGTATTTATTCTATTTAGTATTTGAAGGTCATATAAGCAAGCACCTTTAAATTATCTCAGCTCCTATGCTCTTAGACAGCTCAGGGTAGTGCATCTCTAGCTATGTGTCTTTATGTGTTAAATAAACCAGTTTTTAGAAGATGCACAGGGAAACAGATTGTCTGTTGACCTAAGTTGTCTTCTCTCACACCCAAAATTTGTGGGTAGAAGTGGTGGACAAATTACTGGCTGTTATGCTTTCAGGAAGTAAAACTGTAATTTTGTGTAAAGTTTACTGTAGACTGCTAACCTTCCAGTGATCTTTCTTGCCTGGCTTCCTTGCTGCCTTCCCTTTGTTCTAGGGCAGCAACCTGTAACACTGTGTCAGGTAGGAAGCAGCTGATGTACTTGACCCTCTGGGAATGCAGGGAAACGTGATTACTGGTTCTGTGTCAGGGTGGAGTCCCGTGACAAGCGGTGTCCCTTGGGGTTGCTCTTGGGGCTGGTGCTCTTCAATGTCTTCATCAGTGATATAGACATTAGCATCAAGTGCACCTTCAGCAAGTTTGTGGATGACACCAAGCTGAGCCATGCAGTTGATACATTAGGAAGGAAGGGAAGCCATCCAGGGGGACCTGGACAGGCTGGAGAAGTGGGTCCATGAAATCCTAATGAGGATCAGTAAGGCCAAGTGCATGGTGCTGCACTTGGGTCAGGGCAATCCCAGGTATTTATACAAACTGGGGGAAGATCTCCTTGAGAGCAGCCCTGCAGAGAAGGACTTGGGGGGTCCTGGTAGATGAGAAGCTGGACGTGAGCTAGCAGTGTGCACTTGCAGCCTGCAAGGCCAACTGTGTTCTGGGCTGCATTAAAAAAGAGGTGGCCAGCAGAGTGAGGGAGGTGATTGTCCCCCTCTACTCATGACTTGTGAGGCCCCATCTGGAGAACTGTGTCCAGGTCTGGGGCCCCCAGTGCAGGAAGGACTTGGAGCTCTTGGAGGGCCACTAGGACGATCAGAGGGCTGGAGTACCTCTCCTATGAGGAAAGGTTGAGGGAACTGGGCTTGTTTAGCTTGGAGAAGGCTCCAGGGAGACCTCATTGCAACCTTCCAGTACTTGAAGAGAGCAGGAGGGGGAACAGCTGTTTACAATGGTGAATAGATATAGGACAAGGGGGAATGGTCTCAAACAGGAGAGGTTTAGGTTAGATATTAGGAGGGAGTTTTTCACACAGAAGGTGACGACACAGTGGAACAGATTGTCCAAGGAGGCTGTGGATGCTTCATCCCTGGAGGCATTCAAAACCAGGCTGGATGTGGCTCTGGGCAGCCTGGTCTAGTGGCTGGCAACCCTGCACATAGTAGGGAGGTTGAAACTAGATGATCATTGTGGTCCTTTTCAACCCAGACCATTCTAATTCTATGATTCTACAAAACAGTCCTTAAGGATCTTCCTTAGGGTACTCAACTTGAATAATTATGGTTTTAGAGTTCATGCTTGCTTGATGGAGAGGTCTATCAGCAGCAGACACAGTACTTCAAAAAAAGGACAGGCCTTAGTATCATGCCATGTCCTGTATCTAAGGGCATGGGTGTGCTGGAGGTGCTGGTATGTGGGATGACATTTGAGTGGAGCTAATGCAGGGATTCTTTCTTAACAGTGTGCTGAATCTGGCTCTGAGAGCCTGTTGGATTTGTTTTTCACTTTCTGACTGATCAAGTGTCCTGTTTTACTTTAGACCAGGTTGAAAGCGTTTCCTCAATTTTTGGGCAATTTAGTATCTGTAATGTGCTACTTTAATGTTTCTGCAATGTTATTAAAAAGTTGTTTCTTATTCTGAGTAGCAGGTTTGTGGTAAGAGGAACTGAAGCTGTGAAGATTACATAATATTTTTTGTTTCCTCTGAGATTTGTAGTGGTCTTTCAGTGTGGAGGAATGCAGTGAGCAATGCAGTGAACAGATGCACATCTACTCACTTCAGATGTACTGTATGTTTTCCATTCATGACACTGCCCAACTAATAAAAGTCAGAGTGATGTTAACAGAACTTTTTGTGAGCATAATAGCAGATTAGTTGGGCTACTTGTGATGAGACTTGTTTTTGGCGTGTTCTTTGTAGGTACTGTATTACTGGGAGTAGCAGAATTACTGCGTGTGACAAACTACATCTGTTGCATTGTTGCAAGTATAGATTCTGAATAAATTATAAATCATGACTTGATGCATTTATTAAAAAAGAAATGAGATGCTTCCATTGCTTCCAGGTATTAAGCAGTTGTATTTTTTAAATAGGATATGCTTCATCATATGATAGTGTGAAATCTTCTTGGCTGTCAGATAGGAACTTTTCTCAGAGTCTGTAAAACAGCATATTAAGAAGAGTCTTCATGAAGAGGAATGAAGATGTTTTTGTAGGAAAAACGTGCTTTAAATTATAAGTATTCTATTATGTAAGGGAATTAGAATGGCCAAACTGAAGGGTTTTGACTTGCCCAATAGTAGATTTCCAGGGAAGCATTTGTAGGGTGATTACCCTGAATGAACAGTACCTACACAATATAACAAAGATGGACAGTATATTTTTGTTTTATATTTCTTTATGGAAGACAGGGCCAACCCAGTGGAGCTCAAATGCATGCAATGCACTTTAGTGATCAAAAGGGATGGAGCCAAGATCCACCCCTCCCAGACTTCATTTAAGGGTGGGTGTGTAGGTGAGAGCATCTCTTGCTGGAGATCCCTGCCTACCTGCTGCCTTCTTAAGTTCTCATTTGCTGTAGTCAAAGATTTTGCCACCCCGCTATTATCACGGTGCTTTCCATCCCATTATAGCGTTACAGCCTGCCTGTGGAAGCCCTGTGCATTTAATCCTCTCTATTACTTATACCAGATGTGCAAATCTTTGAGTTGCTGACATCTCATTGTATACAAAGGTATGCCTCTGTCAGTTTTAGAGGCTTTATGTGGATGTGCAGATTATGAATCATTGTTCCTTTTAATATTTTTCCTTGTGGGGGGGCGGGGGGGGGAAAAGTGAACACTTGTGTTTGTGGGGCTACTTGGAGTATTTGAAGTGAAACAGGTGGCAGACTGAGGAGACATAGCAGAAAGATTTAAAAAATCTGTTTTGAACCTGAACACTGAATAGATTTTGTACTAGCACCATGGAGTGGTGGCTCGTTTGTGTGGAGCATGCATGTTTCAGCCACACCTAACTGAAAGTGAAATACTTAATATTGTTAAACAAAGGAGAGCCCAAGAAAAGGTATAAAGAAGCATCATCCAGTTGAATGTCAGAAAAGTTTGTATAAAATGCTCATACAATACTCTTTCTGTAATACTGCTATGTTTCTGTAACTTTAAATAGCGTGATCTTAGTATATAATTTTTTTTTGCATTTTCAAGCATAAAATAACGTGTTTTCTTTACACAGGTTATAAAGCAGCTAAATGGAGTCTGAGCAGCTGTTTCATAGAGGCTGCTATCGAAACAGTTACAATAGTATAACTAGTGCAAGCAGTGATGAGGAGCTTTTAGATGGAGTGGGTGTCATTATGGACTTTCAGACCTCTGAAGATGACAATCTCTTGGATGGTGATGCATCCATTGGTAAGTTAATCCTAATTTCATCTTAAAAATTGTTATTAGTTGTGTGTGGACTTCTTTTTTTTTTTTTTTTTTTTTAACATTAACAACCGACTCTTTCATAACTGCTCAAAACTTCTTTTTAATCTGTCCTTCAAAAGGATGCTTTGAAGTTGGAAGTTGAGAATTTTCCTGCTCTTGCCCGACAGTTGTTTTATATGGAACTTCTTCTGATGTAAGACATATTAACTTCTGGCAAATGACAAACTCCTTGTCAAGTAGGGGAAAGGTGACTTAGCTTTACGAGGATTCTAAAGTGTTACTGTCTTCAATATTTCTTTTTGCACAGTAATCAACAGGTAAATCTGTTTCTGCTTGATTCAGCTTCATGTCTGCTAAACAGAGGAAAAAACTGTAAGCAGAGGTGTTAGGAGCAGTGCAAAACACTGAGTGAGGCTTTGACTTGGTGAAAAGTTCCAAAGAGAAGAGTATTGACAAAAGCATTGAAGTTGTATGAAGAAGAATGAACTGGGAAGCTTTATTTTTTTTTTTCTTTCAAATAAATTAGTTACTGGAGGGAAAGCTTTAACGTTCTCCTAGTAATGATGTAAGAGAAGAATATGAAGGAGGGAAAGGAAGTTAATTTCTGATAATCTTTGATAAATAAATTTAGTTAAATATATGCTCTTGTCATTTCCTTTGTTTTTTTTTTTAATGTAAAATCTAGCTCAGCCTCTTGAGTTTTATCACCCTTTCTTCTTCCATTAATACTGTTATTTTACTGTACTGCATGCACTTTCCTCTTTGCTATACTTAGCACTTAGATGTTGCCATTATACTTGATAGTTGTTATAGTGCTGGCAAGCATCTTTCTCATCTGTCCTCTTTTTATGACATGTAATCAGGAATGTCTTGAATGTACGATTATTTAACTTGTATACTGATGCAGGTGTCTAAAGGCCTGACACCCTCTATATTCATAAAAATTTCTTCCACTGAATTACTTGGAAAACATAAGTATTAGGGAGTCGAGTGCTTGATAGTTAGAAGCGAACAGTTGTGCACTACATGTGTCTTTTTTAATAGTGTGAGTGCCTTGCTTATTATATTTCTATACAGGAAGTCTGAAACTACTATGGTTATTATTTATATAGATCCTCTATATTATTTCAAATTTTAACAAGAAATGCAGTTTGCAGTAGAATGAATAGTTTCAGAGACAATATTCTGCCCCTTACTTGTTGTGAAATTATATCCATAAATTGAAATAGGTAGATGAGGTGATAATTTTGTTTGCATTTAAAAAAAGCAATATTAATTGCTGTGTATTCTGGCAGTTACTATCTTATTGTCATACTGAAGTACTGGAAATGTGCACTGGAATGTAAATGTTAATGTATTTTCATTACTGGAAACTGAATTTTTTTGCTAATGGTATACCTGCTTGCCACAGTTATGGTCACACTCAACAAGATGTTGTAGTAGTAATAAGCACTATACCTAAATGAATGGTGATTTGTCTTTATTTGTGCGTGGAGAATATTTCCTAGAGAGTAAAACATAGTAAAACAACGTAGCAGTGTATCAGAATCTGTTGTAAATTTTCTTTTCAAGGGCTTAAGAACATACTTCCAAGAAGAGCTTTAAGTAAATGCAGGAAATGAATACTTGTGATTCTCATTCCTTAGGTTTCTAAACATGTAAGATGTTTCCTCTGTGTGTTTTTAATTCAGCAAATCACATTGACAAGACTAAACAAGCACTTCTAAGCACTTCTATGATGGACCATCTGCCCTTTTTTTTTTTTTTTTTTCCTCCTGTGGTTCTTCACTACTGACTTCAACAGCAACTGTTTTTTGGGTTGGTTTTGTTTTGTTTTTTGTAAATACTCTTTCTTTAATCTTCCTGTTGTTAACGTACTTTTGTTCCATTGACTAAGTTCAGATTAATTCACCATGCAGGGACTAGCTTGTTCTGGTAACTGGAACATCCCATGCTTCTCAGCACTGCAAGCCCTGCAGAGCTACATGCATGTACAGCCCTTGGGTCTAGTGCTGTATTTTAGCTGAAGAACCGTACCAAAATCCCCAGCTCTTTTTGGATTTGTATATTGATTATTCATTACGTCTGTAGGTCTTAAAGAATTTGTGTGCCAGGTTTCTTTGCAACTTGTAGAACATGGCATTAATGTATCTCTACTTAAAATGATTGTGGAGTAATGTAGGTAAATTGGTGGCTGATGAGCTTAGAGTACTGGCTTATATTTATCCCATCTGGAAAAGTTATCATGGACAGTGAAGTGTTTATCATAATTTTACAGTTAATATAATAAAATACAAAATTACAGATTTTAAAAAGTGAGTCTGTGCAACAAGAGGAAAATGCTGGACTAAGATTCTTTTTTCACCTAGTACATTTTGACAGAGGAAAAGCTAACAATGAGGATTTTCTAAATGAATTGTAGTCTTCTCCTTCCTTGTTCAGATGGTAGTAAGTTAATGAAACAAGCCCCTCCAGTAGGCTTGGTAGGTCCTTCAGCTATCAGGGTGGTGATTCAATAAAGCCTGCTCAGTACTGCCATTCAGCAGTCACACTTAACTGGACTCAGCCATTGAGGCTATTTAGTCAATGGTAAATAAGCCTTCAACAAAAAGCATATTTATGTGGAAATGGGATGATATCGAAAAAAAAATACTGAGTATTCTACTTGTTTCATGTGGGAAATTCATATATGTTATATAGGCCTAAACATGTGAACATGAGCTGGAAGTCGTCTTCAGAAAAGCTTTACTCTTAAACTTGTACATATCTTTATTAATATTTAGTTGATATTTAGAGATGTGCTGACATTGACTAGTGTCACTTCTGATTTTCAGTTTAAATGGTTTTATGTAGTTGTGTGTGGGAGATTGGCTGCTGGTGTTCTACAACAATCTTGTTTCTCTTCACACCATCTGAAGGTATGTGTGTTAACTATCCTTTGTAGTGTCACCTGAGAAGAATACAGAAGTTGGCAAGGCAGGATGCTTGGAATTTGATGATCATAAAGGCCCCTGCCAACCTAAGCCATTCTGTGCAGTCTTAACTGTACATGTCAATGTGTATAGTGATCATATCATAATTATATGCGTAGTTTATTGTATGCCTGTTACATTTCCATAAATTTCAGATTTAGCAACATATTATGGAAAAAAAAAAGGAGGCATAGTGGAATTATATGAGGAGATCTATAATGTTTAGTTAAAAAAAAAATTACACTGGTGTAGTTCAGTATTTTCCATTGTTTTACGTGGGGGGAAAAAATACAGTTTCTAAGCAGAAGTGAGATTTCCAGAACAAAAATGTTTTACCAGTTTTGAATGGGCAATGGATTAGGAAATGAAATGTTTTTTCTTGTAGCATAGGCTTCCCTTGCCTTTCTCTAAAATCTGGGAGAGACTCAACTCTTGGCCACCAGCTGGGCTGTTATTAGTTTTTTTTGTTTGTTTGTTTTCCTTTTATGACTCTGGTTTCAACAACCAGTGAGGTAAAGCTAAGCAGCTTCTATGGTTTTACTCAGAATTGAGATTTATTTATATGATGTAAGAGAAGACTATGTCAATTTTAACTGTTGTTGTTGAAGTGTAAGGCAAATTCAGCTGGAAGGTGGATTTTTGTAATGTTGTCAGACTACATTTTTTTCAAGGCACCGACTGAAATCAGATGATTACGTGCACTTAAAATGATTAACAAACAAGTGATCTTGCTGGTATTTACATCTCTAGGTACTTCAATCTGTCCATGAGAGGCTGTGTCCTGGGTGAGCTTGGAGCTCTTTTCAGTAACTGTGGTGCTTCTTGCTTCTGTTGAAGAAAGATCTGAGTTGCTTATATTGTGACTTCAGTATGAAGACAGTTTACAGTCTGGCATATGGTATTAACTTAAAACTGGCAATAGTTAACCTTAATATGACAACCTGTAAACTGCTAATTCAAAAGCCGCTGCTAGGGTTGCTGGTATCTGCTTGCAGCAATAGTAACATCACTGAAAAGAATATGCCAGTAGAAAATAATGCTAAATACTGCAAATGCCCTCTGGAGTCCTTCTCCTAAAGTAAGATGAAAGACCAAGCCACACAATTTTTAGCCTCATGAAGAAGCAGTAACCAGTAGCACTAAAATATGGCATAGTTAACTAACCTAGTCATTATTTGAGGAAAAGAATGAAATTTTCAGTAAGTGCAGGTTGTTCTATATAAAAAGAAAATATCACGTTCAAGAAACATTTAGAGATCATTTACTTTTCTAACAACACATGAATGTGTATGCTTTTTTTCTACTTGGCAGTCACCAAACAAACAAGACAGTTGACAGGAAGATTCTTGGGTTAAGGAGAAAATGGGATGAGGGGGGAGGGAAAATAGTTATTGGATGTGTGAATTGCAGGTATTTGGAGTATATTTTCATCTTACCTGTTTGTTGTCATGGTGACTGTCCTTAATTCAAATGCTGTGCTGTGCAGTTATCCATAATGTTTTCGATTATGGAATATGGTGTATGCTGTGATCGGTTACTTTTTTAACGTGATTATTGTACAAAATGAGAATTCACTTAATCCTTTTCTAGTAAAAACAACCTGTAGAGTTTTTGTGTTAGTCTGCGCTTCCAGTGTAAGAAACACAATGGGTCCTTAAATAAGTAAGGAACGTGTTTTCTGTTACTACTGGTTTAATAATCTTTTATTGATTCATTTCACTATTGCATTGTTCTCTCAAATCAGTTAAAGGATGTAGATATGGTTTTAACCAAGTCAGTGTCAGACTGTGCTACGTAGGAAAATATTTGTGCTTACTAGCCTTTTAATAACTTACAGGTTTTCATATACATGGATGGCACAGAAATGTGCCATTCCTGGAAGGGAATATCTGTGTATCTCTGATATACAGGAGCAGCTATACTGGGTCAAACCACAGGCTGACCTAGCTCAGCATCATGTCTCTGACAGTGGTCCAAAGTACTTGAGGAGGAGCTGGAACAGGGTGTGTGAGTGATTGTTGCTCTCTCTGAGTACTTGTACAGCTGTTCTGTTTGTCTGAGGGCCTTTCTGTACCTAGTGGTGGTTTCTAGGTTTTCAGTCCTTATCAGTGGATCTTTCTTCCTCTGACTTTTTTTTTTTTTTTTTTTTGCAAAGTAGTTCTTCAGCATGCACACTATCCTTTGCCAAGTTCCAACATCTTATATAGAAAACCCTCACCTTTTCTTTATTTTGAGAGTAAATCTATACATAAGTACTTCTGAGAACAGCTGTAACTGTCAGTCTTGGCTTGGCTAGGCTAACGGACTAAGCATTAGCATGGGCTGACACACAGTCTTCATTGCTCACCCTTGGACAGCCTAAATACTTAAACTATTCTTTCTGTTGATAGTTGCAGCTGTGGAAAATCTTTCTACTGAGACATAGGGTTTTTAAGGGATATTATGAAGCTTACTGAAGTGAAACTGCTGTTGATATGAAGAAAAGTTTGCTATGAAACTAGAACAAGGTGACCTGAAACCAGGATGATTTTGCACTGTGTTAAGGGCTATTACTTGTTGCAGGGAGTAGCACATGGATGGAATAGTGCTGTCACTGTGATAGGTGGTTGTCCTCCTCTCTCTCTTAAGGGGACAGAGAGGAGAGAATTATCAATTAAAGCCCCAGTGCTTCCCACTGAAAAGAACCACTTTAGAACAGTCATTTAATTGGAGCAAAGCAGTGTATTTATCACCTCTGAAATATCCAAACCAATTGTAGCTTATATTTTTCCTCTCTATGTACAATGTATACTTGTTGTGAAAAATTTGTCGGCCTTGCCTTCTCTTTGTAGTGCACTTGATCCTCCAATGCTGTAGCTCTCATTAGAGAATATGGTTAAAAATAAAATAAAAATGTTTTCCAGTGCTACTTACTTTCTTCCCTCTTCTCTTATCTCTACTAAGTTAAGTATTTTTGGTTTGCTTAGCTGGATCTTGCAGCTATCTCAAACTTTGAATCAATTTTATTGCCTTTTTCTGAAGCTTTTCCAATATCTTTAAGGAAGGGATCAGAACTTCAAGGAGCGTTTGGAAGATAGAGATGCTGTGGAAATAGAGTAGATGGTCTTCACTTTTATTGACTACTGCTGGGTGTTGAGTTCATAACTTCATGAAATTCAAATATGCCTGGCGTAGTATAATATATACATATTTTTTTTTAAACAAAACTGTTGTTGATACTGGATCTGTGTTCATGCAGCTTATGTATGTTTGGAGAACATTTAAAGTACATGAAGGTAGCAACTTAATCTTACGTATGCAGAAAATAGCATGCTTTTATCTCAAAATACTTCTTGCATGATTAGTACAGTAAAACTAGATATTTTTTACTGGTAATGTAATATCAATCTAAAAACAACAACGAACAAGCACAGTCTCACAGCTGATAGCTTGATATAGTCTTGTCAGAAGGCTCTTCTTCCACAGCCACTGTAGCATAGACCAAGAACAGTGTGATGGACAAACCTGGGAAGAATTCTTGAAGAAACCTGAAGAGAATAGTCTTGTATTTTGGGTGGAGTCTTTAGGGATCAAAGGTTTATTTTTTGTATGTTTTATTTTTGGTCTTCTGTGTTAATGCTGTACCACGTCTTCATTATTTGCCCTTTTTAAATTCTGTTTTTCTTATACCTTTATGTTTTGCCTGGCAACAGGGAGCCTTTGCTCATGTTTCCCTGTCACATGGTGAAGTTCAGCTATCCTAAAAGGGGAGTCAGTCTCAGAATTCATTACACAATGTTCTTGTGGCTGTATGACCTGTTTTACTGCACTGCTTGCTAGTTGGGTTTGACTTCAATTATCTTTTGTGTCTGGTCAGTGACAAAAAGTACCACTGGAAGTAATGCCATGTTGTAAAAGCATAATTCAGGAATCTGTGATTGGCCAATGAAGAATCAAGCTTGTTAGGTTTGACCTGGAATAAAGTGTTCTCTGCTGGATGAAAAGATTGTGAGCAAAATTAGCTAACAAATTTGATGGACAAATAATTATAAAAAAAATGAAAGGCAAATTAAGACAAGCTATTTTCTTTACATACATTAAAATGTAAATAGAATAAAACCTGGAATGTATTAACATTAACCATGTTCCTCTGGGCTTCCATGACTACTGTTTTGTTGAAGCCCCAGTCTGCCTTTAAGAATGTAGCAACATGTGTTATAAACTTGTTTGCATTTGGCTTACCTTTGGTCTTGAATTTCTTGTCCTGCTTTGTCTGTCTCATTGAGTCTGTTGATGAGGTGGCAAAGGAAGCAGTAACAGCCTTGTGTGTTAAGGCTGGATACAGAGCTGAGGAACCTTATGCTAATACTGTTGTGATTGAGCACTGGTTTTATAATATAAGTTTCAGTCTCTGTAATCTGAAAAACACAAAAATTACTGTCTAATTTGAAAGTATGTGACTGAACCTTTTTTCTTTATTTTTTTTTCTTATTACTTGTGATTGTACCTTTAAGTTTTACCCTGGACCTGTCTGGAAACTGGGGGAATTGTGCTTGTCCTTCTTGTATTGTCTTTTGTTTTCCTCCTGGTTTTCTCCTGCTGTCCTTGTATGACCCAGATAAGAAAGCTTCATGATTTTGTACAGAATGAACACAGACTGAGGGGGCTGCAGGATCAGTACGCTGTACAAGTTAAGTAAAAGGAGATGTCAGGATGGTGGAGTGATTCAGTTTGGGCTGGTTGAGTCGCATGGATTGAGAAAAGGGTGAAAGAAAATTAGAAACAAGGCAGGAGAATAAAGTAGTGGGGAAAAGGAATGGTAAGAAAAGAAATGGGAAAAGTAGAGATTGGGACACTTGGTGTCCTTAGGTTATAAGTGTTATAAGTGGATGCTTTCATATTTGGGTGTGAATTGAGGGTGTATATGGATTAAATTAATTTCAAAATTGTTGGAAGCATAGCTGTTTTGCGAGATAGCTCTTGTGTAGTGTTTTCAAGATAACATTATCTTTTCGCTGCTGAAGGAGAAGCTTTTGTTTTGGGTAGTAGGAAAGAACATGACGGCAGAGTCACCAAAATCTTTTGCATCAGTCACACTGACATTAGTAATTATCTGACACATTTTTGGAACCTCTTGTTATTTAAGATCAACATGATCAGTCTTACACTGACCTGATTTTAATTTTCGTTACCTGATACAATGAAATTATGTGCTCTGATCAGAATAAATCACATAATAGAGGGAACAAAAATGTTTAGTTTACATGTAGCAAGGTGTTTGGCTGACTTAGCTTACTTTTTAATATGATCTGGTAGAATAGCACTTCACAATTAAGATTCTCTCTCTGGCCTTAGCTAAGCAGACCTTTGCACCTCCGTTATACTTCCCTTCTTTCATCAGCCTTCGTCCATCAGCTGAAGATACTTTTTCCTGGGTCAATCTGATCTGGCTAACCTCTAACTTGTTCATATATATATTCAGATATTGTAACTTATGTGTATTTTCCTCTCTCCTCTTAAGAAGAAAGAAGATACAATATGGAGGAATATTAAGGCAATTTTCTTTATTTTCAGTGTATTTTAAAGGCATGTTATCCTAAATGTGCTGTGATATTTACAGAACAATACTTGAAGCTCTTATCTGCAAAGGTTAATGCGTCCAAGTGATGTTCAACAATTTGTGCCAATTGAGAACAGTAGAAGCACTCAGATGCATGAAGCTATTTGGACAGGGAGAATTTCTGGGATGGAGACCTTAGTGTATAATTATTGTGATGAAATCTCTTTGAAGGAAGCTACTGCATAAACCTGCTGCTCTAGGTACCAGATTTGCCCTTTGAAGGGGTCTCAGACATTGAAAATAAGGCTATTGTAAAACTAAATGTAAGCTTTTCAATAAGTGTTCCTAATCTTGTGTACTCCAAAATACTTAGTTATTGAAATGGAGTCTGTAATTACCTGCAATTCTGGATTTTGCTGGACTTGCAGGAATAACTGATGCACTTTTCCAAACTAGGTAGAGAAAGAATATTTTGGAAGTATTCAGTTGGTATAGTCTTACAGAAGTGGGGGGAAAAAAAGACTGTCTTACATAAATCAGGGTAACTTGAATAATATCTTTTTTCTTTCTGTGCTTTGTTGTTTAAAAAAAATAATGAAAGGTGTTGTTACTGTGTTGTAGGGAATGGAATAACACCAGCAGTGGTAGTGGTTATAAAAAATGAAAATGCAGGCTTCTGGTAACAGAAGGGAAAATTACTGTTATGCTTTAGCACTATACAGTGAACTGTATTTGGCAGCCTGTCTACAAGTGGTGACCTTGAAAGAGCTATTGCAAGTTAGTAAGTAGGGTCTAAAAAATTTATGAAGCACAAAGTTGTATCAGTTTTATGTTGAAGACTTCGTCATTATTTTCCCTCGCATCTGAAGTTTATCAGATACAGTTTCCAGCTGGTTGCATCCTCTATCTTTTCCAGTTTGGTCTGGATTTTAGGCTTCTGTAGAAATACTGCCTGCGTCTCAGGGCAGTGAACAAGTTTAGGTTAACAGGCTGGCCACTGCTCTGCTGTAGTGCATTCTTGTTGTCGTTTCAAAGGCCTTCAGAAGCAGTATCCTAAACTAACAGTGATCTTCCAGGCTCTTACATGAGTTACTTGTAACCTTTATTTCATATTTTATCCAATTTGAACTCAATCTGTAAGGATTCTTTGTTCATATTACAAAACTGTTGCCATATTTTTCCTGCTGTAAGTAACTTTTTCTTTAGAACATTTTAATAGGATTGCTGAATCTTTATAGTTACTGTTGAGATATGAAACTGAGAATGTGCAGAAATTTCTTGTACTTCTTTTAAGTCAAAGTCATGTGGATAATTCAGAGTTGCTTTTACTCTGAAAAAATCTAGGCATCTTATGTGGTGCCAGAAGTGGTCCTAGTGGAATTGAGATAGTGCTGGAGCCACTTGTACATGTGCACTCCCTTCATCAAAAATAACATACTGTTACATTTTTTTTTTCTCATCAATATTCAGTCTGAGAATAAATGAGTTTACAAAGCAGTTCAGCTGTCAGTTGATCAGCACTTCCTCACTGTAGATCTCATCATGTTACTCTTTGAAACCAAATCCTTAAATATTTGCTTTGAATACCAGGGGAGCAGAAGCAGTGTATTTAATGAACGATGAAACAAATGAAATGGTTTTTGTTGTGATAGGAAAAATAGCTTAGCCATTGCGTAGTTGATTAAAGATGCAGTGCCTTAAGGTACATATTTATTGCTTGTACTGCTTGGATTCTGCCAGTCTGTAAGGGTGACGATGTTGCTGGGTGTCACATGGATGCCTGGGTCAGCACACGTGGGTTGGTGCCAGTTTAGTGCCTAGGATTTTTTATGGGACCTGGAGCACTTCGTCATTATGTAGCATAATATAGCTTGAACGTGGACTTTAGTTTGTTATAATGCTCGTGGCTTTTGTGTGTGATTCTTCAGCCTTGGAGCTTTTTAACATGCATGTGGATGTTACAGTGATGTAATACCTGAACAATCGTCACAAAGCATTCACAGAGGCTGGGCAGTTCTTGCTGGGTATTTGGTGATCTGCCTTTGATGTCTTGCTCTTGCGATAAAGCCTGTAGCTGTGTTCCTCAGGGCTCTTCGTTCTCAAGTTTGAAGGCTATCAGTAGAAATAACGGGGACAGGCTTCCCCTCCCCCAGCGGTAACGCATCGATTTCGATCTTTTGTGTCCTTTCCGAACGAACTATGACGACAACTGCTTAACTGTTCAAAGAAGACCCCGCTGGAGCGGCTGCGGGAAGCCGGACGGGATGAGCCGAGGAGCCGCGTGCCGGCTCCTGCGTGCGTGCCCTCAGCTGCCGGCCCGGATCCGTCCGGTTCGGCGCTCCTTCCGAGCAGCGGGAAGCGTCCCGCCGGGCCCCGGCACCTGCGGATCCAGGGATCCGGGCAACGGGCGGCTGCGGCTGCGGCGCCTCCCGCTGACGTCAGACAGGCGGGACGGCCGAGCGCTGCGCCGAGGTGGCGGTGGGTAGGCTGGGCCCGGCCGACATGGCAGCCGGGCTGCGCTGAGAGCCGAGGCTGCCCCTCCGTCGGCGGGCGGAAGCCGCTCCTAGTCTCTATGGATACCTCTTCCGACCCGTACTTGCCCTACGATGGCGGAGGAGACGGCATTCCCCTCCGGGAGCTGCATAAAAGAGGTGCGGGGGGCGTGGGGGTGGGGGGGGGGAGAATTGCAGCGGGTTCCGGTCGCGGCCGGCGGCTGCTGCGAGGGCGGGCATTCGGGTCCGGTGGGCATAGCGTCGGGCGCTCGGCCCGGCCCGGCCCTTCTCCGCGCTGGTTAGCGGAGCTGTGGCTGCGACCGCCCGCATCAGCGGGAGCGCGTTCAGTTGTCTGTCTCGGGCCCTCTGTAACCGAAACGGGGTGCTTGTGTCTGGCTCTGAAATTGCCCTACGTGCTTTCAGGCTCGGCTCGTTGGTGGTGTCTCTGACAACGTGAAGAGAAAGCTGCGCGGGTAGCAGGATGTCAGTTGAGTTGGTGGTATTGAGCTCTTACAGAACTGGAGCTTGTGGCGGTTCTTGTTGCTTGTTAACCAGGAAGCAGGTTAGCGACAAATTGGTGTTAGCAGTGCCGAGAGAAATCCTCTTGTGAGGCTCACCTTTTGTTTCTTACAGCACATTTCAAGCAGTGCACATTTCATAAATACTTGGTTTTCTCCTGGTGAGAGGCAGCAGTAAGGATAACAAAGTTATGTCTTCAAATTCTTCTGAATTCTTTTGTCTCCTTTTTCAGCTGGACTTGACAGCTAAGCCATTCTGTTGAAGCAAAATATGTTTCTCGCTTTAGCTTTGCTTAAATTGGCTAATCCAAAATAAGAAAGTTATCAACATTGATGTCTGCTGGTAGTGGTGTTAGAGAGGAGGTAGGCTGAAAACTAAGACGTTTCACGTATATTAATATATTTTTTCTGTACTTCAATTTATTGTTATATCTTTCCTTGTAAACTCTTATTTCTTATGTAAATTAGGTCACACTTGAACTGTGGCAGTGTCCATCTAGCATTTCTGTGTCTTAGTACTTCAGATGGAAGATTGTTGCTTTGTTATTAACCTTGCTTGCTGGTAAATGCTCAGAATGTCAACAAGTTCAGAGAAGGCTTACAGTATTTTCAGACTAGTGAATTTTAACCTTGTAAAACCACTCGGTACTCTCTGCTCAGGCCATAATTGTCTTGCAGACGCTGGATAATTTTTCAGTGTTACACTTTAGAATCACTTGTGAGACACTGAGGATGGTCTTCTCCCAAAATGTTTGTAAGATGTTAATTAGATTTCTTTTGATTGTTCTGGTTTTTCATGTAGATGGGAAAAGGAGTTGGCTATCTATTTTGATCACTTGAGGTAAATGAATCTAGATAAGTGCAAAATTTATGTCATGGTTTTATGATTTTTGGCATTGTTATTCCACATTATAACATCATGTAGTGCATTAAGAGTTAAAGAGTTAATGCTACAGCTCCGTGGATCATCGGTAGTTACGGGTGTACCTGTCTCAGAAGAGAAGAACAACTCCATTCCCCAGAGGACTGTGCGATGCTTTGCATTTTTACATATTTCGGCTCAGAGGGAAAGATAAAAACTGTCTGCGGTCACGGACACTCTCTTTCCTTTTGGATCGACTCAGCAGCAGGTGCTCTGTAGCCATCTCTCCTTCAGCATTTACTGTAAGGCCTTCGGTTTATCAGACACTCTGTCTTGCTTATTTTATTTGATTTATTAGCTTCACTTCCAATTGTATTGTGTTATTTTGCTTTCTGCTATCTTATTTAGTAAATTAGCTTTCCTCCTCAGATCGTTGCCACTGTTTTGTTCCTAGGCCCATCTCCCTTTTCCCTTTCCCCCTTTCCTGGGGCATGGGTCCGTGGATCCCCCACACTAGTTGTCGCGGAACCAGGCCAAAACAGCCCGGTAAAACGTTGACAATGTGTTATTACTTTATTATAATACTTTCAACCTCTGTAGATTATAGTTAGATGCCAGATTGTGTTTCAGAAAATATCTAAATAGTGCCTAGCTTCTAAGTAGCCTACAGATCCTGTAATGAAAACAGCTGGGGGCTAGACTGAGTGTTCACGTCTGGGTGACATAGCTAGGTGCCAGTGAGATAATTGCCTGTTGGCATATCACTTTTTGCAGTTTAATTGAATTATTTTAGGGCTTGTTCTTCTAATATTCTTCTAAAATAACACAGTATTTCAAAAACAGTTTTGCTCTTGCTCTTCTACATGCTATAGTAAACTTAGAGAAAAACCATACAGAACTCCATGACTGTCATTGTTGCCATAATTTCTTGCAAATCTTAATTTGTCAAGTTAACAGGATTCATAAGAAAATTGATTCTCCAGACCTTACAGTTTGTGCAACAGATTTCCTTAAAATTTGCACGTATTTCCTTCTGATCTATAATAGCACAGTAATCCCTAGTTACTGTTGTATAGCTGTCAAAGTAAGGCTTAAAGTGCCAACAGATAAAACCAGAAAAACTGTTAAAGTATTCTTAAAATTTCTTTCTTTATGAATCCAGAGCTGCCAAAGAGGAGAGGGACCTGAGAATCCTGGTGGATGACAGGCTGGCCATGAGCCAGCAGTGTGCCCTGGTGGCCAAGAAGACCATTGGGATCCTGGGGTGCATTAAAAGGAGCGTGGCCAGCAGGTCAAGGGAGGTGATCCTCCCCCTCTGCTCTGCCCTGGTGAGGCCTCATCTGGAGTACTGTATCAAGTTCTGGGCTCCCCAGTACAAAAAAAAGTCAGGAATCTCCTCAAAAGAATCCAGCGGAGGGCCGCAAAGATGATGAAGGTTTTTTGAACACATCCCTTATGAGGAAAGGCTGAGCAGCCTGGGTCTGTTCAGCCTTGTAACTGTGTTTATTTTGGAAGTCCTTAATCCAAATGAATGAAATGCTATGTTGTTAGTACTTTTCAATTGGGTTCCTAGCCAGGCGATATTAAAAACATGCATGTGAAGAGCAGCATATCAAATTACATAGTTTTAGTAATTTTTTTGTCAGACAAAACCACTCACCATATGCTTCATTTATTGTGCGCTGAAGGTGTAATCACCACTGTATGAACGTGGTGGTCACAGTATCCCACTGCTTACAATATGCTATTAGCAGCTGGGATATCTTTGATGTATACTAGCATCTAGAAAGCTAATGAGGGAATCAGTGTTATGCTCTTCTTGGGCCTGAGCGTGGCCTGTCTTGGACTGATTGTATTAGCAGAATTCTTATTTTCATTACTTCCTGTCTTTGCCTTCCAGAAGAATATGTAAATAGCTCTTGCATACCTGCAGCAGCATTTGGAAATCTGATTATCTAAATTTTAGTTGTTTTGACCCTGTTGCTTTGGATGCTGTATTATTTCCCTTTTGTAATGTTTGCTTTATGTAACTTAACTTGTATACTTTTTTCTTTTCCTCTTCCCTGCATTGTTCATATGATTTTTAAACAGTTAACAGGATGAAGATGCTTATAATGCTTCACTTGCACGCCTGAAGTGGCTAAATGGATTCCATTTTCCATACAGTTCAAGACAAAAGAAACCTGTAGTAATAAAGCCTTTTTATTTCTCCTGCATCAAAGAAATGGAGAATTGGTTCTTCCACCTGAAGTAAAAGCCAGAGCTATTTGTACTTTTTGACTTGGGATACCAACTGAACAATATTTTACTGCTTTGCCTTTTTGTTAGATTCCTGTGTGCTTGCTTGCAATGCATCCAGGTCTGCAGAAGTCTACTTCACTCTGACATGCAGCCATACATTTTCTTAGTTCCTACTTTTTAAAGGTTTTAACTGGATTTATTTTTTTTCTACCTCTTAGTTAGGAATGAGTGGAGCCAGGTTATTACCACTTAATACTCACAGCTTCTGTAAAGCATTTTGATTATTTTCTCTGTTCTTTTAAGTCTCGTTCAAGTTTTCCTGTTTTCTTCGTACGGTTTATTTGCCATCTGATTTTTTTTCTTCATCTGCTATATTATATGTCATTTTGTTTGGATTTTGGTTGTAAAGCAGAGAGCAGTTTGTAACTGGTGAAACTTTTGGTTTGTTGCGGTTTAGGAAATCAACTTAAAGATGCTGTGCATGCAAGGGGAGAAGTATTACTTGATTTCAAAGACTTAAGAGTCATTGATTATCGGTGGTAGTGGATGATACACTCTGGTATGGCATGCTGAGCTTCTCATTCTGAAATTTAAAAATTATTTCTAGCCTGGAAAAGACAATAATGGTTAACGCCTTTTCTTGAGTGATTACAAATGTAAATAAACTGCCAATTGTTTCCTTTTTAATTCGTTCTTTTTTTTTTTTTTTTCTCCTGTCACTGAAAGCCTTCTATTTTTTAAGTCTGAGTATGGATATAGAAAGCAGCTCAGGCACTAAGGTACTTTGTGTATACAAATCTTTGTTGTAAGTGTAAATGTTCCTTATTGTGTGCACTGCACTCAGGATTCTTTCCTGCCTCTGTTCCCCTTGCCACCTAATGCCCAAGGGTGAAGCAGAGCCTTGAATTAGTTAGTATCTGGCCTCTGGAAAGATACAGCCCCTGCTGATTTTAGCACTCAGCAGGTTTGTATGGGCATGTCAGGGAGGGCTTATTCCAGCTTCTGGTGTAAACTGATTAGCTTCATTTTCACTCAGGGCAGTGCATTTTTAATTCCTTTCACACTGCTTAAAGTAATGCAAATGGAATGTTTTGCACAGCTGTCAGACAGAAAGACTGAAGCTGGGCTGACTACTGTGTAGTTGTGCATATTCTAGAAAAAGACATGTATGAGCTGCATTAAACATGTATGGGTTACCACTAAGGGGATTATGGAAAAATTGGGTCCTGCACTTTCTTTGACCTTGGTTCCATTGTCTGTGGTCTTTACCTGTGCAGCCTGGTCTAGGGAGCCTGCTTTGGCAGGGGGGTTGGACTAGGTGGTCTCTAGAGGTCCCTTTCCAACCCCTACAGTTCAGTGATTATGTGATCATAGAATCAATAGTATTCCTAGAGTTTGAAAGGACTCTGAAGGCTGTCTAGTCCCACTCCCTTGTGATGAACAGGGACACTACAGCTGGATCAGGTTGCCCAGGGATGGGACATAAACCACATCACTGGGCAACCTGTTTCCAGTTCCTCGCCACCCTCACTGTAAAAGATCTTTTCCTTATATCTAACCTAAATCTACTGACATAATGTTTATCTGTTACGTTCATAGTTCTGAAACCTTTTTAAACAGTCATCTCCCATGGGGATTTTGACCTCTGTGAAATAGATATTGCTGTATACTGGCTGAATATTAATATTGATGTAGAAGTTCTGAATTGTTTCCAGCAGAAAGGCATAATTAAAATTTAACATGACGCCAAGGATCTGTTTATGTGTTTCAGTGTAACTAGTCCGATGGTTTCTTGCTATGGAAAGGAGTGAGCCTGCTTCTGCCTGCTTAGTTGGGTTAGCATTTGGTTTGGTTTACTGTGGAGACTCATGATGTGACAGAGCTTATCCAGGGGGTGAGAATGGAACTGTATACCGAAGAGTGGGAGGGCGAAAGGGGTGAGCAAGATTAGCTCCATCTTGCTGTGTTGCTATGTCCTGGAAGATGTTTCATTTCAGCAAATGCACTAAGCTGATGCAAGCTGAGTATTTTGTGATACGTATTCAGAAGATATGGGTGAAATACTGTATGGCATATAGAAGGGGTCTTAGAATTTATGAAGTTCTGGTCTCTTGGTTACTGGCCAACCTCTAGAGCCTGTTCATGTTCAAATTCTGTTCTCTGTGGAAACTATCTGTGTGGATTTCTTCTGTAGATTATATTGAGTAATTGTTCAGATAAGCATGTGGTAGCATAAAAATCTATCGTGCACTGTTTGATTACCCAGGAAACAGTATTTTTTATTAAATACTGATGTTCTGCATCTCTTTTTTTTTTTTTTTTTTTAATTATACAAGAAATACTGCATATGAGGAAAGTCAGGAAGGATTCTTGAACAGCTGTGCAGGAATTGATGAGTGTTACAGAACACCTTTTTTGTGTGAAACAGTATATTTATATAACTGAAGCATGCGATCTGTGTTCCCTTATTTCCTAGAAGTTTTGAGCGTACTTTCACTGGGATTTTTAAATCGTAGTATAGAAACTGGAACACAGTGCCTTCCTAGAAGAGACCACCTGAATTAGTTAAGAACCTAGATCCATTGGCTCGTCAGTTCTTTATATTTTTTTTTCTTTTTAAATGAATTAGTTCAAAGAATACAGATACCTTCCTTTAAAAACAAAGAAAATCCAAACAAAAGTTTTCATCAGCTGTATGTTACAAGATGTTGCTTTCAAATCTCTGGAAAGAAATCTGTGAAGTTGCCAAAGCATGGGGAATCACTACTAAAGGAGGTGAACAAGCCTTACACAGCGTGTGACAAATGCTTTGTAATCTACATAAGTTAACTTTTAGTCATGTGCTTTATCATAGTTCAAATGTCAGTCAAGATTGAACAGCTTGTATGAGGCATGTATATAGAATGCAAGGAAAGGGAGATTCCTTGCTTCAAAGGGACAAAAGGCAAGGAGAAAGCTGTAACAGCTGTAACTTAGCTGTTGTCTAAAACAACTTGTGTGAGTATAGCAGATATTAGTTTTGTAATATCTTTATTCCTGCCTTGTACGTGGAGAGACTAGCCAAACAAATTTAAGTTGGATTGGTGTTTGGAGCCAACAGCCATTTTGTATCCGTTCATGTTCAGATGGAAATTAAGAGGAACAGTATGGTATACATCAGTTCCTTTTTGTTTTTTTTTTCCATCAAGCATCTGATCAAGCTATTTTGGATGGTATTTTTTCATTGTCATTTACAAACAAAACATTTATTGAGGGGTAAGTGTTTTTATGCTGTTGGAATCTACTTCCCTTTTTCCAGTTTTGTCCATGGTTTTGCAGTATGTCATTCTGATCAGGCCTATCAAGATGTTGTGTCTTATGGTTCGCATTGCTCACAGTATCACAGAATGTCCTAAGTTGGAAGGGACTAGTGGATCAAGTCCAACTTCATAGTGCCTATTACAATTTTTTCTGCTAACATGTTGCAAGATACTTAATTGAAACTACCAGAAGTGGGAACTTGGAATCCAACAAAGACGGTCTCAACATTTGCCTCTTCATATTCATATATTCATGTGTCGTTTTTTTGTTGTTGCTGGGCTTATGGTTAGGTCTGCGGAGGGTTTGGGGAGGTAGTTCAGTGAGTGTTTTGTGGTGCAGTGGAGGTGCTACAAAACGTTTCCTTCAGTAGCCTGTGTGAAGCACTACTCAAGGCCGTGATTCTGACTGTTAATATGGACAGGCTGTTGAAAGTATACCAGTAGTTAAAAAGCTGAACTTCTTGGTTGAGAGTTGTGACTAACAATGAAGTTGTGTAATCAGTTTTACATGTGCTGGTTGCTTTTGTTTTGTTACTCCACTTCACTTGAAGCAATACTTGATCACTGCCAGTTCTGATTGCTGTGTAAGAATTGTGCTGAGGGCTCGGAGCTGTTTGCATGGAAGGATAACAGAAGTCAGTCAGCCTTCCTGGGAGTAACTTGGGCCAGACCAACAGGAGTTGGATCACCTGAAAAAGGCAGTCCCTTTTCTCAGAAGAAGCGCATTCGTTTTATCATCTGGAAGCTTTTAAGGTCTGCAAGCTTGCAGTGTGTGAATGGAGAAGCTCACTAGCTGTGAGCTGAGAATAGAGGATTGGTGAATGTACTGGCGGGCAAGAGCTTTAACTAGGGAGAGCCAGCTATGTTGGCTCCTGAAGTTTTGTGAAGTATGGAAGGATTGTGCCAACTTCACTTTATAACTTTTCTTATTTGAGCTTCTGAGAGGAGTTATACTAAGGCTCTGAGAGAAACAGCATGTTATTATTTGCCTTCCTGTAGTAACATGAGTTAGTTTGGATTAAAGATAATAAAAGTTCTGCTTGTTGTTTTTGTTATCAGCTTCCCAGTATAATAAAGCCTTAAGCAAACTCATGTGTAAAAGGAAAAAAAAAAGACTTTACTTTCTTCATAGCCAAAGAGCAGCTTACATATGTGCATCTGGAAAATGGAGTAGTTACAGCTAGAGGCTGTGCAAGATATTAATTACGCTCTGTGGTAATTAATAATTTCCTGTTTGGAGGCTAGACTGTTGTGTTGAAAAATACATATGAATGGCAAGGATTTTAGCACAACATTTAAATTGAAAATAAAACAATGAAGGTGGCATGACATGATGAAACTTTCCTTGTGTTTATGCTTATGAAAATCATTATAGTCATAGCTAGAAGAAACTCTACTTATTTAGTGGAGTGCGAGAGAAGGAAGGAAAGAGGCAAATGCAGACATTTGAAAGGTACTGAATATTGTGAAGATACATTTCTCTAAATCCTACTGTGGTATAGTTCTAGGGAATATATGATGATACTAGCTAGAGAACGTCCCATCCTACCACTGTCAGACTGTATATTACACACTGATGTTTAGCTCTTACAGACTTGTTCTCTTGATGTTCTTCTACAGAGTGGCCTGTCTACCACACTCTAGTGCAGAGTGTCACTGCAGTCTGCTTCTCATTTCTCATTTGGCACAGTGTAATAGCTAATGGGCTGCCTTCAAACTCTGTATTGAAGGAAATTGCCTGTTCAGCTTCACGCTGTTTCCTGGTGGATGAGAAGCTGGACATGAGTCAGCAGTGTGCACTTGCAGCCCAAAGGGCCAACTATATCCTGGACTGCATTAAAAAAGGGGTGGCTAGCAGGGAGAGGGAGATGGTTGTCCCCCTCTACTCGACACCTGTGGGATCCCATCTGGAATACTGCATCCAGGCCTGAGACCCCCAGCACAAGAAAGACACTAGAATGGTGAGAGGGCTGGAGCACACCTCCTATGAGGAAAGGTTGAGGGAACTGGGCTTGTTTAGCTTGGAGAAGAAAAGGCTCCAGGGAGATCTCGTAATGGCCTTCCAGTACTTGAAGGGAGCACGTAAACAGGTGGGGGAACAACTGCTTGCAAGGGTTGATAGTGATAGTAACAGGGGGAATGGTTTTAAACTGAGATGGGAGATTTAGGTTAGATGTTTAGAGAAAGTTTTTTACTCAGAGGGTGGTGATGCACTTAAACAGGTTGCCCAGAAAGGTTGTGGATGCCCTGGAGGCCTCAGGGCAAGGTTGTAGGTGGCTCTGGGCAGCCTGGTCTAGTGGTTGGTGACCTAGTGGTCCCTGCCCTCACAGGGAGGTTGAAACTAGATGATCTTTGAGGTCCTTTTTCAACCCAGGCTGCTTCATTCTATGATAATGCTTCTTATCACTATCATACAGTAATCATTTCTATTCCAGTGTTTGACATGCTGTGTGTATCCTATTCTGTGACTTAGCTGTGCTCCTTACAGCCTGGTGCCGTTTCAGTAGAAAACCACACTCCAGGGCAAAGGCAAGCTTTTGTTCTGCTGTGCTTACCTGGGTTCTGGAGACTGCTTGATTTCACTGAAATATTGTTACAGATTAATAATAAAGCTGTGGCTGAATTGTAAGTATGTCCCCTTGCTTTGTGTAGGGTTAATTTCATGCAAAAATAAAGCTTTCATTATGCCTTGGGTTTTTTTGTTTGTTTGATTGGTTGGTTGGTTTTTTTTAATTTATTTTTCAAAGTTTGAGGGCTAAACAAATCATTGCAGTGTGACTTTGGTTACGGTCTCATCAGTTAGATCCTCTTACCCTTTTGAGGAGTTAGGTGTGTACGTTAGACTTCTTTCCTAGTTACCAAAATTAGAAATAGCAAGAGGATTGAATCACTTACCCTAGAGCAAGGTTTTCATGTTCATCTCCATTTGCGAATCTGATATTTTTCTTATTATCTGTGCTTCAGTCAATAAAAAGTTAATGCTTTCTCATACCTGCTGTAAGAGACACTGACTGTAGCTTTGGAAAGAGACTCTGAGGTTGTGGTAGAGAGATGAAAAATTTTAAATGGCTTTGACTGGAGGAAAGAAAAATAACAGAGAAGCGTCAGCTGGGCTAGCATGAAAGATGTTGGCTTTGTTGAGGAGGCATCTTCTGCGTTTGCATTCTTTCACATATTAACTAAACTTATATTTAAACTAACATTTTTGTAGAACTTTAAGCTTGTCTATATATAAACAATGAAGTAGGGTTGTCAATACAAAACCAAACATTTTTTTGTGTGTCTTGAAAATTTTAAATTGCATTTGACGTTAAAAAGGTTTATTATTATTTTCTTGCCTTTTACCAGTAAGGAGATGTCCAGATAAACATTGTATTGTATAGCAGGCATAAGGAAGAGCTCTCGGTGGAGGCACGCCTGTAGGCGTGAGTGTAATGCTGTGTGTTGTGCTGTTGTTGCTAGAGTTCAGACTTCACAAGTTTGAAGGGGAAAAAAAAAGTATGCTTTATTTCTAAATGAGTCTTCATTGGCTGTTGTTGGTTAGGGCTGGGGCTAGTAAGCTTGGCAATCATAGCCTTTAGAAAAGGTTTCCAGGTTGGATCTTTGAAGATGTTTTTTGGTATGTTGAAAAATACTAATGCTACCAGAAGCTGAGCCTGTCCTAGCTGACAGTTGCACTGGCTAACTTGTGATTACATCTTTAAGAATAGATGTTATTCCGATATACAGTTTGTGTTGGACAAATTAATTTGTTCGAGGTCAGATTAGTGGGAGTAACCACTCTAAATCATTGTTTGTTTTAACCTCGGTATAAATGTTCTCCTTTCTTCTGCAGATGCATTCAGGGTGGGGGAGTGGTGGCGATGCTATGTTCAGACAGGTATCCAGAAGAAAATTATACCTGGAGTACATACCACAGGAAACATACCACAGGAACACAAAATATACCAAGATGTTGCATACATCAGCTATTCTGCAATAAGAGACGACAACTTTTTGCTCCTCTTCTGAGGAGCCTGTCCTAGCTGACAGTTGGAGTCCTCATGCTCTTTCTATGTCTGTCCACTGAAATAAATATTACTGGGGTGCTTTGCTGTGTGATCTGGCTGCAAAGGAATTAGCTAGTGATGATAAACTGCTATTTTCTGCTTACAGAATTTCCAACTTCTCATGACTGAGGTCTGTTCTATGAGTTACTTGAAATAAGAAAAAAATACCTCACAAACCTACTTGCTTCACTTTCTTTTATTTTCTAACTGCACTCATATGACCTCTTGATAACACTTCAGGTTTAATCCAGACATGTAGGAGCGTGGTGAACAACAGTACGAATATTTAGAAATAACTAGAAACTTGAGGTGCTATGAACTTCATGTATTATCTGGTATCGTATATTATGTTTTGTTTTCGTAGTCAGTTTTTCCTCTTTCCTTTTTTCTTCATAAAAAGAAATAAATTTCAAGTTAAATGTGTCAGAGCCACTCATTTTTTCACCTGGTTCTACTGAAATTTCTCAGGAGTCTGCAGACAAAGTGGAATAATAATTTGACTGATACATTAATTTCTACGGAATATGAAGTTGCTAATGCGAAAATTTAACCTACATTGAATGAGAGGGAAAAAAAACAGATAAATGAAATAACACTTGTATTATAGGATGTGTCTTAATTACTTGCACAGAAACTTTTTATGCAATGTCATGAATGTTGGAGTATTCTAGTTTATTATAGAATTTTTATCTTTGCCACAGGAACTCATTATACAATGACAAATGGAGGAAGTGTCAACAGTTCAACACATTTACTGGATCTTCTGGATGAACCAATTCCTGGAGTAGGAACATACGATGACTTCCATACCATTGACTGGGTTCGAGAGAAGTGCAAAGACAGAGAAAGGCATAGACGGGTATATGAGATCAATAACAGTACTTGGAAGACATGTTTATTTGGATGATAGAGTTCAGGTCTGGGTTAGTAATGGATGTACATGCCAACTTTAAATTAAATAAAAGTTAAGTTAAATTTAAATTATTTATATCCACTAGAACAGCTCTCATACTATAAATAAAGCAGTGATTCATTGATAGCAGCAGTTTTGCGACAGTGTTATAACCTGAAGCAGGAATTTAACTGAGTATGAATAGTCGTGCTCTGCCTCCCTCCTCACCATGTCTCCTTCTCCACTACAGTTTTACAGTACTGTTTTGCTTGCAGTGGTTGTATACTTAAGTCTGTTTTCCGCTGTAGATGAATTTGTAGTAGAGTGATAGTGCTTATGGCAGTACTTGTACTGTACAAGTGTGTCCACGCTACTGCTGTGTAGTGCTGTGGATGCTTTGGCTGTGAAAAGTGAGAATTCTCAAATCTAAAAACATTTATTAGCATATATACGTTTCACAAAAAAAAAGGTAGACCCAGTATATGTATAGGGAGTATCCTTTCCATTCTTCCACCCCAAAACGTTATTTCTTTATTCAGGTCTTCAAAGCTGAGGCCATTCTTCTTCATCCATGTTCTCTCCTACAAGCACTTCCAAAAGAACTGGGCTCTGGTTGTTTTACTCTTGGACGAGATAGCATCAGTCATTTAACAGACTTGTTTAATAATCTTTTGGGAGGAAGTCTGCTATTTGGAGCCTGACAGCAGAGTTTTTGGCATGCTTACATACAAATTTGGAGACAAAATTTCTCCTGGAATATTTTTAGCTGATCAAAATGAATAGTTAAAAATGAGTCATAATTGTAGGGAGGAGTCAGGAAAGAGATTTTTTTCACATTCGACATTCTGCAGTTATTCTGCTTTCTTTGAAGACACCAATTTTTAGCTTTCTGGAAGCAAATGTAAGAGATGTGGTTTTTATTGTGACATGATTTAAGAAATCTTACCAGTCCAAAAAGCAAAGCATCCACAGTTTCACTGTGTATAATGTTTTTTGGTGAAAGATCCTTGGGCAGTGGATCTGTGACATATGTACTATGATTGAATGCTTTTTCTGAAAAGTGAGGTGTTTTCTGTGTTTCATAATTTGATTTCTGAGTGTGTTTATGCTACAAATGTGTATGTTAGTATCTAGAGGATACGCTAGTGTATAGAATGATGGTACTAACCCAGTCATGGCAAGTGTAGGGTGAATGCCCTGAAAGAATAGTACCCACGCAAAATAATGAAGGTGGACAGTACATTTTTGTATGACTTATCCAGATGGTATAAAGACAACCAGTAAATTAGGAGGGGCTCACCTGTCACCAACAGTTGAGGCTTGACTAGAACTCCACAGGGGAGGGATCTCTAACAAGAGATCCTTCTCCAGTGTTGGTCAGCCTTTCAGTGGGGTTTGGGAGAGGTGGAGCCAGACTCCACCCCTTCTGGTCACATAGGTGAATTGCCTTCACCTGTGCTCCTGCAGCTGACTCAGTGCTCACCTCAGGTGATCAATCAGTGGTTCAGGCCATGATTCAGCAGTTCCCATATGGTGAGACAGATCATGTCTGGGGGAGTAGATTATGTAAAGAGAAGTCTCACAGCTGTTTCTGATATCTGAGACCAGAGAAGTTGGACAAAACAGTTCAAGATTTATAGTTACAGAACTACAGGGAAGTTTTATAAATATGCCCTGAATAACACGAGAATGTATAGCCATGTAATCAGAGATATAAGGGAGGGAAAGATGTATTTTGCAAGATGTGCTACTATAAGAAGCTTATCAGGGTTGGAGGTCAGGGAAGTCTGAAAATAAATGTATTTCTTTTAGGGATGGTAATGCTTGTCTGGATTTCCTTGTCTGGTGTTCTGCTTTCTTATTATTTTTTTTCTTTCTCACTCCTTTTGTTTGCTGCACATAGTTTCTCTTCCTTAACAGTATGAAAAAATCCTAAGACAGTTGGATAATCATAAAAACAAGCTAAGGACAAATTTCAGCTAGGTGCATAACATTTATAGTGTTTTCTCACATTATAGGGAAAAAAACATACAATTATGCATAATGATTTCTCTTTGCAGATCAACAGCAAGAAGAAAGAATCAGCATGGGAGATGACAAAAAGTTTGTACGATGCGTGGTCAGGATGGCTCGTAGTCACATTAACTGGCTTGGCATCAGGTAGGTTTTTTTTTGTTTGTTTGTTTTTGTAATAAAAGTATTTCTTAATATTAATATACTCTTCACTTGTATGTTGTCTACCAACCTGGTCAAGAGCTAGTACTCTGATTTCATGAGGGAAGGAAAACAGTGGCTATCTTGATTTATAGGTTTGAGCATTTTATAGGAAGGAATGGGAAACAAAACTTTTTTCCACTGAACTTATTTTAGGGATAAGTTTTTTACAGCTAAAATTGTTTGATAGTTTGTGGCCACACTGTGTTGTTAATGCTGCTTTCCATTATTGTGATTTAAGAGTGACCAAAATATGCAGGAGTAAGAGGCTGCAAATTTTTGCCCAGTTTTTCCAAACAAGTGTTTTAAACAGAATTGTTAGATTAAATCGTAGGAAGATTTGATTGTAGTTGCAGAATATGGATTTGCCTATTAAGAAGGCATGGTAAGTGTATAATTATTTCTCACATATATACATAATCACTTTCACAAATCACGTATAGATTAATGCTCATGCAAAATGTGTAGCATGTTTATATACCTCGGAATATACAAACTGGGAGTGTGTAATTAGTGGAAATTGCTTTTTATTTTAGGTGAGAAGCCTCAGGGGCTGACGCTTGACAGTTATTTCTGGTAGTGATTAGTATGTTAAAATAGGAAACTATAAGTAGTTAATAGTTGTACAGATTCACAGAAAAGAGATGACTTTTAAGTGGCAGCAGTATACTGAAAAACCACATCTAAAGTCGTTCTTTTTTTTCTTTTAAATAAGTTATTTAAATACTTTTTAAAGAACTTTTAGGAGCAGTTTTGTACCTAATACCTTTATTTGAGAACTCTTAGTAGTTTTTCAGCACATAGCTGTCACGTGGAATCCCTCTTATGGGTTGAGCTGGAGAACTACTTTGTGACTGTGCTGCTTGTTACATGCAGTAGGAGTTTTACATGCTCACTGTGAGACATTTATACCATATTTACTTATGATGTACTAGCGCTATTGTTGGCATGGTAAGAATTATTTGTTCAAAGTATCTTTTCTGCTGGAAGGAGTCTAGCAGAGGGCCACAGAGATGGTGAAGGAACTGGAACGCCTCTCCTGTGAATGGAGACTGAGAGAGCTGGCCTGTTCAGCCTGGAGAAGAGGAGGTTCATAGGGGATCTCATCAATGCCTATAAACACTTGAATGGAGGGTGCAAAAAAGATGGACCCTTACCCTTTTCAGTTGTGCTCGATGACAGGATGAGTGGTGATGGGCACAAACTGGAACAGAAGATAACTTGTTGGAACATGAGGAAGTACTTTTTTACTGCACAAGTTACGGAGTAGTGATAATAGGTTGCTCTATAGAGGCAGTGAAATCTTCTCTGTGGAGATCTCCAAAAGGTGCCTGGATGTGGGCCTGGCCAGCCTGCTTTGGATGTCGCTGCTGGAGCTGGAGTTGGAGCAGAGAGGCCCACAGCCATCCTGTGACTGCAGTTCTGTGATTAACCTGGGATATATGCAAGACACTAGACTCTTCAGGAAATACTAATCTGTGTTACAATACTGTATTGCTAATATAATGTGGTCATGGAAAGCAATGACGTTTTAAATATTTTTCTTGAGGTCTTTTGTAGTTTAGTTTACATGCCTTAATTGTCAACTGTTTCTACGACAGGGGCTCTCGCAGGATTAATTGACATTGCTGCTGATTGGATGACTGACTTAAAGGAAGGCATTTGTCTTAGTGCTTTGTGGTTTAACCATGAACAGTGTTGCTGGGGTTCAAATGAGACCACGTTTGAAGAGAGGGACAAATGTCCACAGTGGAAAACTTGGGCAGAACTAATAATTGGGCAAGCAGAAGTAAGTATTTACTTGTTCAAAGGAAGCATTGCTCAACAGCTCTACTGGATACAGAAAAGAATAGCTAGGGTAATAAATAGTGGATTGAGTTTCACCATCTGCTCAGTTCTCAGTGGTTTATTTGATGTATCAGTTATACTCTAATAAATGTGTATTTTATACACTGAAAGAGTGTTGCGGGTGTGAGGAAGAGCATTTAGCTGTTATAAGGAAAGTATAGAGCTGCTAATAAAATGAGAATTTTTATTACAATTGTACAAAGCAAAAAACAAATTCATCTTCTTGTCTTTAGATAACAATGAATATTGCTTTTTTTTTTTTTCCTCTACAAGTATACCATTTCTTAATACAGAAGACTTTCTTGTTCAGTAGATTGTAGCACCTGATAGCCACTAAAATGTTTATTTCTGTTCATAATATGAAGTATTAAAACACTCTTTAACTCATAATCTAGTCTGTACTGTGCTTTCTGGACAGAACTGTGCTTTCCAGACAAAACTAACCTTCTGGTGCCTTGGTAATAATTACTGTCCCTTGAAATGCATTCGTAGAAGTGTGCTTATAAGAAGAGTACTTCTCTGTTGTTTTAAGTGGTGACTTTGTCCCTATATCAGATTTGTGTTCTTACATTTTTGTGTCTGTCTGTTTTTAGGGTCCAGGTTCATACATAATGAACTACATAATGTACATTTTCTGGGCTTTGAGCTTTGCCTTCTTAGCAGTTTGTCTGGTGAAGGTGTTTGCTCCATATGCCTGTGGCTCGGGAATACCTGAGGTGAGCTCTAAATAATCATTACTTCATAGACATTTTCTATAAATGTGGAAATATCTCCTGTCTTACGGGGCCAGAAGGGGAGGCAAAAGAGCAGCCCCTGTGAAATACTTCCAGTATTAAAATTTAAATAGATGCTAACTGTTGCTGAAAAGGAAGCTCTTAAACTTCAGGTGTTGAGTTCGTAGGTTTTCTTCCACTTCTGATCCTTGCCCTGCAGTACTAAGAGAATGGTGATTCTCTTAGGTACACGTCCTAAGAGATTGTAACTGATCCTCTGTTGCACTCTCTTCAGACTTTTAAGGTTGCATGCACAATTAGACCATCGGCTAACAAGAAAAATTAGGAAATCATTCTTTCTACATTTGCTCTCTGCAGCTATATGCAGAATGTAGTGAGAGGTGGGGGTACAGAAGAAAATTTTGCACAGTCATGTTTTTCCCATCAGTCTGTAAATATTTCTTCATGTATTTGTACTGTGGAATTCAAAGGACAAATCTTGCCTCTATATAAGCATTGGAGTAGTTCTGTGCAATTATTCTAGATAAGATTTCATCCTAAATTGGTCTCCAAATTTAGCTAACCTTCAGTTTCAAGAAACAGCTGGCCAATGTTCATTGTAGATCCTGCTTATACATGTACTGTTCTTTGTTTTGGTAACTGGTTTGTGTTTTTTTTTATATAGACTCATAGAATGGTCTGGGTTGAAAGGGGCCTTTAAGATCATCTAGTTCCAACCCACCTGCTATAGGCAGGGATATACTCTGTCTGGACCAGGTTGCTCAAAGCTTCATCCAGCCTGGCTTAGGGAGGGGAGCGTTCATGACCTCACTGTGCAACCTCTTCCAGTGTCTCACAACCCTCACTGTAAAGAATTTATTAATAATATTTAGTCTTAAATCTACCCTCTTCCAGTGTAAAGCCATTTCCCCTTGTCCCTTGTTGAATTTCATAAGGTTCATGGGCCCACCTCTCATGCCTGTCCAGGTCATATATGGGTATATTTTGCAAGCTATGACATAATGCTTTTAGGCAAAGTAATGTCCTCTGAAAGTGATGAATACCTTTTAGTGTAAAAAGTTGATTTTTCTACCTTTAAGCCAGTACTTATTTTTTGTTTGTCGGGGAAAAAAACAGGAAATATGGGGGGGATAATTGAAAGGGGTTAAATTGGTGCAAGGTTGATGAGTCAACAGAAGAAGACCTTGAGGTACACTGTTAGCAGATACATGGGGTTTTTTTGTTTTTTGTTTTTTGGTTTTTTTTAAGGATTTTTCTGGCTATTACTTGACAGTTTAGATAATAAACTAATATCTGCGTCAGCTTCTAAAACTGCATTCATATTTTTACTAAATGTAAGTGATGATGTTGCTGTACCCTATCACGAAATTGTAGGGGTTGGAAGGGATCTCTAGAGATGATCTAGTCCACCCCCTCTGCTGAAGCAGGCTCCGTAGACCAGGTTGCACAGGTTACAGTTACTTGCAAATGGCTATATGACAATACATATTTTAACATGTGACAGCTATCAGTTTGAAAAGACTTTTTTTGGAATTACTTGTCTAACATTACTAATAAGTAATTATCAAAGGAAGTAGAATATAGTGCCAATTTTGTTTTCTTCCAGATAAAAACTATTTTGAGTGGCTTCATCATCAGAGGTTACCTGGGGAAGTGGACTTTGATGATAAAAACCATCACTTTAGTCTTGGCTGTAGCATCAGGTTTGAGTTTAGGAAAAGAAGGTCCCTTGGTACATGTTGCCTGTTGCTGTGGGAATATTTTTTCCTACCTCTTTCCAAAGTACAGCACAAATGAAGCTAAAAAACGAGAGGTAAGTTCTTGTAAAATTATTTTTAGAATCTATTGATTATCCATGTGCTTAGTAAAAAATGCCAGAACACTGATTTGTTAGAAGATTATATTTGTTCTCTTAGTCTGTGTTTAGATTTGGATTTTTTTTATAGTTCTTTATTGCCTTAAAAACAATGTATTATCCCTAGTGTTCTCCAAGGCAAATAGTTTCCATGCTGGAACATTTCTGCCGTTCACTCACCTCATACAACACCATTTGAGTTTTTTTCCTTATGTTCTCCCTTCTTGGCTCTGTATTTGGCAATAGTTTCCAATTGTGAGGGCAGCAGAGTGTCTTTGACCTCATGAACAAAGCTCTCCTGAGATAGCATTGATAACTGTACTGGGATTCTGTTCTTTTTAAAGAAAAGGGTGCAAAAATCCCTTTGCTTCTGTTCTTTTCCAGGTATTGTCAGCTGCTTCAGCAGCAGGAGTGTCTGTAGCTTTTGGTGCCCCGATTGGTGGAGTCCTTTTCAGTCTGGAGGAGGTATGTCAAGAGACAGCACTAAAGGAAAGTTACTCAATCTCTTTTAGCATCAAAAATCTCAGACTCCTTTAAGCTCTTTCCTACCTGAAAGAAAACTAATTTTTTGCCTTTTAAAATTGAATTCTATTGCTAGCAAACATTAAGAAAGAATTTTATTTATTTTATTTTTTTTTTTTACTTGACATGAATGTCAGCTTTGCTGTAGTTCAGCTGAGTTAGTTAATAATTACAGTTTACATTGAGAGATGCACCAATTTTTCACTGTGGAAATGTAATCTAAAAAGAAAAACTGTTGGGCTACTTTTGTCATTTTGTGAGACCTTAGAAATCTGTTTGACTCTGAGACAAGTTTTTAACATATTCTTTAATGTTTCAGATGCCAAATGTAATTGAATATGTTAGTTATTAGTAAGTCAGGTATACTTAAAACTGACCACAAGGACCATCAAACTTTCACCAAGAAATATTTCTTATTACTTTTATTTTTTCATATTTATTACTTTTTTTATTTTTTTCATTGTCGTACTAATAATTCTCATCTTTTTTTTTTTTTTTTTTTTTTTTTTTTTGCAGGTCAGTTACTATTTCCCACTGAAAACTTTATGGAGATCGTTTTTTGCTGCTTTAGTAGCTGCATTTGTTTTAAGGTCCATTAATCCTTTTGGTAATAGCCGCCTAGTTCTTTTTTATGTGGAATATCACACTCCTTGGTACCTTTTTGAACTGCTACCTTTTATTCTTTTGGGAGTATTTGGTGGGCTCTGGGGAGCATTTTTCATCCGAGCAAACATTGCATGGTGTCATCGACGCAAATCTACAAAGTTTGGAAAGTACCCTGTCCTGGAGGTCATCATTGTTGCAGCAATAACAGCTGTCATTGCATTTCCTAATCCATACACAAGGCTAAACACTAGTGAGCTTATTAAAGAGCTCTTCACAGACTGTGGGCCGTTAGAATCCTCCTCCCTCTGTGACTACAGAAATGATATGAATGCAAGCAAAATAGTAGATGATATTCCTGACCGTCCTGCAGGCACTGGAGTCTATTCAGCTATATGGCAGTTGTGTTTAGCACTCATATTTAAAATAATCATGACAGTCTTCACCTTTGGTATTAAGGTAAGTGTGAATCAGTGACTTCATCATCTGTTGTGACTATTTTTCTTTGTTACTGCCTTTCTCTTTTTCCATCTCTCAAAGCTAGCACCTTTGTTTACAGCTTTCTTTCTTCATGTATAGTTTTAAATGTCTTAAGAAAAAACTTGACTGATTTTTACTGGTTGATGTGGTTGATGGGAAGATAAATCTGTTGGGTATATTTTAAAAATTAGCCTTCCATAAGATAGAATTTCAGTTACCACTCTTGAATTCTGTTGTATAGTATTTCACTTATATCTAGGATTCTGCTCTTCTAATAATTAGAAGCACCTCTTATTGAAGCGTTATAACACCTGTACCTATCACCTTCCATTCATCTATTCATGTGCATCTGGCTTTCTCATGAAGTGAGATCCCAGGGTCATGCATTGTGTATTACAGTTCAGAGTTACACAAAGGTAGAGCTTCTTGATCTGTTTTAGGTTCCTTTTCTTGCATCTTCATTTGCAATTTGTTGGAAATGATATTGGCAAAGCAGCTCTGGTGCCTATGGGATACAGATTCCAACTGCTTTTACCACCATAAGCAGAGATTGCCAGGAGCCTGATAAGGCAGCTTTTTCAGGCCCTGACACAACTATGCTGCAGAAGTAAATAGGTCGTATGTATGTAGGATTTTACTTATTAAACTTGTTACTGTTTGTAAATGCCAAGGATGAATGTTTTGGAATGAGATTACAGCTTTGCCTCAAACCTGACTGGTGTGCAACTGCATTGCTGAAGAAGTTTGCATGTATATCCTGATTCCTGGTTTGTCTTAAATATGATGCATATGCTGTAGTATAAATCATTTTCTCTAAGCTGTAATTTGAGTTAGGCTTTTTTGCATTGGAAAAGAAAGTTGAGACAAGGTAAAACCTGTTCTTTTCATTGCTCTTTTTGTGTTGAGGTTCCTTTCTGCTTTGTGACATGTGAGTCAGAGGCTTATACTAAAAAATTCACCTGTAAAATTGTAATCATAGACCTGTAACTATTATCAACACGTGATAAAGAGCATGAGCTAAATGCATAAGACATTTGTTAACAAAAACCAGAAACAAATATGAATGTAGCCAGTATTTGGAGACTGAATTACTGTGGCATACTCAGTGTTGCAGGCTAGAAACTCAGCAGTTTCTAAGATACATGCTCTACTACTTCTATGTAATATACATTTTTCAGGGTGTTACTGTAGTGTTTTCCTAGAACGATTTTTCACTCAGTTAAAAAAACAAAAAAAACCAAAAAAAAAACACTAAAGGATGGGAATGAAGGATTATTAAACCTTTTCAATAAAATTAATGCAGATGGCTTTGAAATAAATTGGGGAATATTGATTTGTCGTTGATTTACATGTTAGAAATTCTTTGCAACCGTAAATATTACCAATGTAATAATAATGTAAATTGTCTGAAATAGTTCTGCATCAGCTACTGGATTCCATTGCAAAATCTAGATAAGCTGCATAATTCATACATTTCACAGCTCTGCAGAGGGGAAAAAATATTGAATGGCGTTTCCTCTGACACCAACAGTATAATTTTTTTTTTAATGAATTTATTTTGACAAGGTGTTTAGAAAAATATAAAAATTGTAACTTGTAGTTGAGCTTCATACCTCAGTCACAGTGGAATATATTTCTGATAGTAGCACCTGCTGTAATGAGATGCAGCAGGTGTTTCCAGTTTGAGGCATTTAGATACAGTATGGTTTTGATAGGTTTTTTTTAATATATGAATTTTGTTTCTGCTTTTTTGGAAAGGAGGAGAAGAGGCACAACAGCAACGTCTCTGAATCTCACTCCTTTTGCAACTACAGAGATAAACAAGACTTGTCATAATATAATGGTTTAATTACATCTTACTGCTGTAGCCTATTTAAGTTACGTGAATAACAGAAAAACAAATCAAATAACTAAAATTACAGTAGTCATATTTTTTGTTGCTGCTTTTTAACAGTAAAGTGTTAATCTGCTTTTTTTGTAATAGGAATTTGCATTAACTTTTACTAACCTGGCAATGTTTTAAGTGTGATAGAGTATTTGCATTTCTTTTTAAAATATGCGACAAATGTTTCCATCAGTAAGATAGCAGTTATTCTATTTCTGTTGTAGGTTCCGTCTGGGTTGTTCATACCTAGTATGGCAATTGGAGCAATAGCAGGAAGGATTGTAGGAATTGCAGTGGAGCAGCTGGCTTACTATCATCATGACTGGTTCATTTTCAAGGAGTGGTGTGAAGTCGGAGCTGACTGCATTACACCTGGTCTTTATGCCATGGTTGGTGCTGCTGCATGCTTAGGTAACTAAGCTGTAACAAAACAAATATATTATTCTTTTTACTGTTACCAAAGTAACAGAGAGAAGTGGGGATATGTACAAATGTGCTGCATTGGAACACCTGTAATGTGAACTTCTTTCTTCAGATGAATATACTCGCATATCTTTGTGTAAACTATTAGATCCTTATGATCTGAGGAATAGTATGAAATTGACTATATGTCGAGAAAGAGAACAACTTAAATAGGAGCATTTGCTTTTTCTTTTTGACATCAGTAGTATCAACATATTATAGGTGTCGTATACATTGAAATGTATAAAATAGAGTTAAGAATGTTGAAATTGCTGCAAGGTGACATGACCTGCTGCCACTTCTACATGAATAGCAGCAAATGTTCTTGAAGTCCATTAATCAAAACAGAACCTTCAGAAGTGCATAATGCTCTGGGGAGTCTAGTTACAGGTCTCTTATGAGGCCTGATTTACAAACAGTTGAAAATCTGTTTCACTGAAAGAGGATTACACTAGGCACCTAAACTAGGAGAGATTTCTTGAAGGTCTTCTCTTGTCTTAGCACTTTAAGCACTACCATATACAGTAGTGGAATGGATCTAGTTCTTAAAGAGGTTTTGTTGTTTTTGTGGGGATTTTTTATTTTTAAAAGGTTCAGACAAAATCACTTTCAGTGCATTGAAAGAAGAATCATATGGTTTCTTTGAAAGAAGATATGGTATTGGGAATGTTTGCAGTACAAACAGTTTGCATACCGATGAGAACCATAGCCCCACATTCTCTCATTGTTTAAGAAAGTTTTCACCAGCTTGCAATTCTCTTTAGGTTTTACAACAGCAGTGTTATATTCATAATATTTTGGATGGTATAGCTGTTGAATTGCTAACTGTTCCTTTCTTGCATTAGTGTCGTTCTTTTTCCAAATTACTATCTTACTGGGTTTATTTCCTAATTTCTCAGTATCTGTATCTTAGGAATGGCTTAGAAAAGTGTAAAGTTATGTTCTTAAGTTACATGAAAGAGAAGCACATTTTTCAAATCCCTTTACTTTCTGACCTTCAGGTATTTTCTCTTTAGTGCTCTTTTACTCCTGAAGTTTGTTCATTTTTCTAGTGTGTTTTCATAATACCGAATGATGTTTGTCAGATGACATAACTGGCAAAGTTATGTTTGCAGTTTTCAACAGGAAGGCAGGAACTCTAAATTCATTATCTGATACTGGAGTGTTACCGGCTTCCATTTTTCTTGCAGGTGGTGTGACAAGGATGACTGTGTCCCTGGTAGTTATTGTCTTTGAGCTAACAGGAGGGCTGGAATATATTGTGCCCTTAATGGCTGCAGTCATGACCAGTAAGTGGGTAGGAGATGCCTTTGGTAGGGAAGGCATCTATGAGGCACACATCCGACTGAATGGCTATCCCTTTTTGGATGCAAAGGAGGAGTTTACTCACACGACACTGGCTGCTGATGTTATGAGACCTCGAAGAAGTGATCCACCTTTAGCTGTTCTAACACAGGATAATATGACAGTTGAAGACATAGAAAACTTGATCAACGAAACCAGCTATAATGGTTTTCCTGTTATTATGTCAAAAGAATCACAGAGACTAGTGGGCTTTGCTTTAAGAAGAGATTTAACTATTGCAATAGGTAATTATCTCCCAGTATTTTATGATTATATATTCCTATTGAAATTATTTTAAAGCTGAAAAGAGAACTTACTCTGTTTCTACTTATTTCAGGTTTAAGGTTCAGATATCTTGCACAGATTGTCTATTGCCTTACTGGAGGGTATTGATTATATTCAATAGTGGACAATACAATAAAATGTTAATATCTTTGTGCCTGTCATAAAAACAGGACTTGTCAAACTGAAGTAGGCCAAACTGGCATCTAGTCCAGTATTTTTGTTTGTTTTGTAGTGTTTGCTAACAGTTCTTTTCCTCAAAGGTGATGTTACATTAACCATCTTCAAAATTTAGTAATTCCATTTTAAAGACCAGGATTCAGTCATAGTTATTGTTAAAGTCATTTTAAAATGTAAATGAATATCAGGCTTCTCTTTGGGAGTATTTTAGTTGCTGGTTTGTTGTGTTTGTTCATTTTTATAACAACTAATATTGTACTGTGGAGAGGAGTGAAATATTTTACGTTTCTTCTTTTAGTTTGTGTGCTATGAAATTTGGTACTGGGTACACACACCCTGATCATGCCCTCTCTGGATGTCTGTTAGAACGTGTCTGATAACGGGGCAGTGCTTTGCACATTGGCAAAAGAAACGTGGATTTTGAAGTTACTGTCTACAGCAAAGGGAAAAACTAAGAAATACTTATACATAAAATCAGTGAGGGTAGTTATCTTCAAATCTTCGTGTTGTTTGTAAGGTTGTATATTGACAAGGATGTCTTTAGGGACGACGCTTGAGAAAGCAGTGCCGTCTTTCAGAAAGTTGGAAAAAGTAGTTCTTAGGAACACAAACTTTTGCCTGTGGTCTTTGTGTGTGTACTACATACCTGCACTGTTCAGGATGTATATAAATTCCTAAACTCGAGAAGAATTACAGATATTGTATGACTTTAACTTTATATTTACTTGAGACTAGATGGAGGAATAGCCGAATATTGTTCTAATGTGCACCATGCACTCTTTGCAACTGAAATAAGTTTTACCTGTGGTAGTGTTTTATTAGAGCAGTGTTTCAGGAGAGCGATCAGATCAGCTTTATTTTTGATAGCTGCTTCAGCTGCTGCATGCTTTCTGAATGTTAGCTTTTAAGTATTTCCACCTCTCCATAGTAAATAAATTTTATTTTTGCTGTTGGATTGAGAAAGGCAGTAGCTGAAGGATGCCTAAAGATGAACGGTAGATATGGTTTTTGTGATTTTTGCACAAACACATCTCAGGAATGATGCAGTGACTATAGAAACACAATGTCAGGATATCAGTATCAGAGCCTGGTAATGTTGATTGAACTTTGCACTAAATCATCTTACTCCAAAAATGTAAATTTTGTCGCTCTTTTTTTTTCCCTTTTTTTCCCCTCCCTCTTAAAGAAAGTGCTAGGAAGAAGCAGGAAGGGATTGTTGGCAGTTCCAGGGTCTGTTTTGCCCAACATACCCCATCACTTCCAGCAGAAAGCCCTCGGCCTTTGAAACTTAGAAGCATACTTGACATGAGCCCTTTCACCGTGACAGACCATACACCCATGGAAATAGTGGTGGATATATTCCGAAAGTTGGGTTTGAGGCAGTGCCTTGTAACACACAATGGGTGAGTAATGTGGTAGCAATGCTGTCCCTTTTGATAGGTATAGTAATTTTCACTTCTGGGATCCAAGCTTTCATGGTATTTGAACCCATCCCCTTGATGCAGTGTGTCAGTGTCAAGAAGGTGCATATCTCTTAAATTCTCACTCTTCCCCCCGCATTCCAAGTAGGCAGACAGGTAGTTCTGTATTGAATACATCCACTGTAGAACATCTACAAATATCTGGGTTCATAAAAAGCAAGGGTGAAAGAGATCCATTCATTATCTCCTCTTCTGGAGTTCAGTAATGGCAATTAACACCATGCTGTTAGTTTGGGAACGCTGGAAAACAACTGCTACTGGTTCTGAAATTTCAGTCTGCAGCTTTACCTCTACAATTCAGAATACTTCAAGGAAGTAATTTTAAGACTGTAAATATGGGGGGTTGTCGTTTAGTCACTGTTTAATAAATCAGCCCTCAGTGCGGAACAGAAAAGTATTTATAAAAATTATCTTATTTGAACTGTTTTTGAACTTTTTTACAAGATCTTCTTTGGACCATGCTTCTGTTTCAACATTCTGCTTCCCTCTGTCTTTTGTGTTATGCACTTGGCACATGATATTGCAGCTTCTATCACAGTATCTTACTTTCTCTCTAACATCTTTTAAAATCACATGAAAAATGGAGCATTGTCTGCTAATCCACATGATTTAGTATCAGTGTCTATAGGACAAAGCTAAGAAATCTTACATATAGATGGTGTTTATTTATTTATTTTTGCTGTGGGCAAAAAGAGCTCTGCTGTAAGTGGCGAATATTAAAGTAGTGCACGAATTTCCAAGTTTGTTTATTAAGGTGTATTCTAAAAAAAAAAAAAATTATTTCAAATGTGCTCCTGTTTTTTTCATTGTAGTTTTCTGACTGTTTTTTTCTTAAATTCATATTTGTGCGGAATGGCAAGTAGATGTTTTTAGAAGCATAACAGCTCTTTAAAAAGCTTTTCCTGCCAGGGAAGGCCATCCCTGATCTGACACTTTAAAAGTCAGTGCAGACATAAAAATATTCCATTACAATTAATTTAGATAGTTAATCCCTGAGGTCCAGTTGGCATATGCCTCCCAGAGAATTTTATCTAAATTTTGGCAAATTTAAAGCACATTGAAAATATACATATTATACATAATTCCCATTATATGCAGAAATTGGTGCTGATGATAGATACCGAGATATCTAAAGACTGAGCCTGATTATTTTACCAGGATGTCCATTATAAGGAGTTGTTCTTTGTATTATGAGAAATTGATTTGAATTTGTCTATTCCTAGGGACCAGGTAACCATGCTCTGTAGTGAAGCTTCAGAGCAGCTTCGTCTCTCTCTCATACATCTTCAGCTTCTTATATCTCTCAATTTCTGTGACTGTACAGATATTATTTTGATCATATACTGTACCTTGTTATAATATGAATAGTGGTTTGTTTCCAGTACCTGTAGTGGTTTAGTTCCAGTACCTGTAAAAAATCTCAAGAAATTGGAATTTGGAGAGAAGGGATAAAGAGTGAACCCCAATGTGTACATAAAGGTGAAACATACTGTTGTTGAAGATCAGGCATTTGGAGGAAAATAAAGGTAGTCTGGGAAAGGATGCTGAGTTTTAAATCATTTTTCATTTAACTATCTTACTAGCTTTCTTGCAAGCCATTTTCTTTTTTTAGTTTTGCACTAGTCTAAACCTTTTTCATCATGACTAGAACTTTTTTTTTTTTTTAATTTGATTTCGCACAGTTATTAGCATAACATGATCTGTTTCAGGATTGTCTTGGGGATCATCACAAAGAAGAACATATTAGAGCATCTCGAGCAACTAAAGCAGCACGTCGAACCCTTGGTGATTAGATATATCAGATCTAATAATTAGACACATTAGAAGTCAGGAAGCATGAAACTTGTGAACTGTTCAGTACTTCTATGACATCAGCTGAACAAAAATAATCCTGTATTAAAAATTTGTATTTAAGAAACTAACAGAAAACAGTATGTGCAAAATCCTTTTATAGAAATTAAGCAGTTACTATGGACATGCTGTTAGTCACAACATTAAATGAAGGTAAACAATGGAATTTGATATTTTGTTCTTTGGATCATGTAACATCTGCCTAGTTGATCTTTTTTTTCCCTTGGTGGGAAAGCACAGAGCTAGGAATACCTTTTTCCTCACAATGTAAATTTAGGGGTTTTTTTGTTTGTTTGTTTTTTTAATGCTGATTTTGACAGCTTTAAATAGCTTTTAAATTGCTAATTAAGTATCTTTTGAGGAGCAAAGCCAAGCATGTTCTTAATGTATTGCAGCATTAGGTCTTCTGTGTAATCCTCATTTATCAACTGGGAAATAAAAGAGTATTTAAAAAAAAAAAATCATGTGAAATCCTTTAATTTTATATGAAATCCTTAGATTCTGCTGCTGTTACCTACAGCAACCAGTGCACTTCTTTTACTCCTTTTTATAACATCCTTTGGAATCCAAAATTACTAAATGGCGCCCTAGTTGACTGTTGACTTCAGAATCTACATTCTAACTGTGATGTTGTGATCTAACCTTAGTTGTAAGATAGACTTTGTCTTAATTTGGACATTGATTGCTCTGCAATAGGTGCATCTCTGATAAACCTAGCTACCAAGTTTAGTGGCTTATGTGCAAAACATTCTGATTATGTTCTCATTTTATGCTAATATTTCACAAGTATTTCATGCATCCTTTAATAAATTTAAAAAAACAACAACAAAGTGTACTAACCAAAATAACAAGGGCAGCAGCTCATTCATTCTGCTCTTTGCTTCTCCTGTGATATTATCCTTTTGGACAGTCTCACCTTTTTAGATGGTTCACAAAGTTTTGCTTTTAAGACCAGTTAGTTTAGAGCACAGTATCTAAAGTTGAAAATGAAAACTTTATTTTATTATTCATAATTAATTTTTTAAAGCTGTGAACTCTAAAATCTAGCCAACTATTCATTGTTTTGCAAAAGTTTTGTGGTCAGTACAGTGTGCTTCTGTGAATATATTCAGTCTGAGCCAGTGTGTCAGATGGGGAAAAAGACCCTTGTAATTTTAAGAAAAAAGGGAAGTGGGGAGCTTGATTTGCTGCTAGGATGGTTGGGCCATCTAGCGGTATGTCACTTCTGGTGGCTTGGCTGGAACACACTTCCCTTATGAAATGGGATCAGTATCACTTCTTATTCATACCTCTTTTTTTTCCTTTGTCCTTCTTATTTATTTATTTATTTACTTACTTTTTTGTTGGCATACGCTAGTCAAAATTTCATTTCTGTGGAAACAAAAAGTTAAAACCTGTAATGAGCTCCACTTGTATTACCTATATTTTATTAAAATGGACTACAGCTGTCAGAGACCATCCAGAATGGTGTCTCAGCATTGCTGTCTTTTAACAAACTTTTGGTTAATAAAATGTTTTTGTATAAATAAGAAAATCAGGCTGTTTATTAATTCTTTATCCCTGTCAACAAAAAGGACTTTGCTGAAGATGTATCTGTTTGACTACTTTCGCTGCTCAGATTAATGCTGTTCTTTCTTTATCCTTTTCAGGCGCCTCCTTGGCATTATAACAAAAAAAGATATCCTCCGTCATATGGCCCAGACGGCAAACCAAGACCCCGCTTCAATAATGTTCAACTGAAACCCATAGCTGAGGAGAGAGAGGAAACTGAAGAGGAGGTTCGTTTGTTGAATAGCACAACACTTTAGACTGGAACATACTTCTAAAAGTCAGAAATGAAAGCTGGGTTTGTGTGTAACAGCGTTGCTGGAAATCAGGAGTTGGTCTGGGGGAATATGTGGAGAGGAGGAAGCCTGTTGGGAGCATGGGAGCTGCTGTCCTGCACTGGTTGTGTCCTGAGACATCCAATCTACCATGGTAGTGCAATAGGAGAGCTGTGCGAGGTGGCACAATTCTCCAGCCCCAGCCTGGTACTTCAGCATCGAAGAGATGTGTTACTAGTCCCTATTTGTGAAGGGATCCTTCTGAATTGAGCCATCTTATGGAGACTGAAAGGTCTTGCCCTTTTTACTGTAGAAAACTGTTGTGTTGACTCATGAAATGTATAATTATCACATCACCTTTCTACATTCCAGAAGAGCTTTATTTCTCTCTCTCCTGAGCTGTAACAAAGCCTCTTTAAATTGGTGTGCCCTTTTGAAGTAGTTGTTTCTCATATTGAGATGTACTGAGTTAATGAGGTTAGATCACAAGAAGGGAGGTTTTTCTTGTGCCATTAAATTTGTAAGGTTGAACATCAAGAAATGCTTGGGGTAGTACAGATCCACTGTAACTGCAGATTGAGCAGGTAATACCTTGCAAGAGCCATGTGAGACATCTTTCAGACCATCTGCTGTGATAAGAGGAAAAGTAAGCAAAAGAAATGAGTTTCAGAGAAAAACACTGGTTTTGCTGCAGAAAATATCAATAATGTGACCTGATCTTATGCAATTTTTGTATTGTCAGAACACTAAGGTATATACTGATGTTGTGCAGTAGAAGTACTGCTATTCTACTAGTTAAGAGCTGGAACAATTCTGTATACATGTATCTGGAAAAATGCATGCTACAACACTGGAGATATTTCCCCCCTGTAAAATTTGAAATTGCTCATTTGTATTTTTTTCTTCTCCACAAATGACGTTCCACTGCTGACATGGTAGGAAGAAACGTAACTCATAACTTGCACTAATGTATATTATTTTTCTTGAAGTTTTACCATTATTTATATTTTTATGAATTAAAAAAAATCTATTAAATACTAATTAGTTAATGTCTCACATAACTAATCACCTTTTTAATGTGATTTTATATAATAATTCATAATCCTCTGCAAGTAATGGAGGATTAGAAAATGTTTACAACTAGATGAAGGGTTTAAACAAAACCGTTTCTTTATGGTCCAACATGCATATAAGATGACTTTCAGATGTGACTTTCACTGCCGTTACCTTAAGACTTCCTTTCTCCTTTATGAGCAGGTAACTGGAACAGTAATAGTAAAAATTTTATTTAAAAAAATTAGGGTTTTAAAACGAACAGGAAGCAACTATCATTATTAGATTGCTTTAGACTTTTTTTCTGAGTACATAGAGCTATATGTGATACATAGCCACAAAAGATGAGCAGCAGGGCAGATAGAAGCCAGTACTTGAAAGCTTGTCAGGAATTCAGAGCTGAGTGGCACCACGTGTGCCAGAAGGTGAGCTGACACATTCCTAATGTCTTTCTTCTTTCAGCCACCAGATTAATTTGTCTTCAGTTTTTCATACCATCACAAACACGTGTGGAGACAAAGGTAGCGTGCTTTAAGTCTACAGTTAAAAAAAAAAAAAAAAAAAACCTAAGAAATATAGTTGACAAAATGTGTTTTACTGTATGTGGTTTAATAAACTTTTGTTACTAACAGTTTCACCCATAAGAGTGCAAAAGTTTAAATGATTAAACAGCTAAAATCTTCATGAGGACATCTCTAAAGCTATCATCAAAGTTACCTCAAACATCTTTATTCAGTCAAGTGCTCAGCGTGATTTTATTTTGAAGAATGGTAACGTGCTCCAAACAGCATTCTGGTAGTATTGGCAAGCTCCAAAGCAGTGCCAGTGCTTCACGTGCTCTGCTGAATTTTTGTCTGTTTTCAGAATATTAAACTGCCATCACTTCTTTCTCACTTCAACTGGAACCAGTGGAAAGCCTGATGTGTTGGTGGGCTGGTTGCAATCAGCCCCTGTGCAGAAAGCAGGCTTAGAACCGTGACAACTGCCAAGCAAGTCAGTGCTAGAGGTTCCAAATTTGTTATGTTACATTGCGTGAGCTTGCAGAAACCTTAAAAAGAGCATGGTTTGGCCCATCTGTGGAAGGCAGTTCTGGAAACTGTCTGTGAGGCTGATTTCTTGTCTATTTTTTTTTTTCTTGTTTGTTTTCTGTAGTGGAAGGATATAAATGCTCTACAGTTTAAAAAAAAAATTCCTTTAAATTACTTTGAAGCCTCTGCCATTTCTGATGGTTTCCTCATCCTAATACAGTACTGTGTAGGTAATGCCTACTGTATTAATTTGCATCTGACCCTACCTACAGACTGCACTGGAAGACAGTGCAGTTCGCACCCCTGCTGTGTTTTATAATTTGAGTATGGATCCCAAGTGCTGCATCTCTGGTTACTGTTCTTACCTGCTGAGCTTTCTCTATTGACATGTATCATAAATATGCGTTAGAAAATTCATATACTGAAGTATGTATGCCTGTGCTGTTCAGCAAAATTTTTCTAATGTAAAGCTTCCAGCGCCTTACTCAAGTTACTGATTTGGAGGAAAAAAAAAAAGAAAAAAAAAGTGGTGGATGGGAGGGTGAAAGTGTCAGCATTACCTTTTTCGTTGTTGTTTGTTTTTTAAAATCATTCAGTTACTGGTTGATGAAGAATGCATTCTTTGTTAATCTGTGATGTTGCCTAGAGCTGTAATTAATATTGATTGATCTTAATGTTTTTATTTATAATAGTGTGGTAGAGCTGCATATCATTACAGTAAAAGATTCCGATTACTGTGATGATGTAATCAAGCATTAAAAACTTCTGTATGACCATTTCTTGCTGTGACTGTTATGTTTTCTCAAACAGTATTTATGCCTATTTTTGCATTTAATTTCCCTGAAATAAACAGCCATAAGCTCTGTTACATACAAAACTAGTAAAATCACGGATTTCTGAAATAGATTTTTTCAGATTTGCTTCAGTCATGTAATTGTAGAGTAGTTGGCTTCCTTATTCAAAAATAGGTGATGCTTTTATTGTCCAGAAGGTATAAAATGGTAGTTTTTCTTAAATCCTTCTGCTTAAAAGCAATATTGTAAGATTGTTGTCTGTTCCCAATGTATTTTAATGATGTACAGTGCTTTGTTTTTGTTTTTTTTCCAGTTAGTGTTGCAGTTATTAAGCTCAAATTGAGAAGGATGATACTGTTAAGTCCCCAGTTTTTCAGAGGTGTTTGTATTTAAATAATGATGTGAAAGGTGAATGCTTGTGTGGTCTATAGTGCACTGATATGGAATTGTCTTCTGTTTGGAACCTGAAAAGGGGAGGGAGGAGGATCGAATTTCTACAGATGTTCTTTTATTTCTTTCTTTTAATTATAAAACAGAATTCAGTGCCCAGGAAAAGGTTCATGTGTGCTTGTGTTAATGTTTGAATAAGCAGAACAGCTGTATGCTGATTAAAAGGGGTGGAGTTGTCAGAAAAGTAGATGCAGCATGACTGAAAACTTGAAAATAGCTTTATGATTTAAAGCTTGGCCTATGCTTTTGCAGTATGTTAAAGTAAACTGCACTGTATGGTTCAAGAGCTGCTCTGAAAGTAATGCCTTCTATTTATGATATTGGCTCATGGCACCAGAGGCAGATGATGGGCGGTGGAGGCTGAACCTTCTCACCAATAATTGTTACATTTTGTTGCTGTTTGACAGATGGCACCAGAGATATCTTGACACAGAAGTGTCTTATCGAGCAAAGTGGTGTCACTGAATTTCTCCATGAGGGAAAAAACGGCACCCATCGACATTAGTGATGCTTGCTGAACATTTGTGGAGACCAAACAGTATGTGTGAACACAGTGAGGCGGTGGATGGTATGTTTCAGCAGTGATGATAGTGACTGGGTCACTATCAATGAATTCTTATTAATGTGTATCTTGTGCTAAGTCACTTTGGTTCCATTTTAATAAATGCAAAATACAGAAAATATTGGAAAACAGCATTGCTGTAAAAAGGTAGAAAATCCAATGGAATGACATTTTATCATGAAGCACTGTTAGATATCTCAGGAGTGAGAGCGAGGCTGGTACCTAGTGCCCATGGCAGAAGGGAAAGCTGAGCCATCTACGCGTGATGTACAGGGGGGAGGTATGTGCACAGCCACCACCGGCAGTTGCTAGGGCGGGCAAGAGATGGCTGGTCCTTAGGAAAGCTTTATTAACTGCACGGAACACATTTCCACATGGAAAAATAGCACGGAACAAATAAAACAGCCCATGGCCCGCAGTGTGAGCACAGCCCCGGTGCTGCCCTGGCTCAGGGTGCCAGGCGGTCCAGGCCCTCCTGCCTGCGGTCTGCCAGGTGTGCCTCGATCACCTCAGCAAAGAGGTTCCTCTTCAGCAGGCTGTAGGCGAGCGGCAGCAGCTGGGCCACAGTCTTGTGGAAGTACTGTAGGAGAGAACAGCAGGCTAAGCCCAAAGGGCAGGCATCAACCCCTCATCCCCCCCACCCCTCCTCCCCCAGGGCTGAGCTTGCTTTATCTCGGGCTGCAGCAGAATGTCAGTGTTTCACAGCAAGTTTCTCAGTGGCTGATACCGCAGTGAGAAACAGAGAGAACAAAAGGTGGGGTCCCTGCAGTTCAAAGTAGCCACTGCCAAGCCTTATAGACTTACTGCAGCTGTAATCCTTTCTAATTGAGGAGGCAATGGTTAATAGAGAATAAGAAGTGTTACATTTAATCTTTATGTGTGATTAAGTGCAGTTGAGTTCAACACAGAATAGCCTAAGCAAGCCAATTACCAGGGAGCCAGAAATAGACTTTTGGAAACCTACGGACTTCAGCAGGCTGGTGGGAAGGCTCTAGGCATTCCTACAAGAAGTACACAGGCAAATGACCCAGGATCAGTTTTTTACTGCCATGAGGTTACTACTTCTTGCTTTTTTTTTTTTTTTTTTTTAGCATGACTCATTGTCATATGCACATCAAATCACAGAAGTGACACTTAAACTCTTTTGACCTGTAGAATCGTGGCTTCATATAAGCAGTTTCAAATTTAACGTCATAAATTCTTAGAAGTTCTTACAGATTAAGAATATCCACGTAGACTTCCATGACTCCTGGCAATGAGAACGTGGTAAGAGTTTGGAATAAAGGTCTATCGAGGGATAACCCCTTGATCTACACATAAAATAATGCATAATTGCAAAAAGCATGGCTGCTGTAGTACTTACATGTGACCCATAACAGAAAAGGTCCATACCCAGTTCATATCCCATTCCATAGTCACATTCATCATTAGCAAACTGAACATAGGTGAGCATTTCTTGAAGGGGTGCGAAGGCCTTCAGTCTCTCATCATCAGTAGGAGCATCAACAATGGCCTTACATATTTTTTTAAGATTAGCTACAAAAATAAAAACGGAATTACTCTATGTTTACTTGGATGCACTATTATCTGTTTAGCTTCTGTGAAAATCCCCATGGGTCACAACCAAAGATTAACTGGACACAGCCTGAGCTACTGGTAAAAAAGTTTCCCCCTTCACAGCTCCTTCTTATTCCATACCCATCCAATCTCAATTTCCCCCTTCAGAGATGGGTATTCACGTGCTGAACTTGCATCATGGAACTGTCTGAAGTTAGAACAGCACCAGAAGAGGCAGAATGAGAAATAAAACCAAAAATCCCTGAATGTAGATCAGTTCTTTTGAAATATTTCCTGTACAGCTCTGTCAGCATAGCAGGGCAGTCTAAACAATGACTTCAGGAGTTATTACTTCAGATGTAGAAATTTTACTGATTTTTATTGGATTTATTAAAAAAAAAAAAAAAAAAGTTACATTATAATGATTAAAACTGCTGCCCTTTACTCCCAGCTGCTCATATTCAAGTAGAAAATATGACTGTAGTTTGCTTTTTATACACTAGATATGACTGGAGGCTGCCTAATGAAAGTGCAAGTAAACAAGATACTTACCATTTGTTTCAGGAAGTTCTCTGTATCCAACATCATTTTTGTCTACAGGAACAACAAGGCCTGCTCCATGAAACGTTTTGGTCACCACCTAAATAAAGAGCCAAGAAACTGTAAGTCAATAATAGGACGTAAAACCATTCACTTCATTAAAGCAACATTAGCACCTGACTTTTGGTGGTCAAACCAAATGCAGTGCCTAGGCTCAGGGGACATCATCTTAAACTATGCAGCAGCTACTTTTAAGCATCAAAGTTGAACGTAACTGGAAACACCAGTAAAGTTCTGAAATCTAGGAATCCTTGGATTCACTCACTGCCAAAATTATTTCTGATAGGTATTCAGAAAATAGATGATAAATCCAATTATTAATAGATATCATCCTTCACGTTACTGCTTGTAGAGCATCTTCTAGATGAGGCAGTTATCTCTATGTTCCCTATTTGTTTCAGTTTTTAAATCGTTTCCTCTGTTGGCTGATTTTATTTTATTTTTTATCCCTTTAATGCCTCACTTGCCAAGCTATGGTTTAGAAGAATAAAGCATTTAAATTTAGTTCTGCTATTTGGAAGTTCTGTTAATCTTCCCTGTCCTGAAATTTAATCTCTATAAAATTTGTAAGTGATGCTTCTTTACTGAATAGAAGGAGACCGAAGAAAGGAAAAGAAAGAAAGAAAAATCAGGAAAGTAAATGGGAGGAAAAAAAGAAAAATAAGGAAAACCATACTTTCTTATCTCTCTGTTTCATCTTCATAGTTTTTTGTTCCAGAGAATAACCCAATTCTTTTGCTGTTCTTGTTAGTTTTTCTTCTATGTCTTTCAAAACAGCATTTTTATTTTTATCAGTCACTTCCTTACGTTTTTTTGACAAAAAAAGTCTGTAAACAGAAGAAACAGGTCTTAAAAGAGCTTAGCAGAAAACTGATAGCCTTCTAATCACTGCACCCCTGAATCTTATAATGAAGGTTAGCAGTCATGGTTTTATTTATACACAGACTTAGCAATGCAGGCTTCTTAAAAGATAGAACAAAAGCGAGAGTCTGGCACAGAGTATACTCTGGTATCTCTACTGTATTATAGTGTAGTTAATGCAATCTACAGGTGCTGAAGATTCTCATGAACTTAACTGTTCATCCTGTTACCTGAAGAATTTAGTTTACAGCTTCAGTGCCTTTTACACTCTTTGTCATCCAGTTCATGCGCACAAATACATATTTATGAGTTTCATCACAGTGCTTCTTAAACAAATGTCAATTGTTAACTCTGCACTACGTAAAACTTTTTTACAGGAGTTTTTCTTAGTGTGCTTTCACCTACTGACATGCATCTGTACTTAAGAGAGCTTTCCACTTTTAACTGACAGGTCATGAAACAAGAGTACTCACATTGGCATTGTTTAAGTTCATGATCTAAGTAAAACTTCATGAATGATACTGAATTATATGTCCATGCCCCAGTGTTCAGATAACTAACTCTTTTGCATTCTATTTTATTGGAAAACATTTTCAAGAAGCCTATGGAAGTTTTTCAGAGCAGTTTAAAGCTTGCTATCAGAGCAGTACATAAGGGAGGGTTTTTTTTTTTTAGGAAGAAAAAGACATAGTAAGATAACTACATTATTAGTAGTTTGTTTGCTATACAACATTTAATAAATAAAAAGTAAATATGAACCTTACTTGACTGCAGCAAATACATTATCACCAACTTGAGAAATCAGACAGCCCTTCCTAGCTTCATTTGCACCAACCCACACTGGAAGCTCATCTGGCACATCCCTGTTTATGAAAAAGTACATACAAATGTTCAAGCTGTGTCCATTTCTTCTGTTCGAAAGTGAAATTAATTTCCCTCCTTGCCCTGCTGCCATCTTCAGAAAGCTAACAAAAATAACATTAGCATTATTAGGTAGCTGTAGAACCTTAGAGTAAGGCTTTGAAAGGAACTCTTATCACTACACACAGCGAATACAGGTTCCCCTTATTAAAAAAAAAAAAAGTCAAGCATTATGAAATAAATAATATGGCAAAAAATTAAAGATCAATGAGTGAAGATGTTCTGGAGGATATGGTGGAGGGGGGAAGTTTAATAAATATTAGATCTTGTTTTCAACATCTTCAATCTTCTTTTAATAAAGTATCAACCCACATGTTAACACCCTACTGCAGAAGAGAGATGATAATACAGTTCTCAAATCCTGTCTAATGGAAAACAAAGTTGAGAAAAAAAGTTACACGTGATTATATTAGCATATGTTCAATTAAATACCTGAAATATCCCATGTGATACTGTGTTTTGCTATCCCCAACAAGTATAGTTTGGAATTCAGGGGGATCATAGAAGAATCTCCAGTGAAGGCTGAAGTTCACATCTGTTGATTTTGCTTTTTTGTGTTTCCCAGCAAGAATGTCATATGGTCCAACCAGTGTAAGCCCAACACTTGACGCAAGTGCATCTGAAAAGCAGAGCGTGAACTGTTTTACTATCTGGCAGGTGCTGAGGTAAACTGAGACATTCCTATGCCACTCAGGTATCAAAGGCCTCCACAAATCCAGTCAGATGTGCTGTTTACCAGGTGAGGAAAACTGAGAAGCCTGAAGCAGACTGACATCCTTGTGAGCAGCCCCAGCGTTGTTTATACTTACAGAACTATTTTGCATCTATACCTAAAATAGAGGAGTATGAGGATGCCTCCCACAGCCCCACCCACTTCCCTTCCAGCTGTCAGAAAAGGTAAAATGCAGAAACCATTTACAATTGCACAGCCTACCACTTGGTTTCTCAGGATCTAGCTCCTCACAAAACTTCCAGAACTGGTAGAAGTCCTCAGGCAGCCTCAGCTGATAGCACATCTCTGCTTCCTGCTGGAGAGCATCGGGTGCCTCTGCCCGGCCTGACCGTCTCTTCTTGACGTCCCCATTTTTGTTGCGCTGCAGACATGGAAAGAAAAGCACACCTAGCTCCGTCCTGATGATTTCACTGAAGAACTCTGCAAAGCGTACACACGGATCGGAGCGCCTCTTCTGCAGAGCTCCTCACCAACGCCTCACCTCAGACCTGTGCTCACACACACAAAACCACAAAGCGCTGTTGCGATGCTGTGCCCTTAGGGGTTGACCAAGGACTGTGCAACCTTACCGTTCCACCTCGCATTATTCCAAAACTCCCATTTCCAATTACACAGCGGCTCGCCTCTAAGAAACCCCACGTTTGACACAAACATCGAGATGTGATGCGGCCACGCAGCCAAGCCCCCCAAGCCGGAGCCGCGCTGCTGTTCACCGAGGGGCGGCTGCAGCACGGTCGCCCGTCGGGCTTAGGGGCTCGCGCCCGCCCTCACGAAGCCCCCGTCCCGCCGACCGCGGCCACCTGCTCTCCCGCCGGCTCCGCCGAGCCCTGCCGCCGCTTCCCGCCTCCTGTCATGCTCCCGCCGTCCGCATCGCGCCTCGCCCCGCCCTTTCCGGGGTCACTCGCGGCGCCTCCGCGCGTGCGCGCTCCGTGACCCCGCGTCCCCTCCCCCGGGCTGGCTCCGCCCCTCTCGTCACGGTCTGCATCGAGAGGCCGCGTAGCGGTGCTGCGGGGACGCTGCGGTGCGTAATCACAGCTGAGGCGGCGGGGCGTGCAGCCCCAAGGGGGCGTAGAGGGGTTCGGTGGAGCCTTTCCCTCACAGATCCTCTGCGGAGCTGTAACGGCTGTGTTACACCTGCGACCAATGAGAAGGGTGCAAGCGGGTCACGTGTACTTCAGTGGCGAAGTCCGAATGTAGAACCTTAGTTAAGGGATGGATCGTGTTTTGTGACTTGAGACTAAAGTGGAACAAAGACGTGAAAGCTCCCTGACAGAGCAGGAACCCAGTTTTCTTCTGAGAAGCACGTTGCCCTGAGGTTTCTCTTCTGTTATTGGTATTGCTGTCACTCTGTAATTTCTCATGTACCAAACCTCACCTCTAAGCGGAAGCTGGGTGAAATGGCACCTGAAGGAATGATTTTCCCCAGCAGCTTGGTGGAGGTGTCTTGAGTCTTAATACTTAAGGGAACAAAGGTTTATCACCCCTCGTGTTCTATCAGTTATCCATTATGTAGTAGCTTAACCGAATTCTAACCTCACGCAGTGAAATAGTGCGTGACACCAGAGGTGCCCATATTTCCCACTTCAATGTTAAATCTAATGAGTACTAAGTTCTGCCATCCATTGCCGTTTAAGGGTTAGCTTTTCCTGATTGCAGGTGAAGTCAATTAAGAAATTAGTTGTTATTCATCAGATATTAAAAAAGCAAGGAACTTTGAAGAACCAAGGCAAAGCTACGTAATACTAGCCATGCTGATGTTCTGTGCCATACAGGGTAGCTATTCAGGACACAGCCTTAAGGAATTAATTCCTTAATTAACCTCACCTCATTAAGCTCTGCAGATGCTTTGCAAGCTTTCTTATCTGTTTTTACTAAAACAAAGTTCCAAATAACCATTCTCAGTTTCACAAGTAAAATACTTCTAAGCTGAACACAAGCATGACATAAGAGGCTCAAATGTGCCTCGTGACAGCCTGTAGTTTTTGGTGTGCATTCCTGCCACGTTAGTCTTCTGCTACAAAACAAGTGAAGGAAGTCATTGTGAAAGCTACATTTTGAGTCAGGAAGAAGGTAGAACCTTTTCACAAGCGGAGAATCCTGAAAACCTCAGTTCCCCTGCTCAGCTATAGACGCAAATTAAGCTATTCTACCCAGATAGTCTGTGCTCGGGTGCTCCAGAGTCACGAGAGTGGAGTTCCCTGCAAGGCGTGATATAATCTGCTCCGCATTACCTATTTAGTTGCGTGATACATATAGTTCATCTATTTTTCTATACTCTTTATACAACTTGTGGGGAACTATTCAGGCCGTATTTTTAGGTAATTTACGGGATACCTTAGTAGTAAGGAGTAGGTGTGTGCAGTTTTCTCATTTGTCTCCACAATGTGCTCATGACTCAATCATGCAATGTAAACTGTTTTGCAGAGGAACATGCTACTACACGTCACTTGCCACAAGAGGGAGACATTAAAAAAAAAAAAAAAAAAAAAAAAAAAAAGGCCTAGACAAAGAAGTATCTTAATCCATTACTGGCCGGGCTGATGTCCTTGTATGCCATTCAGTGTGCAGCTCCTTTAGGAGAAAGCCTGTTTCTTAGCTTTGCATAATTTAATCTTACTCTAAGCAGTCCTAGCACATGTACTGAGTATGTTTGATTTTTGCCTGTCAGCTGTTTAGTGTGGTTGTATAGATGTACTGTGAAACTATATACACTTAATTTGTTTTTAGCATTATAGTTTTAGTGAATGCCTGGTTTTTAATGAGTTACTTTACAGAATTACCAGTGTTAAATTATAGTTGTCTAACATTTTGGCTTATCTGAGTTGTATATAAATATATAACATAGTCAGTGTATGTAAGTAACAAAACTTTTATTGATATGTATTTTTATTAATAAAAAAAAGAAAAGAGGGCAACAAAACTAGTATATATAACTAGTGGGTTGGACATGTATGCCTTAAGTAATACCTAGATCACACACAGCTACTGGTCCTAGCATTATTAGTTTCCTTACTACAGCTCCATGTTTTCAAGTTCAGAGGACGACATGTCCTCCCTGCCATCAAAAATGAGGATGAACAAGAACTGTGGTGTACACTGTCAGTGTAAATGATGAGGGATCTGCCTCCTAGAAAGTTGTGAGTGAGCAGTGCTGCAGCAGACTCAAAGACACAGTGCCTGTGCTGAGTCACCACCTCACTGCTGCCTGTACTGGTAGGTTGTCCTAGGTTGCTGCCAGCTCTCCTTGTAGTTCTGTGATGTAGGCTGCATATGTCAGGATGAATGAGAGAAGAAAACACAGTGGGAGGAGGAGAAAAAAATCTTGTCACTGAGAAATCCTAGAGGCTTTATGTTGCTTTGTATTGGGAATGTTTAGAATAACAACATGGATGAAGATAGAAGTAAATGGTTGTGAAGGGCTTGAAGTCACATTTACCTTTTAGTGTAGTGTCATGGTTTAATGATTTTTGGTATTGGTATTCCACATCATAACATCATATAGTGCATTGAGAATTAACGCTCCAGCTCTGTATATGCATAGTTATGGGTATAGTTGTCTCAGAAGAGGAGCTGTGTACCCCAGAGGACTTTGTGTTGCATTGTATTTTTATGTTTTTCCACTCAGAGGGAAAGATAAAAACTGTTTGCATGTCACAAGACACTCTGTTTCCTTTGGGGTCAACTCAGTGCTCACTGCCATCTCGCCTTCAGCACTAGCGTAAGACCTTCGGTTATTGGATACTCTCTCTTGCTCATTTTATTTGATTTATTAGCTTCAATTCCAATTATATTGTAATTTATTGTGTTATTTTGCTTTCTGCTGTCTTATTTAGTAAATTAGCTTTCCTGCTCAGATGGTTATCACTGTTTTGTTTCTAGGTCCATCTCCCTTTTCCCTTTCCCCCTTCCCCTTTCCCAGGGCATGGGTCCGTGGGTTCCCGCACCAATAGTCATGGAACCGGCCCGATCCAGCCCATAAACTGTTGACATGTAGTGATTAATATTATTTTTGCATCAATTCTGAGAGCCTTAAAATAACAACTCTTGACAGGAATGTAAACTTCACAGCTTGGTACTGTTATAATCCAGCATTTTGAACCACTGTTTATTTAGATCTGGTATCTAGCAATAGTCTACAATTCTAAGTTGGTAGTAGTATTTTACTGCTACCCAAAACCTGCCTTTCTGCTCTGATTTGAAAATGTGAAAACCATTCTTGAGTGCATATGTGTGCAGTCTGACCCCTACTATCTATCCTACTCTTTTCCTTTTTAGCCCTGTGGTTATACAGAACTACAATTCAAGTAAGATCATTTGCCATTGAGGTTAATATTTACAGGTAACAAATTGATTATTGTAAGTTACCTGGTTTACTAGGAAACATAGCAACTTATATAGAGGTGCCTGAAGCCAGCGTCATTCTGGCCTTCAAAAAAGGCTAGGAGGATCTGGGAAACTACAGGCCAGTCAGCCTCACCTCCATCCCTGGAAAGGTCATGAAACAGTTTGTTCTGAATGCTATCTCTAGGCAACTGGAAGAGAAGAGAGTCATCAGGAGTAGTCAGCGTGGGTTTACCAGTCATGCTTAACCAGCCTGGTGGCCTTCTATGAAGTCATTACAGGCTGGGTAGGTGGGAGGAGAGCAGTCTACCTTGATTTCAGCAAGGCATTTGACACTGTCTCCCACAGCATCCTTATAACAAAGATGAGAAAGTGTGGAATAGATGAGTGGACAGAGATGTGGGTTGAGAACTGGCTGACTGGCAGAGCTCAGAGGATTGTGGGCAGTGGCACAGTCTAGTTGGAGGCCTGTACTTTGTGGTGTTCCTTAGGGGTCAGTGCTGGGTCCAGTCCTGTTCAACATCTTCATCAATGACATTGATGAGGGGATAGAGTCCACCCTCAAGTTTTCTGATGATACAAAGCTGGGAGGCTGATGCCGGAAGGCTGTGCTGCCATTCAGTGAGACCTAGACACGATGGAGAGTTGGGCAGAGAGGAACCAGATGAGGTTTAACAAGAGCAAGTGTAGAGTCTTGCACCTAGGGAGGAATAACTGCATGCACCAATACAGGGTGGGGGATGACCTGCTGGAGTGGAGCTCTGAGAGCATCCTGGGTGTCCTGGTGGATAATAGCCTCGCCATGATCCAGCAGTGTGCCCTGGTGGCCAAGAGACCCAGTGATTTTAAACTAAGATGGGAGATATTTAGGTTAGATGTTAGGAGAAAGTTTTTCACTCAGAGGGTGGTGATACATTGGAACAAGTTGCCCAGAAAGGTTGTGGATGCCCCATCCCTGGAAGCATTCACGGCAAGGCTGGTTTTGGCTCTGGGCAGCCTGGTCTAGTGGTTTTCAGTGCAGGTGAAACTTGATGATCCTTGAGGTCCTTTTTCAACCAAGACCATTCTATGATTCTATGATTTTATGGGAGAGCAACTGCTACGTATTTCTTGTTAAAGAAATGGTCGAGATTTTTTTTGGTTGGTTGGTTTATTTTTTTTCCAAATAGAAGGACTGGTCCAATGACGTTTCCTGAGAAAAAAAAAAAGTTTTGCTTTTTTTTTTTTACAATGTGCTGTTTAGCACCCCATTCATACTGTAAGAACTTTTTAATATAACAGAAGTATTTTCTGGTGTGGGTCAGATAAAAGCACCCACTGGGCTGATAACCAAAGGGAAGTTAAAGGGCCAAGAAGCCTGCAGTGTCTTATTTCCTAAATATGTAAACAAAAGGAATAAAAAGGAGAACATAAGATCTAGATTTACATTTCAGATGGTAGGGTTGGAGGTACAGCAAATTATCCTCTTAAAACTCCTGTGAAAAGTGGTCTCCAGACTCAGTCAGTTGTGTAATAGCTGAGCATTTGCCAGAGAAATAAAAAAATAGGTAAACATCAATCAATATGTCCATTACTCAATTTTGCAGTTGTTTTGTATCACATACACCATTAATGTATTAGCTGTGCTATGTAACAAAACCTTTTTCCTTCTTTCTGACCCCAAATGTATGTCTTCATAACATTTTAGTTGACGATGTATGTAAAATAGTTTCTGAGCTGACATCATTAATTAAAAAAAAAAAAAAATCCAGAATGAGTCCACTAAGCCAGCAGAAATATTATTAGACAGGAGGATTGTCATTAATTGTTAATATGTGTATGTATATTGAATGCAGCTATAAAGCACATTAACTAACTCTTGTTGTGTATGTACGGTTAATAAAACAGTTTAGCCTACAGTTGGCTACACAGTGGTCCTATTAGCAACTGTGTGTATAGTATTATACTCACTTTTTTTTTTTTTGTGGTATGAGACAAAACTGAAAAAACTGAAAATGTCCACAAGAGAGAGTTTTTGTCCTGAGATAAATTCAGAATTGTAATAAATATATGAATTACTATTTTTTTTTTCTTTAAAATAAATCATGGTGATTTAATCACATGACTGATGATGGTAATATGAAATGAGTAGTTAAATTTCTATAAACCAAAAAAAGCATTAACTCCTTTAAGTTTCACTTTTTCTAAAGCAGATGAAAAACTACATGATCCAGCAGTATTTCTGATGAATAATAGTTCAGTAATTCTTAAATCAGTCTTTTATCGCAATACTAATTAATGTCACTATTTTATTCTTCATTAATTAAATAAGCAATTTGTAGCTAATTGTAAACTACTTGTGTTTCTCAGAAATTCATCAGGACAGTTCTTCTTTCTGTATATATAATAACACTTCTTATGAGTGAAGCAAAATTGTTGAATGGATCCACCTGCTTTTTGAAAGAGTAAACAGGTAAAGGACTTACATCTTCTTACAGTCAGTAGAGGTAATCTTATTTCCATTTGATTTATTTACTTCCTGTCTCCTATTCAGTCCTGACAGTAGCTTTGGAGTTCACTGAACTGTTCCACAAGGAAAAAGTGAATTATGCTTTACACCTCATTTACTTCTTCTTAATGATAAGGCAGATACCCACTGTTGTCCAAGATAGCCTGCCCTGGAAACTAATACTAATCAAATCCTATCCCGAAAACTCTCAGCTGGTTCCATAGGCAGAGCTTCAGGCATTCTGAAGGGAGATGACATTTTGCTGAAGAGATTGTCAGTCTCTGTAGTCACTTATGACTGATCTCCATAAGACAAATATATAAAATTAAGTGCTTCAGATTTGCAAACAGCAATGAGTCACAGGTAAAAATACAGAAAAGTAGTAAAACTAGCAATGACGGAAACTGAATATTAAAAATAATACAAAAGAAATCTGAGATCTGATATAGAATGCCCCCTTATTAATTTCATTTTATCTATTTTCTAGGTGTTATTCTGAATTTCAGCAGCTATTTTTTCAACTTTATTCATTCCAAAAAAGATGAATAGCTTATTATCCCAGCACAATAAAATATTCAGATAAGGGAATCTACAGTACATGTGAAAAATCGATCATATTTTTAAATAATTCCATTGTTTTTGAAAGAGTTCCCATGTGTTTTCAAGTATAATGGAGTCTGATTTTAAATGACTTTATAGATAATTTTGCAGAAGTATTAAAGGCAGTCTCATATAGCGCATTTGTTCTTTGTTCTTTCTCCTTAAGTCTTTAGCTTAATCTTCAAAGTACTCTAAATAAGATCCACTCATACGGATAACTGATTGCTTAACCTGGCACTGGCACATCAGGCGAAGGGTATGGATCAAACTTACCACATAAAACCATGGCACCATATCTCAGAGCATATTTTTCTTCCCTAGAAAGGCTGAGTAGCTGGCAGTCACGTCTCTGGGGACCAAAGCCAGGTGCAGATGGGAGAGGTGTGATAGCAGCTGTTTTTGCAAAGATTGCCCTCCCTGAGATTTCCCACGAAATACATGAACAAAGCTCTTCATGAGCACAACTTACTGCCTTGCCGTCAGGCTCCCTTTTCAGTACTGAAAGATGTTCTTAATAAAAAATGAATAGTAACATTTATTTATTTAGTATCTGATATATTGAGAACTTATTTAACAACTTCCAAATAATTTATTATTATTATTAATTTTAAAACTGGACTTCTTATCAAAATGGTAAAATCACACTTCAACTTTTGATGACAAAGTGTCATGGTTTTATGATTTTTGGTACTGGTATTCCACATCATAACATCATGTATTGCATTAAGAGTTGAGGAGCTGATACTCCAGCTCCATAGATCATTGATAATTCCAGGTATACCTACCTCAGAAGAGAAGAAGAACTACATTCCCCAGAGGACTTTGCGATGCTTTGTATTTTTACGTGTTTTCTGCTCAGAGGGAACAGATAAAAACCCTCAGCGGTCACGGGACACTCTCTTTCCTTCGGGATCGACTCAGCAGTGGGTGCTCGCTGCCGTATCGCCTTCAACGTTAGCGTAAGGCCTTCGGTTTATCGGACACTCTCTCTTGCTCATTTTATTAGATTCATTAGCCTCAATTCCAATTATATTGTATTATATTGTGTTATTTTACTTTCTGATATCTTATTTAGTAAATTAGCTTTCCTCCTCAGATCGTTGCCGCTGTTTTGTTTCTAGGCCCATCTCCCTTTTCCCTTTTCCCTTTTCCCTTTTTCCTTGCCCTTTCCTGGGGCGTGGGTCCGTGGGTCCCCCGCACCAATCGTCACGGAACCGGGCCGATCCAGCCCGGTAAACCGTTGACATTTTTTGGCGCCCAGCGTGGGGCAGACGAGCTGCCTTAGCCGGGCAGAGACATGCTTTTAGAGTGAATCTCTGTCTCTTGCTAGCAAGCTTATCTGTACTGCAGGTACTGTACGGCATAACATGACCTTGAAGCCTGGGCGTACTGCCAGTTGTTCTGGGATATCTGTAAACTTTTTTGGGTACTGCTAGCTTGTTTTAGTTAGGAAAAAAAAAAAAAAAAAAAAAATGCTCTCGCTTTTTAAACTGCTCTTAAAGGGGCTGCATTTCATGGTTTGTTCCCTTGTAATGCTCAGAATATACTGGGACTTAATTAAGTTTGCCATTCTGATCTATGGAGCTTGGTCTCTATATGATAAACTAAAAACAATGATGGAAATACCTACCTGGCTTTTGTATATGACGTGGCATTCAGTTCTGGGGGGAGCAACCCCAGGTGGAGTTGTTAATTCTACGGAACTCATGATTTTTAAACTGGCTCCTGGCCTCTCCTTTGAATTCATTAGGCGTTTTCTGAATGCTCATCCAATGCTCGTAATGATTGTGGTGTCAGTCTCCCTGAATGTACTCTTTATCGGTATCTATATTTATAATATTTTGAGAAAGACTTCCCCAGAGCCAGAGAACAGTGACTGGCAGGGAGTTTGGAGGGACTTAGGAGAGACTTTAGAGAAGTGGTCATCACCGGTGTCATGGGACTTTTCTCCTGAACACCTGCAAGATCCTGAGAACTTAAGCAGATATTTGAGACAGGGATGTTATGGCTCAGACAGATCTGAGGAGGCCCAAATTATTTGGGGTCTGGCTTATGCTTACCGGGCCTTATTCAATACTATTCCAGAGAGGCTTAGAGTTTTTGAAATAGAGCGAGAGAGTCTCCGAGCCGAAAGGGACAGTCTCCAAATTGAGAAAGACAGTCTTTTAGCTGACAATCAGACCCTCCAGACCGAGAGAGACACCCTCCAGTCTCAACTAGATGCTTTCCAGTCCAACATGGACGTCCTCCAGACTGAGAGAGACACCTTCCAGTCTCAACAAGAAGCTCTCCAGACCAACATGGATGCCCTCCAGACCGAGAGAGACACCCTCCAGTCTCAACTAGATGCTTTCCAGTCCAACATGGACGCCCTCCAGACGGAGAGAGACGCCCTCCAGACGGAGAGAGACACCCTCCAGACCGAGAGGGACACCCTCCAGTCTCAACATGATGCTCTCCAATCCAATATGGATGCCCTCCAATCCGAGAGGGACACCCTCCAGTCTCAACATGATGCTCTCCAATCCAACATGGACGCCCTCCAGACAGAGAGAGATGCCCTCCAGACCGAGAGGGACACCCTCCAGTCTCAACATGATGCTCTCCAATCCAATATGGACGCTCTCCAGTCTGAGAGAGACGCCCTCCAAACTGAGCGAGATGCCCTTCAATCCAAACTCAATAGCCCTCAGTCTCAACAAGATGCCCTCCAATCTGAGCGAGATGCCCTCCAATCTGAATTAGATGCCCTCCAATCTGAGCGAGACTCCCTCAAAACTGAGCAAGATGCCTATCAATTTACATTACTCCGTTTCCAGAATGAACTAATCCATGTTCGTGCTCAACAAGTCAGGCTCCAAGGTGAACTAAATTTCGTCACAGCTGAGCGAGACGGACTTCGAGCCGAGCTAGAGAAGATGATCATTAATTCTAACCAATATGATCAACCACGGGTGACACCAGAATTGATGTCAGTTGCCCCTGTAAGAGGGCGGAAAATGAAAAAAGTCTCGACGCCCTTAACAGAGAAGAAAGAGGAGGAGCTGAGAGTAGAAGAAGCAGACTCTGAAAGGGAAGAGGACAAAGTAGAGGAATCAGATGCTGCAAGAGAAGAGGAGAAAATAGGTCCAGAGAGGTTGTTTAAAACTTCAGACTTTCCATTAGGAGGGCTGACACACCCCACAAGATTACGGTCACCAACACCTAGGAGGGCAATAAGTCCTGATAGAGTAGAAGATGATAGAGAGGTTATTACCGATGTTACTCGACCTATGAAAATGAATGAAATTCGAAGTTTGAGAAAAGACTTTACACGCCACGCAAATGAACCTATTGTCACCTGGTTACTACGCTGTTGGGACAGTGGGGCCAACAGTGTATGGCTAGATGGTAACGAAGCTCGCCAGTTGGGTAGCATTGCCAGGGACTCTGCCATTGACAGAGGCATTAGTACATGCCACAATAGACCCTTCACTCTCTGGAAGCGGATGCTGATAGCCGTGAAAGAAAAATACCCCTTCAGAGATGATCTGTTGCCTGAGAAAAAGAAATGGTCTGATATGGAAAAAGGCATAAATTATTTGAGAGAATATGCTGTAGTGGAAATGTTACATGACCCTGCATTCATTCACGATGAACCAGACCAAGAGCATGATCCTGAGAGAATCAGGTGTACACCAGTTATGTGGCGTATATTCACAAGGACTGCACCAGACAGGTATGCCAGTACATTAGCAGCAATGTATGGCAGAAGACAAAGAAGACCTCTTATAAATGACCTGATTAACAGACTTCAAGACATTGAGTTACATTTAACTCCTCTACGAGCTTACGTTTCAGCCTTTGCAAAGGTAACCAAAAGACTGGACAAAATAGAGAGCAATCAAGAAGATATAATGGACGAACTGGCTACGCTTAATTCTGATGAAACTGATGGATCTGATGAGAACGAGGATTCCCAAAACAGCAACATCTCAGCTATCAAAAGAGGACGTTCTCCTGCTCGAAGAAGTGTCAACAGGAAAACTATATCACGTACTGCCCTGTGGCGTTACCTACGTGACCAGGGGGAAGATACGAAGAAGTGGCATAAGAAACCCACTTCTGCCCTTCAGGCACGTGTAAAAGAGTTACAAAATAGGTCAACCACCAGGGTTAACTTCTCCAAGAAGGTGACTGCTCCAGTGATTGCCGGATATGGCAGTAGCCGTAGAGTCAACAGAGGTAACATATAGAGGGGCCCTGCCCCCAGCCAGGGGGGGGAAAGGGATAACAGAGTGTATTGGACTGTGTGGATTCGATGGCCTGGCACATCAGAACCACAAAAATATAAGGCATTGGTGGACACTGGTGCACAGTGCACTCTAATGCCCTCAAGTCACCAAGGGACAGAATTAATCTATATTTCTGGGGTGACTGGGGGTTCCCAAGAGCTGACCAAGTTGGAGGCTGAAATAAGTCTCACTGGTAAAGACTGGCAAAAACATTCTATTGTGACTGGCCCAGGGGCTCCATGTATGCTTGGTATTGATTACCTCAAAAGGGGATATTTTAAGGATCCCAAAGGGTATCGTTGGGCTTTTGGAATTGGGTTGGGCTGTGGGTGCAGATAACACTAAGCAGCTGTCTGCTTTGTCTGGCCTGTCAGAAGATCCGTCTGTTGTAGGGTTGCTACAAGTGGAGGAGCAACAGGTACCGATTGCTACAAAAACGGTGCACAGACGGCAGTACCGCACTAATAGGGATTCCTTGCTCCCCATTCATAACCTGATTCGTCAGCTAGAGAGCCAGGGAGAGATCAGCAAAACTCACTCCCCGTTTAACAGCCCCATATGGCCAGTGCGTAAAGCCAGTGGAGAATGGAGGCTGACGGTAGATTATCGTGGCCTGAATGAAGTCACACCCCCACTGAGTGCTGCTGTGCCGGACATGCTTCAACTCCAGTACGAACTGGAGTCAAAAGCAGCCAAGTGGTATGCCACCATTGACATTGCCAATGCCTTCTTTTCAATTCCTCTGGCCACAGAATGCAGGCCGCAGTTTGCCTTCACCTGGAGAGGCATTCAGTACACCTGGAACCATTTGCCCCAGGGGTGGAAGCACAGCCCAACCATTTGCCATGGGTTGATCCAAACTGCATTGGAACAGGGCAGTGCTCCTGAGCACTTACAATACATTGATGACATCATTGTGTGGGGCAATACAGCAGGGGAAGTTTTCGAGAAAGGAGAGAGAATAATTCAGATTCTCCTGCGAGCTGGCTTCGCTATTAAGCGAAGCAAAGTGAAAGGGCCTGCACAGGAAATTCAGTTCCTAGGAATAAAGTGGCAAGATGGACGTCGTCACATCCCAACAGATGTGATCGACAAAATTATTGCTATGTCTCCACCCACTAGTAAGACAGAGACCCAAGCTTTTCTGGGTGTAGTGGGCTTTTGGAGAATGCATGTTCCAAACTATAGTCTCATTGTGAGCCCTCTCTTTCGGGTGACGCGGAAGAAGAATGATTTTGTATGGGGTCCTGAGCAGCAGCAGGCTTTTGAGCAAATTAAGCAGGAGATAGCCCGTGCCGTGGCCCTGGGGCCAGTGCGGACGGGACAGGATGTAAAGAACATCCTCTACACTGCTGCTGGAAAGGAAGGTCCCACTTGGAGTTTGTGGCAAAGAGCTTCTGGAGAGACCCGAGGCCGACCCCTTTGTTTCTGGAGTCGAGCATACAGGGGGTCTGAGGAGCGCTACACTCCAACTGAGAAGGAAATCTTAGCCGCGTACGAGGGGGTTCGAGCTGCTTCCGAAGTAATCGGTACTGAAGCGCAGCTCCTTCTGGCACCTTGACTGCCAGTACTGAACTGGATGTTCAAAGGAAAGGTTCCCTCTACCCATCATGCTACTGATGCCACTTGGAGTAAGTGGATTGCGCTGATTACACAGCGAGCTCAGATGGGGAACCTCAGTCATCCAGGAATCCTAGAAGTGATCATGGACTGGCCTGAAGGTAAAAAGTTTGGAACAACACCCGCAGAGGAGGTATCACGTGCTAAAGAGGCCCCGCCATACAATGAATTACCAGACAATGAAAAGAGATATGCCCTGTTCACGGATGGATCGTGTCGGATTGTGGGTAAGCACCGCAGATGGAAATCTGCTGTGTGGAGTCCCACACGACAAGTTGCAGAGGCCACTGAAGGAAAAGGAGAATCAAGCCAATTTGCAGAGGTAAAGGCTGTCCAGCTGGCCTTAGATGTTGCTGAATGCGAGAGGTGGCCAGTGCTTTATCTTTACACTGACTCATGGATGGTGGCAAATGCCTTATGGGGGTGGTTACAGCAATGGGAACAAAATGGCTGGCAACGGAGGGGTGAACCTATTTGGGCTGCTGAACTGTGGAAAGATATTGCTGCCCGAGTAAAGAATATGGTTGTAAAGGTGCGCCATGTAGATGCTCATGTTCCTAAAAGCCGAGCAACTGAAGAACAACAGAATAACCATCAGGTAGATAGAGCTGCCAAAGTTAAGATGGCTCAAGTAGACTTGGACTGGCAACACAAAAGTGAATTATTTTTAGCTCGATGGGCCCATGAGACCTTGGGCCATCAAGGAAGAGATGCAACATATAAATGGGCTAGAGACCGAGGGGTGGACTTAACTATGGATGCCATCGCACAGGTTGTCCATGACTGTGATACATGTGCCATAATTAAACAAGCCAAGAGGATGAAACCTCTCTGTCAGGAAGGGTGATGGCAGAAGTATAAATACGGGAAGGCATGGCAGGTTGATTATATCACCTTGCCACGAACTTGCGATGGTAAGCACTGTGTGCTCACCATGGTGGAGATGACCACTGGGTGGCTTGAAACATATACAGTACCCCATGCTACTGCCTGATACACCATCTTAGGCTTAGAGAAGCAAATCCTATGGTGACATGGAACCCCAGAAAGAATTGAGTCCGATAATGGGACTCATTTCAAAAATTCACTTGTGGATATTTGGGCCAAAGAACATGGCATTCTATCATATTCCCTACCATGCACCAGCTGCTGGTAAGATCGAGCGCTTACAATGGGTTGTTAAAAACCACACTGAAAGCAATGGGTGGTGGGACATTTAAGCATTGGGAGAAAAATCTGTCAGATGCCATCTGGTTGGTCAACACTAGGGGATCAGTCAAACGAGATGGTCCTACACAATCCAGCTCCTTACAGGCCATAGAGGGAGATAAGGTCCCTGTGGTAAACATAAGCAACCACTGGGTGGCTTGAAACATATGCAGTACCCCATGCTACCGCCCGAAACACCATTCTAGGTCTCGAGAAACAAGTCCTATGGCGACATGGCACTCCAGAAAGAATTGAGTCAGATAATGGGACTCATTTCAAAACTTCTCTTGTAAGTAATTGGGCCAAAGATCATGGCATTGAATGGATTTATCATATCCCCTATCACGCACCAGCTTCTGGTAAAATTGAAAGATATAATGGGTTGTTAAAAACCATGTTGAAAGCAATGGGTGGCGGAACATTCAAGCATTGGGAGAAGCATTTGGCCGAAGCCACCTGGTTGGTCAACACTCGAGGATCCATCAATCGTGATGGTCCTGCCCAATCCAACTCCCTACCTACTGTAGAGGGAGATAAGGTCCCTGTAGTACATGTAAAGAACATGTTGGGCAAAGCAGTTTGGGTACTTCCAGCTTCTGGAAAGGGCAAACCTCTCCGTGGAACTGTCTTTGCTCAGGGACCTGGGTCCACTTGGTGGGTGATGCAGAAGAATGGGGATGTTCAGTGTGTACCACAAGGGAATTTGATGTTGGGGGAGTGCAGTCAGTAATTGCATGTATATACTTGAATATATGTTGTGTGTGTGTATATCTAATGCATGTTAATCATTGTTTTTCAATATGTATCAAGCATGATGTAACGATGTGGAATAAGGGGTGGAATGTCATGGTTTTATGATTTTTGGTACTGGTATTCCACATCATAACATCATGTATTGCATTAAGAGTTGAGGAGCTGATACTCCAGCTCCATAGATCATTGATAATTCCAGGTATACCTACCTCAGAAGAGAAGAAGAACTACATTCCCCAGAGGACTTTGCGATGCTTTGTATTTTTACGTGTTTTCCGCTCAGAGGGAACAGATAAAAACCCTCAGCGGTCACGGGACACTCTCTTTCCTTCGGGATCGACTCAGCAGTGGGTGCTCGCTGCCGTATCGCCTTCAACGTTAGCGTAAGGCCTTCGGTTTATCGGACACTCTCTCTTGCTCATTTTATTAGATTCATTAGCCTCAATTCCAATTATATTGTATTATATTGTGTTATTTTACTTTCTGATATCTTATTTAGTAAATTAGCTTTCCTCCTCAGATCGTTGCCGCTGTTTTGTTTCTAGGCCCATCTCCCTTTTCCCTTTTCCCTTTTCCCTTTTTCCTTGCCCTTTCCTGGGGCGTGGGTCCGTGGGTCCCCCACACCAATCGTCACGGAACCGGGCCGATCCAGCCCGGTAAACCGTTGACACAAAGGCAAAATAGACCCTGTTGTTAAACATTCTATTTCAGTCAGAAATTATCATGGTCAGCATGGTTTCGTGGTGACTTCTCAATGTGTCACTGAATATTCTGATGCTGTTTGTATACTGGAGAATTTCCTAAATTCCTTATTTTAGTGCATGCATTCATCTCCTGCGACAAATGTACTTTCTGTCTCAGGTGGCAACAAGAAAACTTAACTTTTAAGATACAGAATGGAAGGTAAAGAGACTGATCATGAGCAGGGAAGCTTAGGGTGTCCATTAAATTTTCTGGCCTGTTGTGACTGCTGTATGCTGTACAGAGCAAAAGCAGAGACTGACCTGAGTCAGCAGGATTCATCTTGAGCAAGCCAAGCACATGCACTTTGCTCTCTTTTTCTCCCTTTTTATCTGATAATTAGTGACCACAACTCAGCTCCCTGGGTAAATATGAGGGCAGCTTTCAAAATGTTGTCCACATACTTCCATTAACTAGAGTTTCTATTATCTGAGTGTAGACTGTAAGAAGCAGCTTGCTAGAACCTTCCTTTAATTAGCAGAGAAGCTACCTATCTGTTCCAGTCAAATTAAGACAAAAACTGAAGTTAAAACTTGATTGGGGGTCTTCTTTATTGATTAATGTATTTTCACTGGAGCTAGAAATCACATTTTATATACATATGTGCGGGAACTGCTGAATCATAGCCTGAACCACTGATGGATCACCTGAAGTGAGCACTGAGTCAGCTGCAGGAGCACAGGTTGAAGGCAGTTCATCTATGTGACCAGAAGGGGTGGAGTCTGTCTCCACCTCTCCCAGACCCCAATTAAGGCCTAAGCACAATTGGGGAAGGTTTTCTTGTTGGAGATCCCTCCCATGTGGAGTTCTGAGTGAACCTTAACCATCAGTGATAGGTGTGCTCTTCCTAACTTCTCAGGTGTCTTTATACTATCGGGATAATCAATCCTAAGATATTCTATTGCTCTTCATTATGTTGTGTGGATAATACTCATTCGAGGTATTGACCCTACAACATGATACTGAAACCATAAGAATGAAATAAGAATTTGTAAAAGACTTGTCCACTTAGTAATACATGTTAATGAAGTGATTCTTGGGAATTTTATTTCTTCAGAGGACTGAAAAGCAAAAAATGATTTGTAATACCTTCCACTGTTCTGGTGATAAAGAGAAGTAATTGGAATTTATCCAAAAGCAAATAACAGAGGCACAATAGAAAAGATATGCGGGGTACCTTGCAGTGAAGACTTGTTTTATTCAAACTTTAAACTCTTGGCATTTAGGATGCCTCTCTGCCATCATGCTGTGGACTAGGCATCTGGGCTGTTTACAGCAATTACTGCTGATGGTATCCAAGAATCTTGGCCCCTACAAAAGACTCTTAAAATTAAAGAAAGAGTAAGGCATGAGTGAATAAAGAACACACATGTACTGACTTCTACAACTTACAGCTGCCAGTTCTGGCCTGGTAGCAGGAAGACGATGCTTCAGTTTTGTTGCTGTTGCTGTTGTTTCATTGTTTTCATTATTATTACTGTTTTTTTTTCCCTCTATTTGAGCACTGAAGGTCTTTATTTTTGAACATTACAAAGTTAAGTTACTTGGTGTTGCATGGCATTTTGTAACCTTGCAATTATTTTTAATGCATCATTTCTTATTCCCATTAGTAATTCAGCCATTTAACACATAAAATGCATCTATATTTTCAGATATGTTATTTAGGCTTGACAATCTATTGTTCTCAAATTTGCTTCTTCTTTTCTATCCTGTTTTCTGAGTCTCTCTCTTTGTTCACTCTTTCTCAATTCAGTGTTTTTCTGGTGCTGGGCACCTGTATTTTTTTATATCATATGGATGCACTTGAATAATTTGATGAATGTAAGAATCGTTTTTGAACGTGACAAGGTAAAATCCAAATTGGTAGCTTCTTGCAGTGTCCCGGTTTCTGTTAAAAAGGTATGTTTCCTTGGTTTTGCATTTATAAAGGGAAGTTCATAAAGTATGTCAGTTAGTTTTCTCACTGTGGATTTTGTTATGAGAGACTCTTGAATTAATGGAACTAGATAGAAATTAATTCTCTGGGGGAAGAAAAAACAACGACAACAAAAAAAAAAATAGATAATGTAGTTTAAGAATGTTCATAAATAACTCTGGTAAGAGAGGGAAATGTGATAACCAAGGAATAATAAGAAGCAATTACGGAAACATCACAAACAGAAGTGTTCAGTCAGTATCACATTTATATAACAGGAAGGAGAGGAGAAAAATGAAGGTTGTGTGGGCCCAGCTGATGTCTTGAAGCTGTGAAATGACACAGTGACTTAGCTGGTCAGGAAAATGCAGGGAAAATGAACAGAATTCAAAGAAAATGATAGAATTGTATAATCATTCATGTTAGGAAAAACCTTGGAGATCATCAGGTCCAGCCATCCACCTAACACTACACATCCACTGCTATTATCCAAGTTGCCTGGAAATGTCAAATTGCAGATTGGTTTAGAGTATTATATGGGATAATGGTGATATAGGGGGCATATGTGAAATAATAGGTGAAGTTGTGAAATTGTATTGAGGCTTTCATAGATCATCAGCAGACCAAGTAACAGGAGAAAAATAAGAGTTTAGATTGTTTTGTTTGTGTGGGTGGAGTTTTATTTTCCCTCTTGTTCAATAAGCTGTAAAATAGAAAGAAGGATGTGAGTAATTCACAATAGTCTCAGCTAAAAGTTTTTCAGTGTCTGTGGACTGTAATATCTGCACTACTCATCAGCTATACCCTGGTGGGCCTTAGAGCCATCTGGGACTTCCCTCCAGAGCAAACAAAAATAATATATTTTGTATTATTGGATTCAGAAATAGAAAATCTGGAAGGAACTACAAAAAATCCCAAAAATATTTTACATTCAAAAATCAGATTAAGTGATGAATATTACCAGCATTCTTTTGAACTGGAAATATAAGGCAACCTATTTTGATTGTGTCTGTCAATAGGCGCAGCCACAATTTAGACACATCCTACGTTGGGTCATGATCCATTTGTACTATCTGCTTTGTCAGACATTTTATTTGGAAGAGCTAGGATAGCAGTTGTAATAGCAGAGTAAGAGATGCTAGTTATTTACTAGTGCTGTTGCCATACTTGTGAATTCAGCCTTCGGGCAGATTTTCAATAAATGATGAGAATCTGAGAGGTAGCAGCATGGAGTCCTAAAGAACTGCCTGCTTTGCAGGAGAGAAAAGTAGAAGATAAAAAAAAAAAATCACTGAAGATAACTCGCTTTGAATAAATTTTATTTTGACAACCAAAGCAGTTTTATTGAAGTACTTTGCTGAGATGAAGATGTTCAGTTGTGTATTTACACCTCAGTTATAGCTACCATGATAGTTGACAAAATCTGATGAAAGCAGTCTCAGCTGGTCAGTATATGTGAGGAAGTTTTAGTGCTCAGTGCTCTGATTTAATATGAGATTTTTAATGTCATATTGAGTTTTATTCAATTTTATATCAAAGTCAGAAAGAGAGCTGTGTCTCACAAGTGGCATTTTCACAATTGTGCCATGTTAATGGGTTTTATAACATTCAGTTACTAGAATTTTCCTGTTGACTTCAGATAAAGTTGAACTGGGCTCTTAATGCTTAGTGCATGGAACATTTTATTTGCATTGTTGTCATACTAAATATCGGGGAAGGTTTTTGGCTTTTTTTGTGCTAGCTTCCTCACATTCAGGTTCTGTTGAATTTGTTTTGTGCAGGAAGTTGTGTTACTGGCACACTTATCACAAAAGTAATGCATATTTTTCCTACTTTCATATGCATTTGCTGGTGTTTTATTAGCAGAAGGGTGAAAATATTGCCCCTCTTTGTGCCATTTTTGCCTTGGAAGAGTCAGGAAAAGATAATAAAATTTGAGCAGCTGTGGTAAATAGAGGTCCTGTGATGCATAATGCAGTAATGTCTGCAACTACATGTTCAAACCGTGTTTATGTAGGAAGTGGAATACTATTCTGAACTCATTTAAATTGAGAATTTTATTACTTTAAGTAAGTAAATGCAGGACTAGCAATAGATTCTATAATTTAGATTAATGACCACATACAGCCTAGGATACTCAGTAAATAATTAGATTGCATTTTTTGTACGGTAGGCTTTTATGATTCTTCAACAAATTAAGAGTTTGTTCCATATTCCAGTGAATTTTTCCAGAGTGTAATTAAAAGACTTAGTCTGACAGTTACTCATACCATTATTGTTTCTCAGTCTTGTTAGAACAGTGCCATCAGTTTCTCCTTCTTTGGCGTCATCCAGCACTAAATGTTACTGAGAGATGTTTTTTGCCTCACAAACTGTAGGTGCCACACCCAACCTTCCCTCTTGTGCTAGAGTTCTCACTGAATTGTGAGTTATCTCACTGCTCCTGATAGTCAGCATCTTCCGTGAACTTTCTGAAGAGCCAGATGAAACTCTCAGAGGCATCGTTGGTAAATTTCTTTTCTTGACACAGTGCAGCTCGTGCAATGCCAGATGTTTTCCAGGCCAGTCGACCCGTAGAAATAGCACTGACACAAAGCTCACTTCATAATAAACTGTTTCTATGCTTACCTTTTTAATTATAATAGTTGATGGCCTAAATAGTTAAAAAGATCTTTAGAGGAAAAATGAGTGAATATTTTTCATAGAGTACGATGAGAGAACAAATCAAAGTTCATGGATAGAGGTAGTAGTCACATTGCCTTTATTCAGTATGACAAAAGCAAACACTTTCCTTCCATTAATTTTCTTTCCCCATGTTTCTTTTTGACTTTATTTTTGTCACTGCTGTTTTGTTGAAGTCACATAACAGATAATTTGAAATAGTTCTACTTGGATATTTGAAACTCATTCTGTGAAGGTGCATTGCGGCAGCCCTCTAGTCATGTAGCTCATGCAGCTCATGCAAGCCATCAGGAAAAGCTGGAGTTTTAGAGTGTTTTAAGAGGAGGAGTAGTAATCAGTCAGATTTACTTTTTTTGTTTGTTGTTACTTTTTTATTGTTTGTTTTTTCTTTTCCCCCTTTTCTCACTGCAGTGCTAGAAAAACTGACAGATAATTTAAGGTAAAGTTTTGCTGTTTAGCTGGGAGCTCTTCAGAAAGTTTCAGTATATCAAAAGTTTTAAAACAAAGTCCAAAGCTAGCATTAATCACTACAGTTGACTGGAGTTTTGCTTAAGTATGGGATATGGGACTTGAACTAATACAACAGAAAGTTATATTAGTTCCTTTTAGTTCACTTTTGCTTTTCAGTTTCATTGGAAGTGTTGAGTCATCTGGTCAAATTCTGTTGTCGCAAAAGGTGGTAAATTTGGAATTACTTGCCCAAAATGTAGTGGAAGGTTTTAGGTTTTGGCAGGCACACCTAGGTCATTTTTATGGCTCCAGGCTATAAAATTTGTTTAGTTTAGATACAACATGAGAGAGTTAGATTTCAATTGAAGAAAGCTCCTTGTCATAGTGACTGTGAAGAAAACCTTGACAGAGTCAATGTGAAATTACTTTGACATTAGAAGACAACTATAAGTAATTTCATGATATTTTTTTCTGAAAGATTGGGAATATTTCCTGTTGGGGAATGGCTGCAGGAGCAGGGAGGTCATGGCAATATGTACGAGCATAGTTTGCATGGCAGCACAGACTATATGCTCATAGAAAAGTACTAGATGTTGATGGGAAGTCACGATGTCCCTGGGCCAGGTGACAAACAACTCAAGGTGGACATGAACTGCTTCAACTGAGCAACCCAAGCTGCCAAGGTGTCATGGGAAACTTCTGTGATTGTTATTTAGCCTGCCTTCAGCGAAGAAGGCCTCACAGGACTGCTGATAACTGTAACTATAGGTATTTTTTAGGGTATGCTGTCCTTGGTAGTCTATTCTGTTTAGCTAGCAGGTGTTCCCTTTGGGCTCTGTGTTATGCACTGGCCATGCTGATACAGTGCTCAAAGGAAACTACACTGTGTGAACCTTGAGAAAAGTAAAAGCAGGAGATGGTCTGTGGCGAGTGGGAGAGAAAAAGTGCATTTTGAAGCAGGGGACGCGCTGCCAGCGCTGCCTTTCACATCTGCCGCCAATGCATTCCTGCCTGGTTTCTTAGGATTAGGATGATATCAAAAGTTGCCTACTCCAGAATGTGTTTCTCACTGCTGTTAATTGTTGGGAGTTGTTTTAAAGTTATTTTTCTCGAGGCTCTCTACCAATGGTTGTGTGATATTTTCTATACGCCCCTGTCTTAAACACTATAAAAATAAGGCTGTCTGGGTAATAAACGGAAGCCTGATCACTCACACTGAGTCCTGTCATGCTTCCCTGCCCAAGAGCAATCGACTCAGACCCTGAATCAGTGGCAATTTCCCTTACTGAAGTTCTGTTTGAAAACAGATTTTTACTTTTCTTGATGTTGTCTTTGTGTTTGCCATGTTAAACCTTGCAGAGATTAGGCTTGTTGAACTGATGAATCCCTTGTGTAATTTCAACAGACTTCCCTAGAGCTTTCCCAGTGCTATCACAGGAGAATCTCAAATGGTGCCTAAAAAACTCCCTGGTTGGAGCTCTCTTTGTCTGTGTACATGGAAAAGATGACTGTAACATTGGAATACCAATGCCAAAAATCATAAAACCATGACACACCCACAGTCCTTTAATGGGGCTAGTTACAAATATGATAAAGGGCGTGTAACAGCTCTTATGAGGAAAGGCTGAGAGACCTGGGTCTGATCAGCCTTGAAACAAGAAGACTCAGAGGGGATTTGATCATGTCTCTAAATATCTAAGGTGTGGGAGGCAAAAGGATGAGCCTGGACTCTTCTCTGCAGTGTGTGATGATAGGTCAAGGGGAACTGGCCACAAACTGAAGCACAGGAAGTTCTGCACAAATGTGTATGTGGGAACTTCTTTACTGCGAGGGTAACGGAGTACTGGAACAGGCTGCCCAGAGAGGCTGTGGAGTCTTCTCTGGCCTGCCTGAATGCTTACCTATGCAACCTGGCTTGGGAGCCTGCCTTTGGCAGGGTGGGTGGACTCAGTGATCTCTAGAGGTCCCTTCCAGCCCCTATAGTTCTGTGAATCTGTGAAGATGTTTAGCTCACAAGTGGAAACACCCGCATTCCAACTCACATTAGCACTTTTAACTCTTGAATGGTAAAAAAAAAATCCTTGACTGTTTTAAATAGTTTTATGATTAAAAGGGTAACATTTCATTCATGTTTCTATTGATACCTTATCTACCTGCATATTTGCATCTGTGCATACAGGAGAAAAGGCAGAAGATGTCTCTAAACTCTTCTTACTGGCCTTTGTGGTCCTTGGGGTCCTGAAAACAATTAAAACAGACAATGGGCCAGGGTATGTAGCCCATGCTACCTGTTCCTTCTTTCAGCAGTGGGGTATTCAACACCTGACAGGCATGCCCCACTCTCCCATGGATCAAGCTATTATTGAATGAGCCCATTGTACTTTGAAGGCCATGCTTCAAAAACAAAAAAAGGGGGAGCATGGGCATGACCCCTCAGGAAAGAGTAGCTAAAGCGTGCTATGTTCTCAATTTTCTAAATTACTGGGCAACGGAAAGCCCTCCAATGTACAGGCATTTTGGCTGTAATACCTTAATTCGTGTCATAGTAAAAGCACAGGTTATGGTAAAAAAAATATATATATGTATATCTGAGCTCTAACCAATGGGAAAGACCCTATTTGTTGATAACTTGGGGTTGAGGTTATGCTTGTGTTTCAACAGGTACATGTCCAAGATGGGTAGACATATGATAGGTACAGCTGTTCCTTTTGTCATCTGCAGCAACGTGACCATCATGTTCTCACCAGCATTTTGGATCCCAGCTCAACCAAAACAGAATATATGGGTCACTAACAAGATGGGACAAGACACACTTCGGTTGTCAACTACATCACCAGGAATCTCATCTTCAACATGCCTGATGGGTAACCCTGAGACAAATGGCCCATCCCAAGCTCTGTTCTTGAGACAGCATTTAACACAAGTGTGGTAGTCGACAGATGGGATGGATGGGTGCCCCATCTGCAACAGAGGAATCCTGAACCACAAAAACTGGAACAGTTGGGTTTGGTTAAAATGGATTATTGTTTATATTTTAACTAGAGTGGAAAGAATCAATTGTTAGTTCAGTGTGTTAATTCTAGTTTCTCATAGAAATCACTCTGCTTGGTGAAATTATACTTCATATAACTTCTCAAGATCTAGTAACAGTCTGCTTAGCTTGCCGGCAGAAGTTTTTTTTTATTTGTGGGGACAGGAAATAGCCTGTTATCCCTTCTCACATGAGAGGAAGTCCATGCAGTTTGGGAAGACTAACTTTACTAACACCTAATATGTCCATGATTACTCACCACTGAATACTCCTTAAGTGAACTCTACATGCTGTTCAATCAGAGTGTAAGGATAATGTAGGGTTTTGAAACCCTGGTGGAATAGCAGCAGCATCCTTTTTAGCACCAGGTATTGCATCAGCTAAAGCATTGAGCACTCTTAATAAACTTGGATGCTGTCTGGCCAAGCAAATGAATGCTACTTCCTTGGCTCTAAGTAGGCTGCTACCAGATATAGTCTCAGTACGACATGCTATACTATGGAATTGTGCTGCTGTAGACTTCTTGCTGTTAGCTCAAGGTCACGAGTGTCAGGATTTTGATGGCATGTGTTGTGTGAATGAGACACAACAATAAAGAAAACTTCCCTGCATGAGAACCCTGTGTTGTGTTGCTAACTTACGACAGGGAACAACTTGACTTCACCTGGTAGCGAAAGGAGAGTACGAAAGGAGAGTAAGAGGGAAGAAAGGAGAAATATTCATAGATTCATAGATACATAGATTCATAGATTCATTAGGTTGGAAAGGACCTACAAGATCATCTAGTCCAACCATCCTCCCACCACCATCCCTACCCACCAAGCTACTAAATCAAATCCCTCAGCACCTCATCTAAACGCTTCTTGAACAGCGCTAGGGACGGTGCCTCAACCACCTCCCTAGGCAGGCCATTCCAGTGCCTGACCACTCTTGCAGAGAAAAAAATTTTCTTCAAATCTAATGTAAATCTTCCCCAGTGCAACTTGTGGCCATTCCCTCTCATCCATTCCCTCTCATCCTGTTATCTGGGAGAAGAGGCTGACCCCCTCCTCACCACAGCCTCCCTTCAGGAAGTGGTAGAGTGCGATGAGGTCTCCTCTGAGCCTCCTTTTCTCCAGACTAAACAATCCCAGCTCCCTCAGCCGCTCCTCGTAAGACTTGTGCTCCAGACCCCTCACCAGTTTTGTTGCCCTTCTCTGAACACGCTCCAGGGCCTCGATGTCTTTCTTGTAGTGAGGAGCCCAAAACTGAACACAGTACTCGAGGTGCAGCCGCACCAGAGCTGAGTCCAGGGATGATCACCTCCCTGCTCCTGCTGGCCACACTATTCCTAATACAGGCCAGGATGCCATTGGCCTTCTTGGGCACCTGGGCTCACTGCCGGCTCATGTTGAGCCGAGCATCAACCAACACCCCCAGGTCATTTTCCTCTATCCACTCTTCAAGCCATTCTGCCCCAAGCCTATAGCATTGCATGGGGTTATTGTGGCCAAAGTGCAGCACCCGGCACTTGGCCTTATTGAACCTCATCCCGTTGAGCTCAGCCCAGCTGTCCAGCCTATCCAGATCCCTCTGAAGGGCCTCCCTACCCTCAGGCAGATTGACACATCCTCCCAGCTTGGTGTCATCCGCAAACTTACTGAGGGTACACTCAATCCCCTCATCCAGGTCATCAGTAAAGATATTAAACAAGATGGGCCTCAATACCGACCCTTGGGGGACACCACTCGTAACGGGACACAGGCTGGACTTAACTCCATTAACCACTACCCACTGGGCACGACCCTCTAGCCAATTCTCAATCCAAAGAAGAGTGAACCTGTCCACACCATGGGCTGCCAGCTTCTGCAGGAGAATACTGTGGGAGACCGTGTCAAAGGCTTTGCTGAAGTCCAGGTAGACTACATCAACAGCCTTTCCCTCATCTACCAGTCTGGTCACCCAGTCGTAGAAGGAGATGAGGCTGGACAAGCACGAGCTGCCCTTTGTGAACCCGTGCTGGCTGGGTCTGATCCCCTGATTGCCAGGCACATGCTGTGTGATCTTCCTCAAGATCAATTGCTCCATAACTTTCCCTGATACCGAGGTCAGGCTGACAGGCCTGTAGTTCCCTGCATCTTCCTTACAGCCTTTCTTGTAGATGGGAGTCACATCAGCAAGCCTCCAATCTTGTGGGACCTCTCCAGATGACCAGGAATGCTGATAGATGGCAGAAAGCGGCTTGGCAATCACCTCTGCCAGCTCCCTCAGCACCCTTGGGTGGATCCCATCTGGTCCCATGGACTTGTGGCAGTTCAGATGGAGGAGCAGGTCTCTGACTGTCTCTGCTGGGATCACAGGGGGTGTATGATGCGCTTCATCCCAGACTTCCAGGTCAGGGCAAATAGTATCCTGAGGATAACTGATCTTTCTATTAAAGACAGATGTGAAGAAGGCATTGAGAACCTCAGCCTTTTCCTTATCCTCTGTGGTTACATTCCCTGCTGCATCAAGTAAAGTAGGGAAATTCTCCTTAGTTCTTCTTTTACTGTTAATATATTTGTAAAAGGATTTTTTGCTCTCCTTTACTGCAGTAGCCAGTCTAAGTTCAAGCTGGGCTTTTGCATTTCTAACTACGAAGTCGTAGTTAGCCTGCCTCACAATGGCTTCAGGCTCATCTTGTTTGTTGCCCATGCTGCGTGCATTGGTGTAGATGCACTTCAGCTGAGACATCTGCCTCACCCCTTGCTCCAGCACAGTCTCCCTGGGCTCTTTACTGGAGAGCCCTGTTATATCCCCTTCCCCCATCACAGCTAGTTTAAAGCTCTCTCGATGAGTCCAGCCAGCTCCTGTGCTAGAATTTGTTTCCCCCTTTGAGACAGGTGCATTCTATCAGCAGATAACAGGCCAGGAGCTGGGTAAACTGCCCCATGGTCAAAAAACCCTAAGTGTCTGTCTCTGCACTAGCCTCTCAGCCAATTATTCATCACCTCTGTTTTCCTAGCCCATTCCGTGTCCTTCACCGCCCCAGAAGGTATGGAAGCAAACACCACTTGTGCTCCCACCCCTTGAACTAATCGCCCTAAACCCCTGAAATCTCTTTTCATAGTTCGCAGGCTTCTTTGAGTTATTTCATCACTGTCTGCTTGAACTATGAGTAACGGATAGTAGTCAGTGGGGTGTATCAGATCTGGGAGTCTTCTAGTTATGTCCATGACCCGGGCCCCAGGGAGACAGCACACTTCCCTACGGCTTGGGTCTGGTCTGCAAATGGGGCCACCCACTATGATCACCTTTCTTTCTTTCTTGGCAGCGGCAGTCTCAATGGACTGCCTTGCCATTGGTGACTTCCTGGGAGAATCTTCCCACACCTCCCCCCTTATTTCTCCTTCAACATCCAACGCTACAAACCTATCGCTTAGAGGGACTTGAGAACACGAGGTAGGCAGAGGGGGAGATCGCCTACGGTACCGAGCAGGGACTCTCTGCCAGCCCTCCCCATCCCTTAGATATACCCCCTCAGCCTGAACGGGGGCAGGTCAGGGAGTCCACCACCAAATTCGGGGTATCTCCCCGGCACCTTTCTCTCCTGTCAATCTCCTGCTTGCAGTCCCTGATGGCCCTCAGTCTCTCAACCTCCTCTTTCAGCTCTGTCACCGTGATAAGTAGATCTTCAACCTGTTCACACCTCAGGCAGGAGATCTGCTTGCCACCCTCCTCCAGCAGCAGCAGGCTCTAGCACTCACTGCAACCAGAGACCTGTGTAGCCACGTTTCTAGGCAGACCTTCTGTCTGGGTCACCACAGCCTTTTTATGGCAAGCCCTCTGTCTGTAGAGACCATGGCACCAAAATAAAAGAATAATAAATAAAAAAGAATAAATAAATAAATAAATATATTAATGACAATAATAAGAAAAATAAAATAAACAATAAAGTAAAAAAAAAAAAAAAAGTAGGACACAACTCTGAGAACACAGAGACCGGTAATAAATAGGATGAATTCACAAGTGAGGAGGGATAGAAATCCTACACCCTACTACACAAGCTCCCACACTTAACATCTAGTTTCAGCACAATAGAGAGGGGTGGTACTCAAAAGTAGCTCGCTCCTCCCTGTGCCTGGTGGTCGCTGCCCTCCCTGAGGCTGAAGGTCAAGTATTGATCAAATCTGCATGATAAGAAGAAATTAAAGGACCCCTCCTTTCTGCTCTCTCATCACTGGGTTGTGGACTCAAGTACAAGAGAGCTTGTTCCAGAAGAAAGAATGAGAGTCTGTAAACAAGGCAAACAACGTGTTCTCTGAAGGTAATGTGATGGGCCACCTTGTTTTTAATGTGTTCAACTTGGATTGCTGACTGACTGTGAACTACATTGGCTGAAAATGTTATTCACAGGTAGATAATGCCAATTCAGATTAAGGAAAACTACTTATGAATTTAACAATTTAGACAAGAAACCGTACCAGAAAATCAAATGTTTTCAACAAAAGTCAAAGTACTTTAATTTTTTCATTAAGTGTTTTAGAATATTTTATATCTATACATATTCACAAGCTGCAGTAAGGATGTCTAGCGTTTCCAAGGTGGCAACACATTTCATAGATTCCTTGTTTCTCTGGAGAAAAATTGAATAAACACTTCAGGCTGAGGTGTTTGTTTTTCTTCTCAGCTTCCAATTCAGTAGCTAATTAGGTGAATCAAGGAATTGAAATTGGACTGAATCTAAACTAGGCATCATAGCTTGAGCAAACAGGAAAGTTTAGGAAGAAACTCAGGGGCCACAGAAATACAGGTAGTGCTGAAGAGAGCTGCTGTTTGCAACTCAATACAAGGGTGGTCCCATGAAGATAAGGACAACACAATGGTATGTAGGGTGGTTGTTTACAACACAATGGATGGTCCAGAGAAGACAAGTGGAATTTTTGTTTGCAACTCAGTGGGGAAGTCTGTGAAGAAAAGGAGGCAGATTTGCTGGTGACACAATGTAATCCCCTTAACATCTGGAAATTTACCACCGGAGATGTCACTCATTTTGGAATTTCTGTCCATCTCTGGAATGTAATGAATATTAGTGTGTTATGCCTTTAAATGTGTAGTCGTTTCTCTCTCCAGTGTGCATGTTTGGTGGAGAGATGCCCCATGCACCAAGTGCTGTAATAAAGGGAATATCTGCTTGACATATTTCATTGGTGTGTCAAGTTACTATGTTGAATTTGTTGGCATCAAACCAGACAAAACAAAAAATCACTTGACTTAAGTTTTGGCACATTTAGAAAAATGAGTTTTGTTGTTATTGTTGTTTGAAATTATATTAATTTCAAAAGCTTTTTTTTTTATTTACTATAAAATCACAAAACCTAACATTGAATCAAAAGGATAGAGGAGAAGCAATTTTTGTTGAATTTTGTTCCCTTAGAATAATAATAAAAAAAAAAAAGTAGAATTTTTAAAAATGTGAAGGACTTATTTCTGAATCGAACTATCACAGTCATCACTTAGGCAAATTTAATGTTTTCCAGTCAGGTCTAGTCTTCATTTTTGTAAGAGACTATTATTTTATACCATTGCCTCGAAGTTCTCTGATGAACATGTACGAACATGTCCAAGCAAGTCCTGGGCAAGGGTTGTGAAATCCTCTGTCTAAGGGACAAGCAGATGGGCATGTCTTGGGGCAACGAAAGAGAGATAAGCTGCAGCTCAGTGGTCGCTGAACACCCTTTTGTGTGGTACTCTTCTCCGTGGGGAGATAGCCATCTCAGGAGATGCTTGCCTGGCATCCTAGCACGGGATTTGTCACGTAGGCAGGAAAAATGGAGGATAAAAGAGGAATCGACCACCATGAGATTGGTGGTGCTCTTCCATCAGAAACCTCATGAGCTGATCCCTGCTGTTGAACTCCCTCCTGGGCCTGCTGCTTGAGGCATGCTGCTTTCTCCTGGACCTCGCTGCTCCTTCGAGGTGTTCTACCATCTGAACCCTCATGAGCTGATCACTGTTTGCTGCTTCCCGGAGAGTCCTTCTCTTAGGAGAGACCTCATAAGCTGATCACTTTTTGCTGCTGCCCCTCCCGGTGCTGACCCCTTGCTGCTTCTCCGGTGCTGGCTGACGCTGTTCCTGGGCTGACCCCGCACTGGACAACTGCTTGCTGCTCAAGGCTGCCCGTCGCTGCTGCGACCATCAGAGCCGCTTGCAACCGGACCGCCCCTAGGATCCTGGCTGGTGACTTTCCCTGCGTTGTACTAACCCTTGCTTCTTTCCAATCTTTCCTATCGCTCGCCTTCCCTTCCCCATCACCCTTATTGGTAACAGTGTCCGCCTTCCTCCTCCCCATCTCCCTGGTTAATATTTGTAATAAACTGGTCAGACCAACATTTGAACTGTTGCTTCTTAATCTCACGCCGGGTATACACATAATCAAAGAACTTCGTCTCCCTCCTTTATATTGGAGCGTGACAATTTTAGACTTGGAATAACTGTCTTTCTGCAGTAGCTACCAATGGAGAAACTTGTGAAAGGGTTTGCCCAGCATGGCAGTGGCTGCTGGTGAAGCAGGCCACCCCATGACTCTAAACCTACTTCTTCAAGTATCAGATTTGAAGATGGATGTCAGGTGAGCTGAGTTTGTTCACCTTTACTATGCACCACTGCTGTTTCTCAAATGGTGAAATCTCAGGTCTGGAGGGGTGGCTGCCCACCCACCAACCTAAAAGCATTGCAGATCAGTGACAGCAAATTATCGTTTTCTCAAAAATGAGTTTTGACACTGAGAAATTGCTTGTTACACTGAAACAAAGTTACTGTTGGTTTCTTTTGTTTGTTTGTTTGTTTTGTTTTTTCCCTATTAAATAATTCCCAGATATCAAAACTACTGGCTTTGATTTTTTTAATAATGTAAGTATAATGTATATTGTACATTAGAGACTGTAAACACTGTATTATACATCATACATTACATTATGTACTGTAAATAGATTGTCTCTAATGTGTATGTTTATGGTATACAAATTATTTCGTCCTGATAAACAGACAAAGAATGGCAACATCTGTGAATTATGTGCAGCAGATTATGGTTGTTCTCCATTCTGCAATGGGCATTCCATATCCCTTTGGTTACATTATGTAAAATGCAGCCTTGTCCCTATGTATATCAGTGACAAAACATCCCTGCAAAGATCAGTCTTGTGCCTCTATCCTCCACATGTGAAATAAGTGTAAAAAGTCTCCTTCCAGTTTTCTTGCCTTGCCTTTTTAGCCCTCAGGTTCTTTGTTTTCTGGAACAGTTAATGTTTCATTCTGTATGTGTTTGTATAACACAGCAGGGACGTGGATCTGAGTTTGGACTGCATAAATAAATGAAGTAATATCCATAAAAATCAGCATCAGCTGGAGATAGCTGATCAAAGGCAAATAAATAAACCAAGCAAAGGACAAAAATGCATGCTTGGAAGTAGTACCTTAGAACAAGCCTTTTAGAATTAGATTTTTTTTTTTTATTGAAACAGCAGTATGTTCTTTATCAACTCTTCAAGCCAGTAATAAGCTTTTGTCTTTATTTTTGTTCTTCTTGGAGATTAATGTGGGAATTCACCTTTGCATGTATGTTTTTACTTTGCTATGTTACGGTTTTGTTTGCCTGATCCATTCAACAGACCAAACTAAATTAGCTGCTTTGAGAATACGCTCAAAGCAAAGCATTTTCTTTATGATTTCTCTAATACAAGTTTAATGCAGTTTATAATTAGAAGAGGTTGAGCGCTTCCATTAATTCTGCAAAGTTTTCCCACTTGTTTAGTCCGAAAAACCTAATATTTTGCTAACATAATTAATCTAGGATCAATTAACATTGTACTCCTGAATCCACATCCTATAAGAAGGGAAACAAAGACAGAGTTTTCAGGAGGCTTGGCTAACATTAGCTGTCCTCTCCAAGCTTTAGAGATGATGGAGTGCCCTGTGGCAATGTTAAAGTCTGGGAATCCCAGATATGTGGTTAATGGAATCAAGTGATGTGTGGATCAGTAAGATCTCCCTGTGGAATTAGTGCCTTTCTGTTTCTGTTGCTGATCACTTCTGATAATACGGGCTGGGCAGAGCTGCAGTGTTGCCACAGTGGTGAAGAAGCAGCAGTAGAAAGAAATTTCCAAGAGATAATACTGCTTTAGGTATTGTTAATTCCTAATGGAGCTTGAGGAGGACAATATTATGAAGATCCTCTCTTGCTTGAAATCCCATACCTCAAAGTAATTGTAATAGTGGTGGAAAAACATACATGGTTCTGTTCCTTTTTCTAATACTTTGCTTTTATTTACATCTCTTTCTTTATTGGAAAACTGACAAAAATTAGGCTTCTTTGTTAATTTTCAGAAAGCTTTATCGTTAGGATGGTGATTTAGGGACCCAGAATAACACATGTATCTGCTACACTCTGTGTTTATACCAGCCTTCAATTAAAGTTGGGAATTATGCCACTTGCTACCGAAGTAATATTAATTCTGTTCCCAGACAGTATTGCCAACCTCAGAACAAAGCTAACATGGAGAGCATCAATCACAGAATTATGGAATCATAGAATGGCTTGGGTTGGAAGGAACCCCAAGGATCATCAAGTTCCAAATCCCTGTGTTGTGGTTTTGTAGTTTTGATGCTGGTATTCCACATCAGAACATCATGTAGGCAGTTAAGGAGTTAATGCTGTGGGGAGCACGTGTGCTTCCCCTGCAGTTCCTCCCTATCGTAAGCTCCCAGTTTCTGGTTTGGAAACTTTGTCTCTCTCTCTCTCAATTGTTCAATTTTATTAGATTTAGTAAAGTTACCGTTCCTTCTCAGATTGTGTCGTATTGTTGGGAAACATCGCAGATGGAAGGCTGCTGTGTGGAGCCCCACACGACGAGTAGCAGAGGCCACCGAAGGAGAAGGAGAATCGAGTTAATTTGCGGAGGTAAAGGCTGTCCAACTGGCCTTAGGTGTGGCTGAATGGGAGAGGTGGCCAGTGCTGTATCCTTATACTGACTCTTGGATGGTGGCAAACACTTTATGGGGGTGGTTGCAGTAGTGGGAACAAAACAACTGGCAACAGAAGGGTAAACCTATCTGGGCTGCAGAACTGTGGAAAGACATTGCTGTCTGAACAAAAAAGTTGGGTGTAAAGGTGAGTCACATAGATGCTCATGTGCCCAAGAATCGAGTTACTGAAGAACAGAAAAATAACCATCAGGTAGATCAAGCTGCCAAAATTGAGGTGTCTCAAATAGACTTGGACTGGCAGAACAAAGGAGAGTTATTTTTAGCTCGGTGGGCCCATGAGACCTCAGGCCATCAAGGAAGGGATGCGACCTATAAGTGGGCTAGAGACCGAGGGGTGGACTTAACTATGGATGCCATCGCACAGGTTGTCCATGACTGTGATACATGTGCCATAATTAAACAAGCCAAGAGGATGAAACCTCTCTGTCAGGAAGGGTGATGGCAGAAGTATAAATACGGGAAGGCATGGCAGGTTGATTATATCACCTTGCCACGAACTTGCGATGGTAAGCACTGTGTGCTCACCATGGTGGAGATGACCACTGGGTGGCTTGAAACATATACAGTACCCCATGCTACTGCCTGATACACCATCTTAGGCTTAGAGAAGCAAATCCTATGGTGACATGGAACCCCAGAAAGAATTGAGTCCGATAATGGGACTCATTTCAAAAATTCACTTGTGGATATTTGGGCCAAAGAACATGGCATTCTATCATATTCCCTACCATGCACCAGCTGCTGGTAAGATCGAGCGCTACAATGGGTTGTTAAAAACCACACTGAAAGCAATGGGTGGTGGGACATTTAAGCATTGGGAGAAAAATCTGTCAGATGCCATCTGGTTGGTCAACACTAGGGGATCAGTCAAACGAGATGGTCCTACACAATCCAGCTCCTTACAGGCCATAGAGGGAGATAAGGTCCCTGTGGTAAACATAAGGAGCATGTTGGGGAAAGCGTGTGGGTCCTTCCAGCCTCTGGAAAGGGCAAACCCCTCCGTGGAACAGATTTTGCACAGGGACCTGGGTGCACCTGGTGGGTAATGGATAAAAATGGGGACGTCCAGTGTGTACCACAAGGGAATTTGATGCTGGGGGAGTGCAGTCTGTGATTCCATGTATATATATATGTATAGATATGTTTGTATGTAATTTATGTTATTACAGTTTTTGGTTCTATATAGATACGTGTTAAGCATGATGTGATGATGTGGAATAAGGGGTGGAATGTTGTGGTTTTTTGGTTTTGATGCCGGTATTCCACATCAGAACATCATGCAGGCAGTTAAGGAGTTAATGCTGTGGGAAGCAGCAGAGGTGTGGAGCTCCGCACCAGACACCAGGCCCGCTCTGCTCTTGGTGTGTGGCCGTGGAAATTCCCCTGCAGTTCCTCCCTAACGTAAGCTCCCAGTTTCTGGTTTGGAAACTTTGTCTCTCTCTCAACTGTTCAATTTTATTAGATTTAGTAAGTTACCATTCCTTCTCAGATCGTGCCATTGTTTTTTTTTTACAGACCCATCTATTCCCTCTGTTTCCCCCTCCCCCCGGAGCATGTGGCTTTGCTGGGGCGGCCGTGTGGCTACTGTCGTGCAGTTTTTTTTCTTCCCTTTCTCTCTCCCTTCTCGGTTTCCCTTGGGTTACTGTCATGGATAACACCGTGACACCCTGCTACTGGCAGGGTCACCATCCTCCAGATCTGGTACTAGACCAGGGTTGTCCAGGTTGTCCATCCAACCTGCTCTTGAACAACTCCATGGACAGAGCATCCACAGCCTCTCTGGGCAGCCTGTTCCAGCACCTCACCACTCTCTCTGTAAAGAACTTCCCCCTTACATCCAATCTAAACCTTTCCTCCTTGAGATTAGAATCAGTCTGTAAATATGTCTTGTAAAATACTCTCCCGGTATTTTTTTGTCATCAAGTTTCAGTGCAAGATCATCATTTCCATATTTTAGTGCAGTAAGTTACTAAGTGTCTTTAATATAAGTATGTCTGATCAGCTCAGGGAGATGACTTCATTGTCTCTGTTGAGTGGCCTCATAAAGTGCATGTGTGAATTCTTGTCTCTTCAGAATCTGAGAGAATGGCAACGTCTTGCCACCCCTCAAAACATTTCTGAATTCTGGGCAAAATATAAGCTCAACAAGTCATTTGTGCAGCAGTCTAATTCTGTGTTTTATTTGAATGAACAGATATTTGGAAGGGACAGAGAAGAGGAGGAAGACTCAAGAACCAATGTGTTCCTAAGAAAAAAGGATAGCAACATTTTCCTAGAAATGGAATATTAACCCTCAAGCAGATGTCCAAAGTGATTCTGTGAATCAAGCTGGTGAAATGACTCCAATGCTTTTAGTTTGCAATGGAGCATATAAAGTACAGGCTGCTATAGTCTTGGCCACAGTGCCACTGAAATTAGCTAGGGATGTCAGCAATGGATTTGGTCTTTTGTACAATGTCAGAAAGATTTTCGATTATCTGTTTCTCAAAAACATTTGTATCTTTCCATGGAGGGTTGTACTGAGTCAGACTGGGAGGAAACATCCACTCCAATTAAAACATTTTTAGAGGGAAGGAAATCCTGCCATGGTACCTAAGTCACCAAGCGCACATCAGCATCTTTTTTGTTTTGTGTTGACTTGATACTTCCTATGCTACCACTAACATATATGGCTTCCTATGCTCTTAGAAATGTGGAAAATTGTTCTGGGTTTCTAGCTGCCTTGAAGTGGATGCCTTTTACCAGAAAATCAGGGTAGAACTAAGAGATACAAATACTCACGATCTTTCAAAACAGTTTATGTGAACCAAGCTTTGTGCCACAGAATTTTTGTTTTAATTAAAATAATAATAATAATTCCATGATATTACCAGTCATGATTGTAAAAAAAGCCTTAAAAATATCTTGCAGGCTTGCGTATATGACATCATTCAGAAAGCTATTCCTGAGAAGATATTTTTATTCCATAGTTAGCACAATTTTCTCATACTTAGCTTTACCCATTTTCAACATGAATTAAGCTGAGCAAGAGTGTAGCAGATTGGGAAGCAAAATTTAAATCCAGCCTCCTGAAAAATGCCTTCCTTTATCCCAAGACAGCATGTCTGTTAGCTTACAGGATGGTTTGAAGAAGGGAGATGAGGATTAATGATCCCAAACCAATTGCTAGCCCAAATTGGTGACATTGTTAGCGTGGTTGCTAGTAATATGCAATACAAAAGATATTTAATACAAATTTACAAGTATGTATTGTGGTCTCTATAGTTCAGCAGAGACAAGCTTTCAACTGAAACATGCAATAATTTATCAATAAGGGCGAGGGGAAATATTTGCCTCTTGTAGACAGAAGTTGTTTTTAATTAGTCAGTCAAGCACAGAGCCTAATACCTCATCTAGCAAACAGATATTTTTTAGTTCCACAGGAACAAAACAGAGCTTATTTTAGAGAGGGGAAATGGTCTTTTGACTTAATGGATTAGGAGGAAACAAAATATGTGAAGACAGGAAATCCAGCAGAGTAACTTGACATGCCAGTGAGTTATTTCAAGCAGGTATTCCCTTTATTACAGCATTGGGTGGATGGGGATGGCTCAAAAAACATGCACACCAAGGAAAGCCACAACTACACATTTACAGGCATGATGTAGGCAAATCACATTTCCAATAAATTGGTTACATATGCATTGGATGTTTCCCCTTCCTGAGCATGCATCCTAGAATGTGGAGAGGGTCTCTGGGCCCATCTGATGATATCCTTGTGAAACCTTCAGGGGGTTGCATTGTGTCTCAACACTAATTCGTCTTCAGAGACTCCCCCACTGAGTTGTAGCTCCACTTACCTTCTTTGAACACTCCACTGTGTTGTAAACAGCAACCCTACCCAACATTGTGTTGTCCTTCTTGTCATGGAATCACCTTCCCCCCCCCATCCTCCCCTCAGACTGAGTTGATCACAGCAGCTCTAATTGTCTTCACTTACCTTCCTTCCTAAAGTTACCTGTTTCCACCAGCGATGAGTTCTAGTTTAAATAACTCTATGCAAGTCTCCTTGATTCAATTGCATTAGAGCTGGGGAAAAATGCAGATCTTGGGATTTACAAAAAGCCAGCTTGGAACAAAGGCTCCTGGAAAGCAGGAACACTTGCCGCAGACACTGCATTTGCTAAGTTCTGAGACTTACTGTTCAAGAAGTAGCACTACAGGGCTGGCTGGGACACAGAAAAGAGCAGGAAGAATGGAAAACATGGAAGAAATAAACACTATTAAGCAATAGATTCTGAAATCTTTCAACTAGTTATTCACCAGGCACTGGTGCAGTATATGAATTCAAAAATAATCAGTTCTGTGGGAAAGTAGAGTGGTAGCACTACAAATAAGTGGGGTTGCAGCCCTGAGCTGTGCACCAGCTTTCCCTGGCTCCAAACTGTAAGAGCAGAGACCTCCCCCCACACCCATCCCCATCTTTCTCTGTTGAGTTTCTACTCCTCAGCTGCATTTTGTTTTGGATTCCCTCTGTGGATATGCATAGTTTCTTCCACATGGTAGATATCTTCTACTCACGAGAAACATCTGGGTCTGGGAGGAAGCTGTTTAAAATGTTCAGGGGCTTAACTGTGATCTGCCAGTTCTTGGGGACAACCTGTGCAGTGGTATGCTTCCTTCCTGTTGAGTGGAGGCAGAGACCCCAGGATGGTCCCTGTACATGGGAGATGTACAGAGGGGTCCCTCTGTCCAGGGGGGACTCTATTCACAGAATGAGCTAAGGAGAGGAACACTCACTCCACAGGTGGACACTTAGGAGTGGTTTACTAGGAACAGGCAGGAACATGGGAGGAGTCTGCTAGAAATGGGGCAAGGCTTTCATTTATCAATGGCACATTGTGAGGTGGTGTATTTCTTGAATTCCGGGTCTGAAGCTTTCAGATAAGAAACCAGACATATCACTGCAAGGGAAGTTATATTCAAAAAGACCTACCTATACACAGCGCATGTCCAAGGAGCTGAGAGCAAGAAGACATTTGTGGAATTAGGATAGGACCCATTGTCCAAGGAGGAGTGGAGAGCAAGAAGACATTCACAGAATTAGTTAGCATAGGATGACCCACTGTCTAGAAAATTTTTGAAAATGTTTTTTGAAATTGGAACACCCTTTCAAAGAACAATGTTAAAACATAAAAGATTGTAGATGAAAAACACATGTAATAAACAGCTCCTGCTCTCCTGGTACTGGTTGTGTATTTTGCCATAGGAGAATAGGCACCTGGCAAGATCAAATCCTTCTATGTGAATGATCAAGTTCCTCCCACCTCCATCTCTTATCAGTGACTGTCACTAGCTGCTTTCGTGTTTAACAGCCAGCAGAGCCAAGGCAAAGCATTATTGCGTCTGTTTCTATTAATTCCTGCTGGGGTGGTTACGGAGTGAAGCAGGCCAGCTGCTGTGGGAAAGGAAAAGCATTTCACCTTGTCCTTTTGGGTGGGTGAAGGAATGGAGGAAGTTATGGTAATCCATACTTCTATTTTGTTTTGGTTCTCTGTGCCTCTGGGAAAAGAGACACTTTGTTAGCCTTAATTCTGAGAGCAGCAAGGCTTTTTGCAAGGCCCAATGACAGTGCTCAGGGAGGAGACTGCTGACATAAATTCCTTTGGATTAACATGCAGAAGTGCTGTCATGCTTCCTGAGTAAAAATGCTATAAAAGTGAACAGTCTAAGCTATTAATGTCACAATTGGGTCTATATTATGAATAATGTCAACGGCTTACTTTCAGAGTTTCGTTAAAACTTCTGTCTAGACTAATAACTGTTTCTCCTGATCAAAGTTCTGATGTATTAGTACATGTACAATGAAAGCCATAGTTTACTTTCATTTGGTATACTCATGTGAGGCAATTGCCATTTTTTTGAGTGCATACAAACTCAACATAATCAGTGCCAATTCTTTATTGAAACAATGATCACTTTACAAGCTGGATCACAATTCTTTTTGCCACTGGAGCATGAACTGGTCTCTGTGGTTTACAGCTGTGAACTATAAAGCTGTAGCAATTATTTCATTCAAAATACAGTAGCTGATTCTCCAAAGAACATTATTATCTTCTAATTCTCATAAAATTAAAAAGGATTTAATAATAATTGAAATATAGCAGGATACTTTAGTGCAAACATTTCCTTTCTATCTAAGAAGCTTTCAATTGTCCCACAAAGTATGGTATAATCTTAAAACAGCATGCTGCCAAGATACTCCATGAGAACTTTTAAAATTTAACACTTAATACTTTTCAGAATTAGTTGTTCTGAATCAGACTGAAGGTCTGAAAGCCCTGATCACAATACAGCACTTTAGTCAAAAGGTAACTGCAAATTGATAAACTGGTACTGTATCTGCCCATACATGCCATTTAGCAGGACGGATGATGATTACACAGTAATTTTTAAGCACAGGAGCAATCTGCTATGCCTCACCTAATGCCAACGACAGAAGAGGGTCAGTAATAAAGTAGTGCTGATCAGAAAGAAAATGCTAAGTCAGTAAATAGTCAGCACAGTGTTCAAGTGGTCTGATTAATACAATCTTATATTTAGTGCAAAAAGAACAGTGAGTGTCAAAAATCAAATTCAACACTGATTAATTGTGCTGCAAAAATCTAGTCATGTTTCATGAAGTTTTAGCAAAAACATTTTAAATACCATAAATATATTCTGCAAATCTCAACCTTTCTGAGTAGGCTTGGTGTTCCTTATATTCTTAACATGCAAACATTCTTGGACAGGATTTCCCAGATGCTGAGTACTTCAACAATTGCTGCTTGATGATATAATAAATAAAACAGTGTAACAAAAGGTATGCTGAGTCCAAATATAAACAACAGATCACTTAATGTCCCCGAAGGACTTAATGTGAACAAAAATACACAACAATGCAAATGTTAATATTTTGTTTGAACCACGAAGAATTTTATATTTGCTAATAGCTTTCCCGTAACATAAAATAGCCATTCCCTATGAAATTCTGAAAAAAAAAAAAAAATTCTTACTTTATGAAAACAAAGACAGAAAACTTGGAAGAGGAAAGATGGGTTTGAATCTTGCAGCCTTCATACCTCCCACAAAGGAAGTACCTGAAAAAGGAAGTACCTGAAAGCACTGAAAAAGCTTTATGCTTTTGAGTTTTACATAGTAGACACGTAAAAGAGAACAAGTATCTAAAACAGAACCATTACAACCTGTATTTTCTTTTGATATAGCACTGTTCTGTTTTTGTTCCAGTAATACCACCAAGCTAAACGCCCAAAGGCTTTACAGCAGAATGGCTGTGAAAACTTGTCAATCAGTCACTTCAGCTTCAGCAAAGTCAGTTGAGAAGTTTCTTTTGACCTTGCAACAGCAAAAATTCAGCACCATACCTATTACATGCATCTATTCCAAGTAACTGTTGCTCACAAATGGTTCCAAAGGTATGTTTGTATATAAACAACATGGTCTTTGTGGGAAATTTTTGGAAAAAATGTAAACTGTATATTTAAGGAAATTTACAGAGACACTAAACAGGATCAGGCAGTCAGGATCAGAACAGCCTAGTACCAGTCACCACAGGAATACATGAAGGGGTCTGGTCTTCACTGTAAAAAGTTCATAATTAGAAAGTAATTAAAATTAAATACTGTAGTTTAATTTTGAAACTTTTTAAGTGAATTTTAAAATTGTTGAACAACATCCTTGATCATCTGAGCAATCTTAGATGGGCATCAAGCAGCTAACTTACGTGTTACCATTGTTTGTAAATACAGGCAGGCAGAAAAATCAAGATGCCTCTTTTTCAAGCTGATCAAGCTGAATGAAAATAATTCAGAGCAAGTTCGTGCTTCTTTTGTTTTTGCCCTCACTCTTTCTCAAACTAGAACCAAAGTGAGTGACTTCAAGAAAAACTGATGTGAACAGTGAACAGAAACATATTTTGGACTCAGACAAGGAATTAAGCTTGTATCACAAGTGTCTGAAATCACACTGGCCAGGTGTGAGGTTCCTTATGGTGCCCTTACCCCACCTTCTAGATTTATATTGCTTCTCCCTAAAATGTTTCCAGTCACAATCCCGAAGGGATTTCACCCTTGCATGTCTCTTTTTGGATATGTGCAAATGCATTTCATAGAGATGCTTATCACAGCGATGAGCACAAATGTTAGGCAACTAAATGCTGTCATTTTCAGGAGTTAATTGCATAATCTGAAGTCATTTATTAAACAAGTATTTTTTTTAATAACCATAGCAAAGCGAGTCACATGCTGTTTCTGTTTTACACTGCTAGTGAAGCTCTGCACTTTAATATGAAGATAACCTCAATCTGTTATCACTGTGGCTTTTTAGACAGTGGCCATGTTGACTTTTCTCAGTCTCGATGACCTGTGCAGCTAACATAGCTGATTATCTCCAAAGGATACCTAAGGTAGATGTGACTACTGCAATAAAACATCCAGATGGCCATCCATGCATCACCTCTCTGTAGACATAAATGATGTACTTTTTTTTGCAATATACCAGATTCCAGATTTGAATATCTATACATATGCTACAGTCTTCCTTAAAAACTACTAGATCCTTAGTTCCAAATTAAATGTGTCAGATAATAAATTAATATGCTTCTAACCCTAAAGAAATTCCTCCTTTTAAGTGTTTTCTTTCCAGAATAACTCAAAAGACAGTCATTTTTATTGTCAGTCTGCAATAGAAATGACTACTTTCCTTCCACTCCTGGCATAAATGTTAATCCTTTTTAATGTGTCCCAGCTGCTGTAATACTTAAAGTTATACTGGGGTAGAGTTACATGTTCTCAAGTAGGAAACATCTCATGTATGTGGGAGGTTCTTAAAATATTAAGATCTTAAAGAAATTATAACACAGTAAACAGTTTGTGTGACTGTCATTTTAAGTTTACAGCAGACTTTTTTTTTTTTAATTTGGATAAAACATTCTCCAGCTTATGCTCACAGATGAATTTAAACTTATCCTCAGAATAAAAAGATGCACAAAATTGAGAATCTCAGTAAAAGAGTCTTCTTCCATTTCATGCTTGTCATCAGCTGATTACTGGAATTTGTAGGATTATTAATGTACCTGCATGTCTTCTTGTAGCACTGCACATACATATTCCTACCAAATTAATACAAAGAAAGATATATTGCATATTTGCAACTGTTTTCCTTACAAACTTCAGGCAAAGTCAGAGAAACAAATGCAAGAAAAAAACTGCAGGGCTCTGACTGCAATTTTTTATAAGATGTTTAAGGGCTTTCCTATCTTTAAAATACACCTTAAAGTTGTTTCTTGACAAGAAAAAAGAAAAAAGAAAAAAGAAAAAAGAAAAAAGAAAAAAAAAAAACGAAAAAAAACCCAACACCCACTCATTGGCATCTTCGTTCAGTGGAAAAAGGAAAATTATTTCCCTTGTGCCTAAGCAGGCACAAATGAAATGGAAACATTTTAACTTTCTCTAATGGCCTTCTCAATCACAATGCAGCTCAGCAAACAGACTTTGTAAAAGTAATCTATTAGGATTTTATTTGGCTACTAGAGTGCTGCCTCTTGGGCAATAATTCAAATTCACAAGACAATATTTTCAAAATAATGGAAAATAATGAACGTGAAAGAGGAACATGAAAACCAGCTTTGTGTTCTGTAAGTTCAAGTGTCCTACATCAAAAACTACCACTGGCTTCCAGGTGGCCACAACAGGTGACTCCAGCCTAGAAAACTCTGAGGTAAATGTTTCTTGGAAATACTCCTAATCCAAAAGAGCAAACAGTATTAATGTATTAGCAACTACTCTGCCATACATCATGATAAATTTAAAGTCAAACTCAGAAGAAAGTGCCAATAATTCACATATATGCTTTGCTATGATAGTCTCCAAGTAAGGCTTAGCGGCAAGTACAATATGTATTTTTAAAAGAGCTCCACCTGATTTTCCTGCTATGCATAGATTCAGGAGTAACCATCATACATGGCTTTCATATATAACACATGTGTTATTTGCCAATGCTGTGTCATCAGAACTGAGTTCAGCAGAAGGCTCAGGAGAGGGTTTCGCAGGTAGTGCTGGTGTTTGAGGAAGGTATTCTTCCTTGGTGTCCAACTGCACACTTTCTTGAGACTGACCATCCATGCAGTCCTTTTTGGACAGTGGGTGAACCGACACTTTTATTGCAATCTGTTGAGGTGGTTCATGCAGTGATGATGCATCAGAGTCAGCTGTGGGAGAGTCACTGCGTTTCAAAGCATTGGGGATTGTATAGAGCTCATCTGTTTCTGTAGTTTCCTGGCCTTCTGCTGTCTGCCGCACAAAATTCTGTCTTTGCTCCTCCAGACCAACAACCTCCATAATTTCTTCCATTACAGTCCTGCAGTTCATGATGAGAGGTGGCAAAGGCACACTCCGAGCAAGCTCTTCGATATAGCGAGCAAATTCCATGGTCTTGAACTGTGTTACTTTGGCAAGCTCAAGTGTTTTGGCTGAAGTGATGATTGGAATACGTTTTGCAATCTCAAAGGCCTTCTGGAGTTTCTCTGCTCCTTCCGTTCTGAAGAATTCATTGATTGCTTTCTCTGTTTTCTTCAGGTGACTGCTCATCATACATAATCGTGTAATGTTCAATATCATAACAGTGGTGAATGCTACAAGGCAGACAATCATGTAATAGATTCCCATATCACCGGAAGTAAAGACAACCCTCAGAGTCACAGTATTGTTAACACTGCCATACATATTAGTTGCGACACATGTGTATTTACCTCTGTCTTCAAAAGATACGCTGGTAATGTTTAGTAGCCCACTGTCAAGAAACCACCATTTTCCTGCTGGAAGAACAGAGTAACTTACTTAGAAGTACTTCGTTCACATGATCAGCAAAGTTTAAATATGAGCTTTGTCAAGCTGGCTTCAGATTTTGGAAAAGGGAAATAACATTGACAAGAAAACAAAGAATTTGCCATCACAAAGTGTTTTCTCCCCTTGAGAATATAGCTAGGTTATGAAATCACTGACACTGACTTCAAATATATTATAATTTCATGCCTTAAAAGAGTCTCATAAAAATTAGTCAATATGTATGACAACTATGAACGTCTTAGAGACAGATAAAGGGATGGCTGCTAATTGCAAAAAGCCTCCCAAACAAACACATTCCACACATCCTCAAAGAACAATGATAACAAGAGACAGAGAAACATACTAAAGTCTCCTTGTTTTGTTCCCTGATAGTGCATTTTATTGCATTTTCATTATTTACTGTGTTCTGTTAATGTAAACTTTAAAAACTAAGAACTCCAGAAATAAGGACTCAGCTGTTTTCCACCTCCTTAACACAACCCTGAGCCATTCCTGATAGGTATCTGTTGAAGTCAGTAATGGAGTTGCTATTATCTTCCACAGCAAAGGATTTCAGGTGCATACCTATCCTTACTATCAGTAAGTTGTTTTTTCTTAAATATAATATAGCTTGCTGCAATTTAAGTCTGTTGAAGTAGCTGGCAAAAGATGACAAATCTGTGATTAAAGGACTAAAATAACACAAAACCCCAATGCAGTGGATGTAAATTCACATTGCAAGGGTTGCAGTCCTGCTGCAGTCCAATGTATATCTTTTGTCTACATTTATTTTATCTTCTTCATTGAAGTTCTTCTGTTGTTCAAAAGATTATTCTACCTTATTTCTTCCCAGGAAAAATCTTTGGGCCATTTTGAGACTCAAGAGTCCAAAAAATAACAGTTTTTTTGATACAGACCAGGCATGGGCTTTTATTTTGTTTTTCTAATTAAACATGCACTGAATAAATAAAATATTCAGTCTAAACCAGGCCTTCACATAAAATAATTATTCCAATCAGTTAAAGATAGGGAAATTTTGAGTAAAACTGTCTTACAGTGGACATGTCAACTTCTGTAACAGACGGCACTTCCTTCTCCAGTTCTACGATAAGATATACATAGCAGCCAGTACTGTATTTATTTGAATTGCAGTGTTGGCAAAGTAAGTCCTTATTCACTGTAAAATGACAAGATGCCTTGATGATATATTCTTTTGTACTGGTTTTGTACCAGTGGATCCTGGCAGACAGTATAAGCCACATGTGAAAACAATAAATAGAAAAGGTACAATTGCTGTTTTTGTTTTTTTTTATAACAGCTGAACACCTTTTTCAGCCTAACCACATATCTTGTGCTAGGGAACATTTCTTACAGGAAAAGAACCATTTTCTTAAAGAAGGAAGTGCAGAGTTGAAAGTCTAAGATAAAGTTACATTTTCTTATGCCACATTTGCATTTTTGTTGATTTGGTCAAAGTTTTTGCTTACTTCCCTGAATGGAAGGTAAGACACCTCTCTGTCGACTACACTAAGACCAAAAGTTAGATGCCTAGGTAAACAGGAAAACTTCTGTTGGTGAGAAAAACTATTAAAACTCTCTATATGTTCCTATGACCACACACAAATCATATCTGAAAGTCTGCTTAACTAGCTCAAGCAGTTCTTTCTCTAGCTCTACAGAAAAAAATGATGAAATATTGAAATGTAAAATATAACCTGTTGTGTATGAAGTTGTTATAGATATGCTGTTGTAGAACTTACAGTTGGGTCAATCATTTTCATAATAATGAAGCTGTCCCTCAGCTATTACTTAGACAAGCTGTCCTTCCTTCAGTGTGAATTACTATGGGTTTATTTCATCATGCTGTGAACAAAGCAGTCAGTACAGAAGGATTACAGGAGCAAAATACCTTCCACCTCCCTCCACTAAACGTTCCCTAAGGGTATACAATTATCCACCAAACCTTCCTTTTATGGATAACAAGCACATATGAAATGGAGGTCTCCGGCAAATACAATAGTCTTCACTGCAGTCAGAATGGCTCGGACTTAGCTTGTCCATCTAACTGCTGCCCCTACATAGATTTTTCTGCTCGTAATTTAGGGCATCTCCTGTTCCTCACACGTGGCACTGTACATAAAGACAGGGAGGGCTAGTGGGGAGTTATTTTCTTTGAAACTGTGTCAATTAGCTTTTCCTATATGCCAAGCAAATCATTCCTTGAGTTGGAAAACAGCTTTTCTCTCTTCTTTGGTGTCAGAGAAGAACAAAGAGGAGAGAATGAATAATGGGATCACACCTGAAGTCTTCCAATGAAAAGAAGCCTGCCTACAACATAAGCATTTCATCTTCTTGCTATGTTTTGCTATAAATAACACATTACAAAAAATTGTTTTCTTCTGAGGTGTACACAGCACATTTATAGCTGATGTGATTCATAGATTTTCCTGCAGGAAAGTAACATTGTTTAGTCATTAAATTAAGGCTTTTAGTTAACTTGCTGAAATCAGAAGTGTCTCAGGACAGGCTACATTGCTGAGAATACTAAAATCTTACCTTTATTCTCTTCCTCTTGGAGCAGGCGGCTGTTGGAATTGTACCATCTGTAATGTGGACTAGGACTACCTTGGACATTGCAGTCAATCAAGGCACTACACCCCTCCCTGACTATGATATGATCGATGTGGGTGATGACCACAGGCACAGATCCCATTTTTGTGCCAGTGTGGTTGTAAGTGCTATTAGTCACATCCTCAGCAGTTGTCAGAGCTGCTAGTAAGATGACAAGGCATATTGGAGGCAGAAAGCACAAAAAGTGATGGCTGTTCAGTATGTTCATTTTCCTTCAGTGCTATACACAACTGGCTGGAAACTGGAGTTGGTTCTGTAGAATGCTGACCCTTGAGGTGAGGAGGTCAGAAGAGAGCTTTATTTTGATCCATGCAATTAAAAAAACAACCCTATAAAATAAATAAATAAGTATAATGAGATGGCATGTATAAACAATCCATTAGATGTGCTTCTTTAAAATAGTGACACATCCATTAATGCATTTCTTAATCATCAGCTCAATGTCTTGTCTAAATGCTAATGTTATCACAGCGTTTTTTCATATTGGAAAAAGATGCATACGTTTTCCTGTTGTTCACAGTGGCATGCGTAGGAGAAAGCTTTTATCTCCTAGACAATTAGCAGCCATTTAGCTGCAGCTATTCTAAAAGTTCTACAGTTCAGTGCTGCAACTCTGTTATGCACAGCCTTAGTTGAATTGTGGAATGTGTCATAACAAGAACCACTCCAGGTAGGGTTTTTGGAGCTGCTTTTAGAGCCTTTAGCATGTGCAGTTTTGTCTGAATACAATAGAGCATAAAAGAAAACATCTATAACCATTCACTTTTCTTCTTTTTTTTAAGTTTTCTGAGATAAAATATAACTCAAAGAAATATGTAAAAGAGGTTATTTAGTAGTTCATAGTCATTTTTAGAGCAGATTTTGAAAGGAAAATACTTGCTAGTGACATATTAATGGCAAGGTTGCTAATATGCAGGCAGAGGAGGGGGAGTTACAAATGTGCTCTCTATTGGCCTTATTATGCTACCAGTTGTGGTTTTGACGCCGGTATTCCAGAAGTTAATGCTCTGCCAGGCACAGACTGGGTGAACTGGACACACACACGCACACATACACACACAGTCTCTCTCTCTTTCTCTCTCTCTGTTAACACTGTGACACCAGTGAACACAACAGGCATTTGCTACTGGCTGAGGGCACACTATTGGCCTCAAGATGAGCACCTGTCAAAATTTCACTCAGAGTCTAAGGGCCACAAAATATGTTAAAATCACATCAGAATATCTAGCCACATTGGTTTTACTCATGTTTTTGTAAGGTAAATAACTGAAATGTAATGAACCTTATTAGTTTGAAGAATCCACCTGAAATCTTAAAATAGATCGTGGTTAGTATCCAACAAATTTGCCCCAAGTGAACATTTCACTTGCAAAACTGTTTATATGATAATAAAGATTAATTTGATGCCATGGTACCTCATCTACTACAGCATGGAAAAATGACTGCTAACAAGGTTAGGCAAAGTTACATATATACAAGAAAAACAAAAACAAAAACAAACAAAAAATCCATTTTTTATTCAAAAAGAAAACAACATTACCGTCTTTCACTGCTACTGTTTGTCTGAATGGTGTGTCTATCACAGCTCCAAGTCTGCCCTCATTTTCTCTTAGTTTTCCTAAATAATGAATGTGGAAATATCCACCCTGAAGATCCTCAATGACTTAACATTAAATTAACATGCAAATCTCATTTGTTATACAAAGACATAGTAACTTCAGAAATCCATTTCCCACTCTGCAAAGTGCGAAGAGTCTGAATTACTGAAGTTTTCTACAGACAGGTACAGAGTGTCTAAATCTCCAGCTTGGAAAAGTCCTTCAGTTCTGCCTATTTCCTTCAGTAACTATTTAAATGTGATTTCCACTACACCATTAACCTTGGAGATAGCCATTATTTATGGTTACACAGATGTAGACTATAAAATGCTTTTGTACAGTATTACAGATGTGCACTGCACCATACAGAAGAGCCAAAAGACATGTCACACTTTCTAGCAAGGGAGGAACAAAGACTGGCTGGCTTAAGGCAATGAGAAGAGCAAAAGAACAACATAAACCACTCAGGCTCTTATTGCTAATTACTGACTGTGGCCTGTTTTTGTTCTATTTATGCATATTTTCTGATGGCAGAAAAATCTGTAGCAAAACTGTTGTGTTGTACAGAAAGTAATTTGAATTCTAGACAGAAATGAAATGTCACCCAACAGGTGAAAACATGTAAGGACCCTCACTCTACTGGGGAGCTCAGTTTAGTTGGTGGCCCAGTGAATCCCTACAGCACCAGAATGCTACAGATGGATATTTTGGAAAGTGTGCGGTGGCAGTTACAGTGTGAGGATGTCTGTTCTGTATGTTTACCTGTGGTTAACACAGACCATGTGTCAGCAAAAGCTGTACCTTTGTGTAGCACTAACAAATCTCACTGGTTAACATGTCAAAAGGCCACTTGCTTGTGTAAAAATAATAGCTGCTCCCTCCTTCTGGCACAACAGAAGTGAATCACATATAGATGCAGTAAAACTGAAATAGAGATGAAGTAACTGACATATTCTGTGGGAGATTCATACCTACGTACTTGTTTTACTTTTGGTAATATACTTTCTCATGTATGTTCCTGGAATGCGGAATATTATGAAAGCACCTAATATCTACGCAGATGCATATCAGCTTGAAATAAATGCAGTTTGATGGCTGCTATGAGCAATAACCAGGCAGGAATCTTAAAGCAGAATGTCTGGGAGTGGTGGCTGCTGCTTACACAGCATCCAGGGAAGTGCTCTTGACAGACATCTTGTTTAATTTGAGGAGTTAGAGAGAAATCTCTCTGAAAAAACAGTGTTTTAAGATGCTAGTTCAGACAAATGTTCCTAGGGCAACAAAGAAGTGACAGGAAATCTTTTCATTGGTGTGCATCCTATGCAATGTAGGTGGGTAACAAAAACAAAACAAAACAAAACAACAACAACAACAAAAATAGCAAAAAAAAAAAAGGCTTTCTCAGCTCCACCCAGTAAGAGAAAGTTTAAGGGTAGCCACCTGGGGAGCTACCCATTCTGGACCCTCTGCTGAGCAGCTGTGCAGGACCAAAAACATTGTAGTCAGGTTTGGAAAGCAGGAAGAACTGGAAACAGCAGAAAATGTGCTGACACTAAACTGCAGTGCAAAGCGAGATTTTCTGAGAGTTTCCATCCTGCTGCTTTGCCTTACATGCAGTAGCAACCTGAGGATGTTAGGGAAAACAGCTCTGGGAGTCAGCTGCTTTCTTAAACGTAAGTGACGCAAAGGGTTATGATTCAGTCACACAACTGCGAGTGATAGTAGCCCACTTCTGGCAAAGACGCATGACAATCCAGGGTATGGGAGAAGTGGGCACAGTGCTATTCACTCTGGTTCTTGGCTGTGACAGGTTTTACTTAACTGTGGCTCATAATAAAACCGTGAAGGCAGCAAAAATCATAACTTTTAATTTCACCCTTAGTGAGGGAACAGCTAGAACGACTAGATTGAAACAAAGACTCCTGCAAGAACTCCTTAAGAATGAAAGCAACACAGAACACTTATGAAGGGGGATATTACAATAGAGAATATTGCGCTGTAGGAACAGACTGAATCACTGGGAGCACATTTGCCTCAAAATGGGGGTTAATATAAAGTTACGTTTCTGGATGTGGAAAGAATGGATGCATTCCTTTCTATCACCCCCAAGAAACACACAAGCTACCTGAAAAACTAAAATTTTATAGTAAATTTAATATAGTTATACACTTATTTTTCCTTCTCCACTTTATTATTTTTTATTTTTTTTTTAAACTGTGGTGCGTGAAAAGGAAAAGAAACATCCCCAGCTATCCTGAACTACCTCTTCCACCCAAAGCTGTAGTGAGGGAAAGGCTTACCTCCAAGACTGTATAAGAGGAATGTCCAAATTCTCCAGCAGTTAGAACACAAATGTATCTTCCCTCGGCATACCATACTGTGGCAACATTCTCTACTACAAGATAGTTGCCAGGGGTCCTTACATTAAATTATTGTTTCTTTCTTCCCCAATCCACATAGTAGAAAAAGAAAATCTGAAAGTAACAGTGCTGCTCACAGGATTAACTTTCAAGAGAAACCGCACCAGATGAGCTATTTGAGGGAACTGCAACAGGTTTTTCTTCTAAGTGACAGGACAGCGATCTATGTGGTGCTATCTCTGCATTTTTATCTAGAGAAATACCCTGGAATGGGCTCAAGAGCAAGCACAGACGCAGGCTGATAGTATTACTCCTGACTGTGAAATGGACCAAAACTGAGATTAAAACTTCAGTCCAAAGCCACTGATAGTCTCAATAGAAGACACTTTCAGCTCAAACTGGCTGGAAACATGACTGACTCTGAGGATTGCTTTGACTGTTTACTTTTTCATGTCACAGATGAGTTTGCTTCCCAGTATTACTGCTGCCAAGAAAGAGTACTGTGAGTGAGGTGCTACATTTATAAGCACTGCATATGTGCAGAATGACATGATGACAGCACAATAGAACAGCAAGTCAGTAATGCATACCTTTTCCTGCCTTGCTTACTCCTGTAAGACATACTTGTTCTTGTACTTGAAATAATGTGTAATCCTATTAACTGTGAGCTTATCTGATTCAGATTTGAAGCACAAGAAGTCAGTTCAATGCATAAATTATATTCCTACAACTTTAACATCTCAATGCTGTCTTGCTTAGCTTTTAAGTGATCAAGAAAATGAAATAAATGAAATGATTTTCACTTTAGTTCTCATTTGTCTATAAATAACTAGCAAAGATGGTGCTACAAAACAAAATAAATGCTAATTATTTTTTTAAAACTATTTATTACCTCTCAAGCCAATCCCTCTTATAGTTGCCATAGGCAATGCCTTTTCAAAGCAGGCACAAATGAAAGGTAACAGATGTCACTAGAACAGGAATGCAATTGAAAGAACTGTCTCATAATACTAACACACAAACAGGAATGTTCATTGACAGTTCATAGAAGAGTGAAAATTACCTAATGAAAAGATTAAGCTATTAGGGTCCAGATAGCAAATGAAGAGAACTTTACAACCTGCAGCAACTACTCGACTTGTTTCTCTAGTCATTTACTAGTCAATAAAATACTACAGCTTAATTCTGGAAGAGCTGCTCTGTTCATTCTTTTTGGGAGGATTTCAGTCCTTCCTAACTTTACTGTCTTCCACTTCCCTGGCTATGTCAAATACGTGGCACACTGGTAGTACTTGTACGCTGAAGAGCTTTGTTCTGCCCATCTATTGGGCATCTATGTGCATTTCAGTCTCTTTGTCTGCATTCAACTGCCTAGGAATCTTTCAGAAACTTCTTATCAAGGCCGAACGACAGTAACCTGGGCACATGGTTTGGGGGTATGGAGGACAAAGAGCCAGGCTCTTCTCACAGGTGCATACATGATTAACAAGGGACACAAGCTGCTACAACAGAAATTATGGCTATCTGTATAGCAATTTTAAACTGGGATATCAGTTAAGGCCCAGAATGGGGGAGTACGCAGTGCTGACTTAAGTGATGGCTAATAATAGTGTGCATTTTGATATATTAGCTAAACACAGCCCTGTGAACAGCAAAAAATGTGCACGTTGTATTGCATTTTGATATAGGAATTTAAGAATGTATTTCAAGATTGCCAGATAAATCATCGATTTATGTTTGTGACTCCATTTTCAGTCATTTTCAGTCAAACACACTACCTGCAGATTTTCAGGTGGAATATACACATTTACAATCATTCAACTCAGAAGTGTGATTATGTCTCTTTACCAGATTTCTGCAAGCCCTCTCCTACCAAAGAGACATACCCCTTGCTTCACAATCACACCTCACTAGGTCATGTTGTCTGAAAAGTGCATCCATTGCCCAGTGTGCAATAAGTCCATTCTCACACACTCAGGAGAGACATTGCTTATTTATTTCAGGATTGCTCAAGCCTGAGTGCTCAGTAGTCTCCCACAGATCAAGTACTATAAACTGCAGCAAGAAAGCAGGAAGCAACATGGTTACCCCATATTTTATATTTGTGATAAAAAAAATCCTATATAGATAAACATTTCCTATATAACAAATCCAGACTCTTGGGGCAGAGAAGGAAGGACATGTCATTCTATTTATTAACGGTAAAAACATCCTCCAGATTGTGTCTTTACAAGTATGTAAACACGCTATAAGCCTGACTGCAAGTAAGTATTTCTGTAAAGCTCTCCTCGTTATTGTTCCTCTTTGTTCCACTTCATGCCTCAGTATTGCAAATGTAGCCAGCATACGTAATCCTGGAGAATTTAAAACGTTCCTTGCACTTGAATGGTCCTGTTGATTTGAACAAGTTTTTAAGTGATCTGGTGGCTGTTCACCTCACTCCAACGAATGCTCAAAGACTAATCCATTAACCTAAAAATGAATAGATGGAGGCAGTTGTTATGTAATTCCTGAGAGATTATTTATAAGTACCTCAAGAAGGCCAAACTCTGAAAAGTTCCCTTCTGATATTGCAGTTCCTGTAATCCCAGCATCTATGTTGTATCTTTTTTTTTTTTTTTTTTAAACGAAATACAACAAATTAAAAACAAAAACAAAACTGTCGAGGCAACTTGGACATTTAACTTTTCATTAGATAAGATGTATATATGCATGTTTTTATATGGAATGAGCAAATTAAGTGTTCTTTCTTGGAGGTATTTTAATGACTGCAGTAAAAATAAAGTTTTATACTCAGTGGAGAAGCTTGTTGTTCTAAATCAACACAAGTACTGCAATGGGAATGTCCTTCTCCTGAATTGTGGGCTACCTGGGTCCTAAACCAGATATGATGCTAAAATTACTGGAGAGCCATTTTAAGGCCCAGCACACATATGATTAGGTATGAGCTCTTATCAGGACTTTCCAAATTTATATTTCTTTCATGATGATGAATTTATTTAACATAACTGCTACTCAACATTGTTTTGTATACAAAGCTATCATTCCAGAAACATCTGTATAGCTTTAAAAGGCATTTCCCTGCAAGCTTTCAGCATAGCTTATGTTTTACTGTTGGCAATAAATGCAGATGGTTCAATGCCTGTAAGTTTGCTTTGTTGAGAAACAAAGAACAAAAAAGATGCAGAGATCTGTCCCACACTTTCACATGCATCTGCTACCTGGCCTCACCAAGTTTTGGGTTATCTTTCCTTTTGTTTACTCACCTCTTATCTTCTATTTATACCAGTACTCTGCAGGTATTGTTCTACCTACAGCTTAAGTAACTAAAACCAGCAAAAACAGATCTCTAATGCTCTTAAGATGGCTTATCTATTCTTACTGCTAGGAACACACTAATGTGGAAGGGCCCCTGATTCATTTCCCTCTGCTTTCTCTTCAACCGAGCTGTTTGGCAAAGCTGACCATCCCTTAGATACACCTACTTGTTTTCTTTTTCCAGACGATGAATAAAAATTCTAGATGTACAGACTTCAGCCCTGCAGGGCTGAAGACTTCTCTACTTTTTAAAACCTAAATTTTGTATATGCTTTAAATATGTATTTTCAGTTCACTGCATACAGTTTTCATTAGAAACAATATTAAAAAAAAGGCTCCCATTTAAGTTGGAACATAAAAAGAATAAAAAATGGGAAGAAAACAGTGCAGAGTATGACTAATTCATCTATGTCCTCATGAAACTGCAAGATGCATATAATTACCCACTTCTAACAGCTGGCTTAAGCATGTATTGGTCTCTGGGATTCAGCGAAAAGAGGTTATGTATGGACACTGTGATTAAGACAGGATTAAACTTGTAAATTGGGAATTTAAATTAATCTAGCCATTCATAACTGATTACAATACAAAAGGATCATTTCAGGTTAAAAGAGCCAGTGCCTATTTCCTCCACAAGTACCAGAAAGCAAATGGTATTCAAAGGAGTTTGCCTAGTATCAGACAGAAACTTGAGCCTTGCTTACACAAGAATGTGATCAATACAGCCCTCTCCTAATATGTCTTCATATGGCCATTGCTGTGAAATAATCTGTGTAGTATTCCTTAAGAGTTTACTCTGTAACTTCTGTGCCATTTTATCTGCTGTGGTCTAAAAAATGTCACGTCAAAATGTAAAACATGTGAATGCGATTCGTGTCAAAAGACACAGAGTCAAAGATACTGATACAGTACCTTTAAATCCAATCAGCAGATAAAATTGATTGAAGGAGTAAAATTTCCTTATAAGGCATGGACGGATAAACTAGGAACAGAAATGTATCTGCATCTCAAACACTAACCCTGCAAAATGGAGCCCAGAAGGTGCATTCCTCAAACCAAGGGGTGGCAGAGATAAGCATTTCAAACACAGACCTTGCAAGACCGGCCTGGAATACACCAAGGGATGAATCAGAGGGCATTAAGGGAGACAAACAGCCGCCATCCCAAAGGCCATCTGAAGGAATGTACGACCCCCTAGCGACTGGACACACAAGTGTAGAAGAATAAAATGATTGACCAAGAGGAGGAGGGGACTTCAAGAAATTTTAAATAAGACGCTGTATAAAAGAAGAGGGAACCATCTTCTCGGTGTGTGTCGTTGGTGGATCAGAGACTCCCCGGCACACCCAGCGCTGCTTGCTTATTGCTTTTCACCTTTTGATTGTAATAAAATATTCCAAAAACTCCGATTGGACTCTGAGCATCTTTTGTCAAGCTGATCACAGTTAGATAATGTATAGCACAGCTAACTAGCAACATCATTCAGAAATGAGTTTATAAATGTAACCCATACAGTGTAATCTACCATATCACACCACAGCCTTCTGACATGGCACCAGCCACAGGCAAAACCTACTGAAGAAAACCCTGGCAGGACTGTACGCCACACACTGTGTGCATATGAGCAGGGACTGCACACGCAGTGGTGTGGCTGCAGTGCCATACAGATGCCCTGTCCCTGTGTGACTTAAAAACATCAGCAGAAAACACTTGTTGGTACAAAATGTTCAGAGTGGCAGAATGTGTTAATTAAATGGCAAGCCTGCCTAGATAGGCTGTTCTTAATGTAATCCCTCCTTGTGTTGTGGTCTTCTTCCAAAGCAGGAGAATTATGTGCCTGTACAGAGCTCCTGATTTCTGACAAATAAGCACTGCTCCTGCCAACGACTTTTACACTGAAGTAAGACAGTCTGCTCTCTAACGTTGTGTAAACTAAGTAAAAATCATGACATCTCTTTGAATTGCTCTATCCTACACCTATACAAAGGCGTACAAGTTTTGTCTCTCTCTCACTTATTTCCTGGAAGACAGAACATCTGATGCTCTAAAATGCTGTTATGATTTATTTTAATCATTGTAATTGAGGAAAAATAACAGTACACCCACTATCTTGGAAATGATGTTTCGGAAGTGGGTATGTACATGGATGAAGAATGCTACTGCTCTAGTCTGCATAACTAAATAACAAAATTAAGGCTACTGACAGGTAGTGCAAAGGTGTACAGCTGCAAGGCCAGGCAACAGCTCAGAAGTGCAGAAAGGAGTACTAGAGAGTTTGGTCTTACACCACATCCATGTCATCCATGATGACATGTTAACACGTGTAGGTTAGCTGTATGCTTTCATGATGGGAAACCTGCCTGTGCTGTTAAAGTGGAAAGCAAGCTTTTTCTTGGTGGATTGTCTGCTGGCTGACAAGATTTAAAGCTTCTACTTCCTCAGAATAAACAGCTCATATACAGCGTATACTCATGCTGCCTAAACTGCACTCTGAATTGACAGGTGTTGCTGTACTGCAGCCTGAACTAGAATTCTTTCTACTAGAAAAAGATCTCTACTGTACCAAGCACAAGTATTCCATGGCACTGCTGCTAACTGTATGCACTAAGCCAGACAAAAGATCCTGCCAAGCAAACATCACCTCCACTGAAAGGAGATTAGCCAGATTTTGTCTTACTGCAGCAAAGAGAGAAACCACTCCATAATGCAGTGGCTCCAAACATCTCAACTGCTCTGCTTTTCCCTTGTAAACTCCTCTGTGTGTTTCACTGTGAACTAACCTCACCATTTTTCAGCCAAACCAAATGAAGTCGCATGTGGCATTTGACATTACCTACTCTGCAGGTTTCTGGAGCAGGGAAGCTTCATGTGCGATGCTTCATGCCAACTGAGCTTGCAGAGGACTGCTGGGACGCACACTCTCCTAGCAGGCACCCAGACACTGGGCAAGCGCCTGCCCAGCAGTGCTGCACTCCGTTCTCTAAGCCTGCTTTTCTAGTGCTGCTCGACTTTAGCTACACTTCAGATCACTTGGAAGTGTAAGACTGCCGTTCCTGCAGGACACTTTGGAAACTGACTTTTATCTCACGAGGCTGTCCTGTGAAATAAAAAGGTTATTACAAAAAAAAACAAAACAAACAAAAAAAAAAGCAGGGGGTCACCTTTATTTTAAATGGAAGGCAGCATAACTTCAGCTCTCTGGAGAGGTGAGCTCCATGGAAAAGGTCACCGTGCAGTATTACTAACGCCCTTTCTCCCGCCCGGAGCAAAACAGCGGCGGGCATCAACCACGGGGAGCAGCGGGAAGGTAGAAACTCCGGTCCTCCTGCCTAAAGCTGCGAGTTTTTTTCCGAAAGCCCCAGACCTGCTGCGAATCCATCCCTCCAACTTCCACACTTGGCACGGCATGACTTCCCGAGCAGCCGCCCAGCGCTCCCAGCGCGCGGCATCTCCCGCTCCCCGCGGCGTCTCCGTGCCGGGAACGCGCACTGCGGGGCCGCCGCTTCCCCAGCGCCACGACCGCCTGCCCTCACCGCCCCGCTACGGGACGGCTCGCGGCGGCCGCTCCGCGACGCGTCCCGCTCGCTCCGCAGTCCCCCTCGCCGAGGCGCATTAAGACGCACGGCCGAAGCGCCTTCCCCGCTCACCTGCGTGCTGGCCGCCCCGCGGCGGCGCCCTCCGCCGTGCCCCTCAGCGCGCCCCGCGCAGCACCACGCCGGGCCCAGGCCCGGGACGCGCTGCGCGGGCGGGCGGGCGGAGCGCGACGCTGCCGCAGTCCGCGGTCACGGGGAGCTGTGCTGCGCTGCGCCGTGCTGCGCCGCGCCGAGCTGTACCGCAATCTTCCACACCGCCACTCCCCTACCGCTGCCGGCTTCGCCAGGGGAAAGTAGGTCAGGACGGCACTGAGCATGCTCAGCCGGGGACGGCTTCGGTGCCCTTGCGTGGAGTGGCAGTGGCCGGACCGGACAGTGCCGCGGCGAGAGATGAAAGGGGAGCCGGCAGCGCATCGGTGCCAGGGAGGGCTGCGGAGGAAGAACCTCAAGGCAGGGGAGAAGCAACCTGTTCGGTGCTCCTGTCAGGAGGAACGTCGAGCTCAGGGATGCTGCACGCATGGGTTCCAGTCGGGGCTATAGGACTGCATTTCTAGCGGGATTATCGCGCCTGACTCCGATTGACGTCCAGTCTGAGGAGGTCCCGAGCTGCAGGTGGCCGATGGCTGGCTCCATAGGTATCCAAGTGCGATTACACGAGGCCCTTAGCTCCACGTTGCTGTCTCTACTTGGATGTGGATGTCGCTACCTGGGAGATAGTGGCAGGGGCCCGGCTGGGACCAGTGGTGTGCTGCTGCTGCTGCTGTCCTCCCATCCCCTGCGCTGTACCTTCTACCTGCCCTTGGGGGAGGCAGGGGGCTGAGTATCAAAGCCGTCGGGATAAGCCACGTGGGGCTGTTTCCACCTAACTTGTAATCCTCCTACAACCCTGCCTTGATAACTTCTTCAGATTGCTTCCAGGGCAGTAATAATGGAAGCTCCTCTGCTCCTGCAAAGAGTAATTATATCAGATCACAGAGCACTTGCTGGGACTGATGGAAAACCTGCATTAGGACTGCATCTCTGTGGGGTGTAGTGCATGTGGGGTGTGCCTTAGTGTATACTGAGGCAAGTCTCAAGCCCACATAAGAAAAAGTGGAGGGAGAAAGCATCAGTGGTCCAGAAAACAAGGGGAAGGCTGACTCAAGGAAGCTGGACTTGTGCATGGACCCACCTCCGCCTCGAGCAGAAGGAGAACAGTTTTGCTGGGACACATCTGTCTTTGAGTCTACCACAGCTCTCTGCCCCTTCCTGGGAAATCACCATCTTCCACACTTTACATGGCCTCTGTGCTTATCCCATCAATCACTGTAGGTGTTCTGTGGGTAACTCAAAAGGAAGATGTAGACTACAGTGCAAAGTCTCCTTTTGGTCTTTGTAGTAGACAGCAGGTAGGCAGCAAGGACTTTAACCAGTACAGTGGTTAAAACCAGTGGTGCATGCTAATATCCTGCAATTTCCTTTGATTCAGTGCTTCCTCAGTGTTGTACCTTTCTGTTCTCCCCATCTCTCACACACACAGACAACACATTAGCAGCCCTGAGGAAGACTGCTGAACTGTGAAAGAGAAACTACTTTTTCCTGCAGCCATGGTGCATGCCACTGTCTGACTGTAAACTGACTGCTGTGGGGAAGGGCACTCTCTCAGGGCAGGCTGTCTTTCCCAGGATCTGAAAGGGCCAATGCTGCCCCTGCTTCCAGTGCTAGACACACTCACCTGGCATATCCTTTGTGCCTCAAACACTGCGAGGTAGATGTGATTTCTGAACTGATTGTGCACCCTACTGGCTAAGTGTCATGTCTTTGATGTTAGAAAGTACTTACTGAAGGCCCTCCTTGGAGGAGAGAGGGAAGCCAGCTTCAGCTCTGAAATACCAGTCTAACCAGGGAGTATGCAGACTTTTGGGGGTGTTTCAGTATTTGGTTTGTCCTCTTTTCTCTTGGGTTCATTGAGTCTCTCTTTCTCAGCCGTGAAGCACCACTACCCCAAACAGTAGCAGACCTGATGTCACTACATTCACTGAGATATAGTATCTTCTTCTGCAGCTCCCTGACATTGGCAACTTTTGCATTTTTGCCAGCTGAGCTCTAACACAGGAGCCACTAGGGGCTGGAAAAATCCATTTTGCAAACACATCCAGGCAATCTCCCTTTGAGACAGCATCAGAATCCAGACAGGAAGGTGGGTAACCATTGCCCATAGCCACACCTGTGGCACTGCCTTGCAGCCTTAGGGACTGGATCAGGCTGATGAGTTGGGATGCCTACAGGGACAGATATGGGACATCAGTGAGGCTAAGGATTTCATCAGATGGTTTGGCTAGAATGGCCTCTGGGATGTTTGTGAGTCTCACAACCAGGATCCTGTCAAGCACCGTCATCAGTGGGGAGTGCATGCCCTTATCTACTGCCAGTGCTCATCTGGGAGCAGTCCAGACATTCTGGGCATGCAGAGGCACTGGGAGCAGGAGGAGAAGGGGAGAGGCCCCTTGTCCTACATGAGAACAGCACCTTATCTCCTCTCACAGGAGGCCCTGTTGAAGCCCCTTTGCTGCCAGTACCTTGCTCAGAGATGCTGCTTGTGGTAACTGATAGGAGAGAGCTTGCTTTTTACTAGACCTTTTGGAAATACTTCTCTCTGAACTGTCCTAGAATGTTGGGGCTTAATCACTGGTTGTGTTTTGGTTTTGTTCTTCCTCTCTGCATTTTGAAATAATTCAAAATAAGTTAAAAAAGATTAGGCATTAAGCTTTTAGTCTTACAATGGCTTTTATTTGTACATTACAAAATCATGCAGAGGTAACTGTTTATCTCCTGACATGTATTTATTACCTTTCAGTTTTGTTGGTTTTGCCCTTCTACAAAGGTAAGGATGGGAATCACCAATTAAATTTTATTCCTCCCTATGTCTTAACCTGTAACATCACAAAAAATAACTTGGTTTTGTGCTGACCAGTGGAGGAAGAATTCTTGTTAAGGCAGACTGCAGTGATCCATTTTCATCGTTCATTTCTGCAGGAAACTCCTTCCTGAGCTATGATGTAGACACAGCCCACAAGTAAAACAAAAGCATGGATTATGCAGGCACTGTAAGAGAATCTTACAAAGATTGTATGCAAATAGTTCTATATGTGTGTGTATTTGTGTTGAAGGTGTTACTGCACAGGTGCCTTTGTGATGTGTGCAGCACAAAACCTAGCTGTGCTTAGAGAAACTTGCTGTGACTAAGTTGAGGCCAACTGAGAACACATTTATAGGCACAAGATTTTGGGTTCCTCCCTTTTCTCTGTCCTCTTGCCCTCCTACCCATCACCTTCTGTGCCCCCAGTTTCCTGTATGTTTCCTTTTAGTCACTAAAACCTGGAGGCAGGGCATTGCTGCAGGGGATGTTGTTGAGGTGGAACTCTAGCCTGGAAATCAAGAGTTAACTGACCTAGGAACAGAAGGATCTCAGTACCCCATTGACGCTTAAGAGCACTTTTGCATTCAGAGAGCACTGTTGAATGACAGGCAGATTATTAGGGGTCCTGGATAAGCCCAAGGCCTAGGGGTCAAAGCAATTGGTTTACAATTACCTTAATGATGTCAGATTAGGCACACTTTAATTCTTTTCCTTTCCATACCAAATGATCTTATTTATTTCAGTTTTCTATTGTATGAAACAACAACAATTTCTCTCATTACTTTTGCTGATCTCGGCTGTTCCTAAGCTCTCCAGCTGAATAAACTTAGAGAGGGCAATAAAAAACAAATCTGGACCTCTAATTAGTTTTTGAAAAGGCGGTGTTTGCCATTCACTGCATGAACTGACTGTCAGACTATACCACCATGGAAACACTCTACAGCCACAGCCATAAGGAACAGATGTGGTGGCTTTTTCTAAGTAAAGCAAATGCTTTTGGAAGCAAGGTGAATCAGTAGGTGCGCATCTTGAATAAAGAAGCTACTGTGTAGGGGAAACTTTAAGAATATAATGTGATCATGTACAGAATATAAGTTAGTATGTAGAAACCAAAATAAAATGATGATGAACTATTATGGATTATATAAAAATAATTATAAAAACCCTTGAAACTCTTTCCAGTAACATAGTGTGAAGCTATGATCTTTAGAGACACTGCATTTGCCAGAGGAAGTTGTATACATTATTTGTGGTCATATTACCAACTGCAAATAGGAAATGTGATTCTGCAGGTACTCTTTGTCAGTAGGAATGAGAATTTTCTTTTTCTGCCTGGTCAGCAGTTGATTAGCACTGATATGCTGCACTGCTGCAATAAATTTATGTTGAGGGAGCTGGCAAAGGTGATAGCCAAGACACTTTCCATCGTCTGTCAGCATTCCTGGTCAACTGGAGAGGTCTCAAAGGATTGGAGGTTGCCAATGTGATTCCCATCTCCAAGAAGATCATAAGGGGGATCTGGGGAGGATCAGGGCTATCAGCCTGACCTCGGTACCAGGAAAGGTTATGGAGCAGATCGTCTTGAGGGAGATCACACAGCATGTGCAGGACAACTGGGGATCAGGTCCAGCCAGCATGGGTTCATGACAGTGATGCCGAGAAATCCGACATAGTAACTTGACACACCAATGAAATACGTCAAGAACGTATTCCCTTTATTACAGCGCTTGGTGCATGGGGCATCTCTCCACCAAACATGCACACTGAAGAGAGAAATGACTACACATTTAAAGGCATAACACATTAATATTCATTCTGTATATCCAAAGATGGACAGAAATTCCAGAGTGACATCTCCAGTGGTAAATTTCCAGATGTTAAAGGGATGACATTGTGTCACCAGCAAATCTGCCTCCTTATCTTCACAGACTTCCCCACTGAGTTGCACACAGCAATTCCACTTATCTTTTCTGGACCATCCATTGTGTTGTAAACAACCACCCTACATACCATTGTTATCTTCATGGGACCACCCTTGTATTGAGTTGCAAACAGCAGCTCTCTTCAGCAGTACCTGCATTTCTGTGGCCCCTGAGTTTCTTCCTAAAGTTTCCTGTTTGCTCAAGCTATGATGCCTAGTTTAGATTCAATCCTATTCAATTCCTTGATTCAATAGGCAGGTCCTATTGGACCAGCCTGATCTCCTTTTGTGATCAGGTGACCTGCCTGGTGGATGAAGGAAAAGCTGTTGTCATAGTCTAACTAGACTTCAGCAAAGCCTTTGACACTGGCTTCCAAAGTATTCTCCTGGAGAAACTGGCAGCCTGTGTCTTGGACAGGTATGCTTTTGCTGGGTAAAGAACCGGCTGGATGGCCAGGCCCGGAGTGTGGTGGTGAATGGCATCACATCCAGCTGGTGACCAGTCAGTAGTGGTGTTCCCCAGGGGTCGGTACTGGCGTCTGTCCCGTTCAGTATCTTTATTGAGGACCTGGATGAGGGCATTGTGTCCACCCTCAGTAAGTTTGCAGATGTCACCAAGCTGGGAGGAAGTGCTGATCTGCCTGGGAGTAGGAATGCCCTACAAAGGGATCTGTACAGGCTGGATTCCTGGACTGAGACCAATGAGATGAAGTTCAGCAAGACCAAATGCCAGGTCCTGCACTTTTTCTACAACAATGCCAGGCAATGCTACAGGCTTGGGGCAGTGTGGCTGGAAGACTATGTAGAGGAAACGGTCCTGGGGGTATTGATTGACACTCAGCTGAACATGAGCCGTCAGTGTGCCCAGGTGGCTGAGAAGGCCAATGGCATCCTGGCTTGTATCAGAAACAGTGCTGTCAGCAGGAGCAGGTAAGTGATCTGTACTCAGTTCTGCTGAGGTTGCACCTTAAGTACTGTGTTCAGTTTTGGGCCCCTCAGCACAAGAAAGACACTGTGGCCCTGGAGCATGTCCAGAGAAGGACAGAGTCTGCCCACAGAGGTGATGGAGTCACCAACCCTGGAGGTGTTCAAGAAATGTTTAGATGTTGTACTAAGGGACGTGGCTTAGTGGGAAATATTGATGATATGTGGAAGATTGGACTGGATGATCTTAGAAGTCTTTTCCATCTTTAGTGATTCTATGATTCTTAAAGCTACAATTCTCTTACCAAAGAAGCTGTATCCTCGGCCATTTGCAGCCATTTATTAAGTTATACTGGGCTGTGCAGTCTGGTTTCTGACATGTTTAATGTTAAATGTTTGGGAACTCCTTGGGGAGCATCTGTCTTTCCTTCCAGTTGCTTGTGAGAGGACTCCTCACCTCCTCTCCATCTGCTGCATTCAGCATTTCTCCGCCACAGAATTATCTTTCTGGGCATTGTTTTGCTTGGTGTCTAGAAAAATGTGAACCAGCTGAACTGTTTTACATCACAGAAGACTCTTCTAGTAGTCATATTCAGTCATAAGAATCCAGTGGATTCCTAGGATAAATGTTGTGGGTTTTATCTTATATAAACAGTTTTGTGGTTTTAACAGTTTTCTAAAAGAAGATCATTTTTAACAAATATCATTTTTAATACCGCATTGAGATTCAAGATTTTTCAGTACCTTAAAATGTAATGTTCATATTTCCCAGCTCTCATTACAGTAACTAAGGCAGAACTTGTTTAACTCTTTTCTGATCTTAATTAGTTCATTCTGTGCATTAAATATACTTAAAAGGTACTCAAGCCTTTATCCAGTAGTCTTTTCAACTTCAGGCTTTCAACTTTGTCACAAGGTAAGCCTGCCATCTACTGGAAAATTTTTAGTAATGTTTTTTTGCCTCTAAAATTGAGATGGGAGAGGGATGTCTCAAGTTTTATCTACAGAAAGGGCCTCTTCTGAAAATAACAGAACGATTTCCTGTTATTCAGGGGAGTTGTACCTCTGAAATACTCAGATGATGAGTTACTGGAGAAGGCATCAAATATGTACTAAGAAAGGGCTTTTCTTTTGTCTCTTGCACCACCAACCTTTCTCTCTGTGAAAGCTTTCTGAACCTATCATTCCTCTCCCAGCTTCCTTTTTGGTTGTTTCCCAGAACAAGAGGGGATGGCTGAGGAGTCTTTTGTGCCGTCAGGTCTCTGCATTGCCAGAAAAGCCAGGAGCTCAGTGGGCAGTTGGTGTTGCACAGCTACTTCTATGGACCAGAGATTTCACGTGTGGGTCTGATTTCTAGTTGAGTGTGGACCCTGAGGATCATGAGGTATTCCTGTGGGGAGATGGAAGAATCAAGCAACAACAAGAAGCTGTTCTGTGAAAGTGGTGCATGTGTCCATGTTGCACATTTCCACTTGTGGGTGATACTGTGGAAGAGGTGCTGGGGCTAGCTGGGCTCAAATAAGGCTAGTTTTATCTCTTCCCTCTGTGTTATTTAGCAGCTGGTAGGCTGATGGCATCAGGAAGTAATCTAGTAACAGGCAAAGACTCTTTCTGGTTTTCTAAGCTCACATTTTTCTCTCTCTAGATGTCTGTGTAGGAGAGAGGTACAAAGAAGCTCCTTCAGCACAATCAGACATATACACTGTTTTGTCTGTGCTTCTGGGAGCATCATGCATTGAAGGCATCATAGCCAACATCTGTAGTGAACACAGGCCCATTTTCATGTCACACTCTTCCCACATCCACTTCTGAAGGTGCATTTTGCTTTAGTTATTCCACAAGTCTGTTTTTTTCTGCTCAGATTTTAGCCTATGGCTTTGTATAAAAGTCATTCTTGAGAGAAAAAGGGAATATCTCCTCTGAAAGAGAAACAAAACCCAAGCCAAAACAGTAAATTAGAATTTGTCACATATAAGAGTCAAAGGAATTCATGAATCATCTGGCACTAGATTCAAAGAACTGGAGGCTCTGTCCCTGCTTGATCACCTTTTTTCAGATAGTTTTACCTGGGCCCTGTAGCCAAGTACATGCAACTGCACAACCACATGTGCTTGCATGATGTCCAGTGCTGATGAAATAAGTCAGCTGCAAATTTTCTGCGCTGGTCAGGATACAGTGCTTGACCAGACTCACATCCAAGCACTGAGTCTGGGGCTTCCAGCAAGAGTTTTGATGTTCCAGCACCTGGCAGTGCAAATATGCCAAATGAAAACTGCCTTTGCAAACATGACAGATTCCTACTAACAAGCAGAAGATTCTCCACAGTTATTTTTTGGTGTCAATAGCTCTGCAAATGACGTATATTAAGGATCTTCTTTAGTTATGTTTTTAAGACCAGATTAAAAAGCAAGCAACCATGGGCATGTAATTTCAAAGTTTATCATGTAATGGCAAGATGGAAATACAGTGTTTTTAGTGCTCCTTCACCTACTATTTATCAAAAGAGACGATACTTCTTGGTAAGAGACCCTTCTATTACAGGAGAATTGATGTAACTATTTTTTCATAGCACAAAAGACCAGCTTTGTTGCCTACTCTTCATCAAAGCTGTCATTTTACAGCTTACCTCCCCATGAAATGACCTTGAATAGGACTGGTATTTCAGATTTCAAAAGAAGAAAAAAAGGTAATTGGCACCATTACATTGAATGGTTATTAGAATATTTCAGTTTTATGCTTGTTGAAAAAATGATTTGTTCCTACCATATATTGGAAGGAAGGAGACTCACCACAATCATAGACTTATTTAAGTTTACACTCACAAACTTATTTAGTCTTATGGAGTATTGTCTCCTCAATATAATAGATGGCAATTTTAATTGGCTAGGTTTTAAAGACACAGACACATGAATATCATTTATCTACAACTGAAAGGAGATGATCTGTTTCAGGAGTGGGACCACCACGGTCAACCTCTTGGCTTTGCAGAATGATCTTTGCATTAGGTGTAAACAGGGGTAGTTTTGCCAGGAAAAATACACAAAGACTCCTCAAACTGCTCATGATCAGATGAGAAAAAAATTTTCTGAGTGACAGATAGTTAAATTAATTCTTATTTTCAGCTTCAGCACTGGGTTAGTACTGTTTGTATTTAGGTATCTGCTTAGGAGAAAGGGTGGGATAGGGTGGTGCAGGGTACTGTGATGCTGTTTTACCCTGCTGTAAGCTCCACATCTCTCACGCAGTGAGCTAACTGATGTGAGTCAGGTTATTATTATTTTTTAAACCATCCCTAAACATTACATTGATTTATTTATTCAGCAAAAGTAAGATGATTTTTGTCACGCCTACAACCTAAAGGGAACAAAAAATATTGTGGTTTGTCTTCATGATATAATGTATGGGGCAGGTGTAGGAAAAATCTCTTCCACCTCACCTGTATTTCATCTCCAGAAAGATCAGCTAGTGTCTATCTATCCTTTGCAGAACATTTTTTTTTTTTCTCACATACCTTCTTCTCTTCTGAGGGCTTTTAAAAAGCTCACTAAAGCGTCTTCTTCCTTCTCACATTCAGTTTAACAGCATTCTGAATTTTTTGTCTTTCCTTCTGTCTACAACATAGGTTGATTTTACTGCCTACTCTCATTTTTCCCAGTTCTATATTAACAAGTCACAGTAGAAGAAATTATAACAGATACTAGCAGACTGTCCAAGAGAGAGAGTGGTACCATCTGCCTTCTAAGATAAATTAAACTGCAAGAACTTCCAAAATTCATAGGCTGTCAAAATGTTCATTGTTGCATACTTATATTGGGTAATATTTGTTTGTACTTTCCAAAGTAGATAGATATACCAAACTATGAAAGACAGGAAGAACAGAGCAAAGCACCCACCTGCCCAGCCTCCCACCAGTAACCCTTGCTGATGGAACTGGGAATGTGAGTGATTTGTTTCTCTTCATGTATCCCTCAGATCCAGCAAGACCTGGAATTAAATTTTAGTACTGTGCCTGTATATGTTTTAATTAATGCATCCAGGGGGCTGGGTGCTCTGAACATCTGGGCTTTTTTCAAGGTGATGTGTCCTTAAGCAAATCTCTTTAACTTTTAACCTGAACTACATTTTACACATCAGTAAAATGGGGATAGTAGCTTTATAGATTGTAGATTAAGTTTTAGGAGGTCTTTGCTGGATGTTCTGTTGCTTGCACATACTGTGTAAAATATTGTTAATTGGAGTTATCATGCAATTCTTTATTTACTGAATATGAGATTCTTTCTTTTATTTTTTATATATCAGTGAAATTAGGGCCACAATTTCTGTACATTAATAAGTACAGAGTTCAAACAATGCCAATTTGTAAGAAAAATAATATTAACGATAATTATATATATAACACAAGGCAAACCCCCTCAGCTAATAAGGGGACTTGCTCCATGCCCTGTAACAATAATCTTTTCAGTCAGGCTTCAGGACTCCCAGCCAGGCGCTGGAGATTTCTTTGTGCAACAAAGAGGAAATGTTCCTAGGAGTGCATAATCCACCCTGGATTTTGCTCTGTAAGCTCTCATCTGAAAAAGGAATCTACATAATAGGCACAGTGCAAAAATACCTGCTTTATATATCCATCATTCCAGCACTATGGGAAACTTGAACAAGCAGAAGCAATGTTACTCCTGATTTTGTTCAGATGCTGCTTCTTTAGTCTTTCTGACTTGGCATAACTGCTGACATGCAGGATCATGTGCTAGCTTTAAGCTTTTAAGACAGTTTTTACTAACTAGAGATAATCTCACTGTTACTTGGCATCTTTCCTTCCTCTTTCCTCTACAGATCCAGGCTCAAAGTAAGTAGAATTGGCTACAGTATCGTGACAATGTCAAGTGTGTTTGTAGGTGTTACATAACTAATCACAAGACTGTTGCAGACTGGGAGAAAATGAGCCAGGAATACTAAGCTGCTTGCTCATATGTGCACTCCGAATTTTTTTTTTTTTTATGCAGGAGAAAGGTGGAGAGGATTTCTGCTCGCCATTAGCTTTCTGCAGTCTTACAGTTGATAAGTAAATAGGTATTTTATGGAAAAAAATTTGTAAATCAAATGCCTGTTTGAGTACATCTGATAAAAAATCATGCTCTGGGGAACGAAGCTTCTTTGATTGCCTTAGCAAGAGAAAATGCCAGACAGTCTACCTGTGAACAAGGAATTCTCATAAATAATAATCCAAGGGAGGTTGGGAGGGGGGTGGCATCCTAGTGCCATCAGGTCTGGGGGAGGTGCCAGGGAGTGCTTGTCATGGCCAGGCTGTGAGCTGTCAGAACTGAACCACGGCAAGGCAGCAGGGACACCTATGCATTGTGTCATACACTTTAATTTTTTAGGTGTGGGAAACTTTTAACACTGGCCTGTGAAATGTATCTGTTACATTATTTCACTTCAGAAATGGATCCTGCTGTTTGCTTTTAGGCTGATGTAGTGGAAGGCTGTGAAGGAATATGATTAGTTCATTTAAATTAGTACATTCCAAAGAACAAATTTAGAGGAAATGTATGCATTTTGGTGAATGTATGAGTCAGCTTCACTGGGGGCATTAAAACAAAGTTAATAATCACATTTTGTTACCAGTTGATTGGGAAATAGCTGTAAATATTTGACAGTGGTGCAGTACAAATACTAAGTGCCAGTTTTTGAGACTTGGGCACTCAGTTGTTGTTTAAAATGAGTCCTTTGCATGTGAAGGAAAACAAAAGTTCATTCAAAATATTCATTGGAAGGATGAAAATTAAGCTTTAGTTTTCCTCACAACATTCTTGTTTTTTTCTCTGACAACATGACATGTAACGGCTATACCTCCTTTGCCATCTGTGTAGATTATGCCTTCTTAATGCAAGCCTGACAGAGCTTCATATAAGTAACAGCAAGTATTTTGGGGTAGATTCTGACAAAAAGCCATACAACTATTTACAGAAATAATTGGAGTCTTTCTATTTTGAGCAAGCATCACTCCTGTTCATGGGTTGCTGGGCAATGAAGTGGGAAGCCATGGAGAATCTGTACAGTTAAAACATTCTGAAAGTTTTGTATATGGTGTCAAGAATCTAACATTTACGATGATATTAACCAAGGGATCAAAGATCAAAGCATGTCTTTATTTTTGTATCTTGGTTTCTCTGTACATCTGTGTCAAGATATTGTTCATTCTATTACATGCTCAGTTCAATTACTTACACTGTCCTCCGTTAAAAAGATGTCTGCAGTTAACCAAGGGATCAGTTCTATCAGCACATCCACATGCCTTTGCTTACCAGCCATTTGTAACTCAGAGTAATTATTCGCAGATCAAAGTTTGATTTAGATTTGATTCGATTTTGAAACAATAGAAACATTCATGGTACTGCACTTATTTTTTAAGTGTTCTGACAAAATCCCATTGTTAAAAATTATTTTCTAGAGATGATTTTGATAGCTGTATGAGTTCTATTCATCTTTTCCATACAACTTCTTTTATAAGGTCAGCTAGTCTCTTGAAAGCCTGCAATTACATAAAAGTTGATTTAAATTAATATATCTGCATTACTTAAACACACAGTAAATCTACTAAAACTATCCTAATACTCATTTATGAACTCACTGTTTTATACTACAACATTTTTTAACAACATGCATGGGCTTTAAATCATTGTGACTAGATAAATCTTCCACTCATCTGATAAAGAATTAAAGTTATTTTTTTTCTGAAACAGAAAAATACACTTATTGATGTTTAATGATTATTCAGAATTGAAATAAAGCTAAAAGGTTGTTTTAATACAACTAGTGGTACTTGGAAGAGTATCTTTTTTAACCCATTATAGAGCCCTAGAGACTCCAAAGCTGAAAGAAAAGAAAGAACAAATCAGAAGAGAAGCATGTAGAAGTACAATGTCAGCAAGATACAATCTGACTGTCAACAGTATGTTTATGAATTACTTCTTTCACAAAGAAGAAAGACAACAGAAATACGTATCTGTTATAGACCTGTGTTGGGGAATGGCTGTAGGAGCAGGGATGTCATGGCAATATATACGAGCATAGTTTGCACGGCAGCACAGACTATATGCTCATAGAAAAGTACTAGATGTTGATAGGAGATCACGATGTTCCTAGGCCAAGTGACAAACAACTCAAGGTGGACATGAACTGCTTCAGCTGAGCAACCCAAGCTGACAAGGTGTCTATGAGAAACTTCTGTGATTGTGTTGTTCAGCCTGCCTTCAGCAAAGAAGGCCTCACAGGACTGCTGATAATTGTAACTATAGGTATTTCTTAGAGTAAGCTGTCCTTGGTAGTCTATTCCGTTTAGCTAGCAGGTGCTCCCTTTGGGCTCTGTGTTATGCACTGGCCATGCTGATATGGTGCTCAAAGGAAACTACACTGTGTGAACCTCGAGAAAAGTAAAAGCAGGAGATGGTCTGTGGCGAGTGGGAGAGGAAAAGTGCATTTTGAAGCAGGGGACGCCCTGCCAGCACTGCCTTTCACATCTGCCACCAATGCATTCCTGCCTGGTTTCTTAGGATTAGGATGATATCAAAAGTCGCCTCCTCCAGAATGTGTTTCTCACTGCTGTTAATTGTTGGGAGTTGTTTTAAAGTTGTTTTTCTCGAGGCTCTCTACCAATGGTTGTGTGATATTTTCTATACGCCCCTGTCTTAAACACTATAAGAATAAGGCTGTCCGGGTAATAAACTGAAGCTTGATCACTCATACTGAGTCCTGTCATGCTTCCCTGCCCAAGAGCAATCAACTCAGACCCTGAATCCGTGGCAGACCTGAGTAGCTGAAATGACATAAAACTCTAAATAATGAACTTTCAAGCACCTGCATCAGAGGATTATTAAATCTGCACAGCTATCTCCTAGACTTTCTCCCCACTGATTTTACAGGTACAGCTAAATAACATCTGAACTGTTTGTAAAACACAAATTACTCCTTATGAAATAAAATGCAACATATATGTGAATCATAGGAAAGAAAGCCAATATTCTTTCTTGCAAAGACTTGGCAAAACACACAAAAAAGGTAATTCAGTTTCAGGAATGGAAAATATGGAAAATAGAAATACATGCTGTTTGCGGCTGCTATAACAAAGAGCAAAACTTTGGCCTCAGTGAAGTCTTTCTGAATAATAATTGGGACAATTAAGTGTAACAATTTGTATGTATGAGGTACATGGAAAAAAAATTAAGGAGTCCTAAAAATTTGGCACATATCAGGAAATTTGGATAGGAGTATCTTGCTGAAGAAACAGCTGCTTCAAAAGTACTGATTTAGTGTCTAAGTACTCAAACAAATACACTAGCAAATTAGAAATCACACAAGGAGAAGTAAGTAAAAATATCATTATATCACATAACTATGTGAGAAACTGTTCTTGATAAAAATGTTACAAAAAACACCCTATCCCACTTACCAGATCCATCTGGGCTGGAGAAGGCAGAGAGAAAGAAGCTCTGACGTAAGGACTGGGCTCTGAACTATCAATGTTGAACACTCCTCCAGGAACTAGTAACACCTACATAAAAACAGTGAACTACTCAGTTGTAAGCACTCATATAGGCTGAAAACGCCACATTATATTAGATTTGAGAGGGATCACTACTGATATCAGAGTGTAAGCAGATACATTTTGTCTTTTCTAAACAAGAAGCCAAAAATATACAAACTGTTATCAGACATAACAAAACCAAATATCTCTTAGGCTTGTTGCTAACTAGGTCTGGTTTACTGCCAGTGTTTGGAAGTACCAGTGCAGTGGGATGAAATTTACTCACCGCACTTTTAAATTTTAAAAATAAAATCACACTTAATTTTTCATATTAAAATGATAGTCTGTAATGATGGCTGCCCACTCTATTACACATACAATACAAAAAATATATTATATATATAATAAATATATTCTATATAATATATATATATGTGATTTAAATTTAAGCTGATTAAATATCAACATTTGAATACATGCAAGAAAAGATTTTATTTATGAGATGCTACATTACAGAACAATGCATCAGATTCAATGACTGTGGACATAAGTTCCCTGCTTTTGTAGGTATGTGCCTATGTGCAGATAGATACATTTATTTTATCCTTTCCTCATTTAACATTATAAGCCATTAAGCCATCGGTCATACTTCTTTCTGCAAAGCTTTGTCCATGATCAGCTGCTGTGTATCAGAAACTCCCTTAATTTTGATCCATAAGAACATGCCAGCAGTAGGAGGATACCATTCAGCCAAGCCTAGAGAAAAAGAAAAGGGAATCAAGAAAGAAACTTCTGTTCCTTCTGTATTCTACAATTCTATGAACTCAAAGGGAATACGGCCAAAGAGCAAATATGCCCCTTCCCAAATTTAGGTACTAATCCACTCTGTGAAGGCTTACTGCATGCATGTTGATATTTTCAGTACTTTTGGTGAATTACAGAAAACCCAAATGTTAACAAATTAAACGTCTTGACTATTTTAAGTAAACAAATTATCCAAACAATCTAAAATCATTCTTATGTTGCGTTTTCTCCAAGCAGCTCATAGACTATCAATATGATTTAAATGTAACAAAGCAGAGAATTATTTTTCTTAAAATTGGTTATAAATATTTGCCCAAAGAACGTAGGACTTATGAAGAGAATGAAAAGGACTTATGGCTTAGAGAATTTGTCTTAAATTATATACACAGACTTACTGCGTACCTGTTGTTTACTCAGAAGTAATTATCTGATTTTGAACATGTTTTTGAAGAAACTATTTATTTAACATCTTCTTTAGGATTAGCATAACATCTTTTTTACATTGATGCATTTAACTTACACATATTTACAGAGGGCTTGAGCACCTCTCCTTCAAAGACAGGCTGAGGCAGCTGGGTTTATTCAGCATGGAGAAGAGAAGGCTTTGTGGGGACCTCATTGTGGCCTTCAAATACTTAAAAGAGAGCTTATGAACAAGAGGGAGACTGAATTTTCACGAGCAGGTTGTGAAAGGACAGGGAGGAACAGTTTTAAACTAAAAGAGGGGATATTCAGATTAGACATTTGCCAGAAATGTTTTACCTGGGGAGTGGTGATGCATAGGCTGCCCTGAGAGGCTGTGGGTGCCCCATCCCTAGAGATCTTCAGCGCCAGGCTGTATGGGGCCCTGTGGAGCCTGATCTGGTGCTTAATTTAGGAACTGATCACCCTGCCTGCTTTAGGAGAGTAGAAACGGATGATATTTAAGTTCTCTTCCAACCTAAGCCATTCTGTGATTCTACAAAAATAGAATTTGTCAGTTTTCCATACTAATATAGCACCTACTACTACAATAGACTATTCTCTGCTAGTAAGAAGACTTGATAGTCTTCTATATATGAGTATATTCTCCCAGTGCACTCTAAGGTAACCCTGAGCTATCATGTTGTATAGATATTTAGGGATTTGAGACAAAAAGTGCCAACAATACATAGTCATTCAGATCTACGTAGAAAAAGAAGAAAGAATTCTTATATAAAATCTGGAAATTAGTAATAGCAAGTACACTGATGACCATATGGTACACAAGTCCCAGAGAAGTATCTCAGGATGGTGGGTAGTTCTTAAATAATTATTGCTGTTTCTACTGCAAACTGACTAAAAGGAGTGATAATAGCCATTAACTCTAATCCCATTGTTGTTGATCAGTTTCATTCTGTGCTCTGTGCTTTTATGGAGACTGCCTGAACAACTGACTGAGCACCTGAAGGAAAATCCCAGCCCACCTTGGGAGCACACGTGAAGGCAATTCAAGACCTCATTTAAGGGCTGACTGCCACTGAGGAAGGTTCTCTTGTTGGAGATCCCTTCTTTGTGGAGTTTTTCCTGTGTGCGTAGATCCTTGGAGACAGGTAAGTATTCCTTTCGTTCCTTTTTGTAATGTTTTCTTGTTTGCCGTGATCCATTTGACTTTACATTTGGCAAGCCAGGCAGGCCAAAATATCAGAACAATGGCTTTTCTTTAGAACGTCTTTAAATGGGTTAAGGGGGAGACTGTTGCTCCTCTGGGTAAAACTGCTAGAATGTATCCCAGGATTTCTCAGATCCCCGTATTTATGGACTTGCAGTTACAGTTGAAAAGTGGGGTCCCTTGCAGGATAGCAGGAATATCCTCCTTCAATCCCCATTCCACTTGGTGGAGTATTTCTGTGGGTTAGAAGAAGATCTAATCACAAAGAAGGATTAACTGGCTGCTTCCACTGTAACATGGCCCTATTGAATGTATTAAATTGAGTAGAACTCTCAAATAACACCCTTGAGAATGAAAACCAATTACTATACAACTGCATTGAGAAACCAGAGCAACAACTTAGTGTATTAACAGGAGAAAAAAAAAAAAAAAAAAAAAAAGAACCAGGAAAAAACCAAACTAACTTTGATTATCCCTGTAAAATAAATTTGAAATAGTGCCTTGGAGAATACCCAGGTACCTGAATTAGTGGATCCGAGTACTCCAAATGAAAAAAAAAAATCAAGATCTGATCTCAAAGGCCCACTTGAAGTAGATCCTTTTGAGTTCCAACCCACAGTCACACAAAAAAAACAAAAGGATTCAAGACAGACCAGGAAGGATGCCTCCAATCAATAACCCCCTGCCTAAACTTATTCGCATGCTAGAGCTTGTCCTTCTATGGCTTCTGAATTAATGGGCGTAGTCCAACAATTTGGACAAAAAACAAGAGGAAGCGTACCCTCTTGGTTACTTCAGTTGTGGGACATGGGGATGGAGAGTGTTGAGGTCAATGGACCAGAGGTTTCCAAACTTGCATCCATAACCTCGCACCCTGTCCTTACACTAAGATTATAGAATCACAGAATGGCCTGGGTTGAAAAAGGACCTCTAAAAACATCTAGTTTCAACTCCCCTACTGTGGGCAGGGTCACCAACAACCAGACCAGGCAGCCCAGAGTCTCATCTAGCCTTGCCTTGAATGCCTCCAGGGATGGTCATCCACAACCTCCCAGGGCAACTTGTTGTTGTGTGTCACCACCCTCCCAATATTATGGTATGTCTGTATCCATATTGAACCCTCTGGAGGCCTCTGAGGCTGTTGTCCAGCAAGCTGCCCAGCTAGCAGCTGATTTGGGGAAAATGGAGCACCTTAGGACCAGGTACAGTATTCGAACATTGGAAGGGGCCAAGGTCTTCCCAATAACTAATATCAGGATATCCACCCTGTGGACTCCTTGATTGGGATCCATATGGGTATGCCAAAAACAACTGTTCAATGATTTAATCTGGGCTGGAGTTCAGTTTTTTTTTTTTTTAAATTGATCACCAGCCCAATCATGTCCTTTTCTAGCTGTGGAGGCAGTTGGAGAACAATCAAAAATTTCAAAAGCACCCCAAAAGGACGGGAGTGAGAATTACTGAAAAAATATCAATAACACGGAACATAGAAGATTTCCTGGCCCCCAGTAAAAGGAAAAAGCCTTGGACCACTATGTCTGAGTCATTTATAGCAGTAAGATTTTCCAGTGCAGACATGACCTTACAGGAGAAAGTTCATAGAATCATAGAATGGCCTGGGTTGAAAAAGGACCTCAAAGAACATCTAGTTTCTACCCACTGCCATGGGCAGGGTCACCAACCACCTGACCAGGCAGCCCAGAGCCACATCCAGCCTGGCCTTGAATATCTCCAGGGATGGGGCATCCATAACCTTTCTGGGCAACCTGTTACAGTGCATCACCACACTCTGAGTGAAAAACTTCCTCCTAATATCTAACCTAAATCTCCCCCATCTTAGTTTAAAACCATTCCTGCTTGTCCTATCACTATCAAACCTTGTTGTTCCCCCTCCTGTTTATACACTCCAATACTAGAGTATTGGAAGGGCACAGTGAGGTCTCCCTGGAGCCTTCTCCAAGCTAAATAAGCCCAGTTCCCTCAACCTTTCCTCATAGGAGATGTGCTCCAGCCCTCTGATAATCTTAGTGCCTCTCTTCTGGACATATTCCAAGAGCTGTGTCTTTCTTGTGCTGGGGGCCCCAGATCTGGACACAGTACTCCAGATGGAGCCTCACAAGAGCTGAGTAGAGGGGGACAATCACCTTCCTCTCCCTGCTGGCCACCCCTTTTTAATGCAGCCTGGGATATAGTTGGCCCTCTGGGCTGCAAGTGTGGACTGATGACTCATGTCCAGCTTCTTGTCCACCAGGACTTACAAGTCTTTCTCTGCAGGGCTGTACTCCAGTTTGTCCCCCAACTGTATAAATATCCGGGACTGCCCTAACCCAAGTGCAGCATCTTGCACTTGGCATTACTGAATTAACCTCATTAGGTTCACGTGGACCGCCTACTCCAGCTTGTCCAGGTCCCCTTGGATGGCTTCCCATTCCTTCAATGTATCTATGGCATTGCTCAGTGGTGTTTTCTGCAAACCTGCTGAGGGTGCACTCAATTCCATCTATGTCATTGATGAAGATGTTGAAGAGCACTGGTCCCAAGACTGATGCTTGGAGACACCACTCATCATCGGCCTCCACCCAGACATACAACTGTTGATCACAACCCTTTGGCTGTGATCAGCCAACCAGTTCCTAATCCACTGAACAATCACAGAATCATAGAATCACCAAGGTTGGAAAAGATCTACAAGATAAAACTATCACAATTCTCTCTAAACCATGCTCCTCGGCACAATTTTTAAACATTCCTTAAATACTTCCAAGGTCAGTGACTCCATCACTTCCCTGGGCAGCCCATTCCAGCACCTGACCACTCTTTCAGGGAATAAGTATTTCCTAGCATCCAGTCTGAATTTACCTTGGTGCAACTTGAAGCCATTCCTCCTATTCCTATTGAAAGAGTGAAAAAGCCAACCCCCCAGCTCACTACAACCTCCCTTCAGGTAGTTATAGAGAGCAATAAGGTCAACCCTCTGCCTCCTCTTTTCTAGACTGAACAGTCCCACCTCTTTCAGCTTTTCCTCGTGAGGCATGTGTTCCAGACCCCTCATCAGCTTCACTGCCCTTGTCTAGACATGTTTCAGGGCTTCAATCTCTCTTCTGCAGTGTGGGGCCCAAAACTGAACACAGTACTAGAGGTGCATTTTTAATACCGTACCTCTCCAATTTAGGGAGAAGAATGTGGTGAGGGACCACATCAAAGGCTTTGCAGAAGTCCTGACAAATGGCATCTGTCACACCTCCCCTGTCCAGCAATGCCATCACTCTATCATAGAAGGCCACCAGTTTGGTCAGGCAAGATCTGCCTGTGGTGAAGCCAAGCTGGCTGTCTCAGATCACCTCTTTGTCTTGGACGTGCCTTAACATGGTATCCAGGAGGATCTGCTCCATGATCTTCCCAGTCACAGAGGTGAGGCTCACCGGCCTGTTTCCCTGGGTCATCCTTTCACCTTAAAAACAGGTGTAATATTTCCCTTTTTCCAGTCACTGAGGATTTCACCTGACAGACATGATTTTTCAAATACAGACAGTGGCTTGGCAACCACATCAACCATCTCTCTCAGAATCACTAGATCCATATAATCCAGCCCCATGAACTTACATTCAGTTTCATGAGGAAGTCTCAGACTTGTTCCACTGTTACAGTGGGACAGAATCCACTCCTCTCATCCACACTTAGAGGATCAGGGTAGTGGCAGTCACAGGGAGCCTGGCCACCAATGAAGATGGAGGCGAGGCTTGTACTGAGCACCTCAGCTTTTCCCATGTCTGAGGAAGCCAGTTCTCCATCCTCATTAATCAGAGGGGGAACAATCTCCTTGTTCTGTGTCATGGTTTTATGATTTTTGGCATTGGTATTCTACATCATAACATCATGTAGTGCATTAAGAGTTCAAGAGTTAATGCTCCAGCTCCATGGATCATCAATAGTTATGGATATACCTGTCTCAGAAGAGAAGAACTACATTCCCCAGAGGACTGTGTGATGCTTTGCATTTTTACGCATTTCCGCTCAGAGGGAAAGATAAAAACTGTCTGCCGTCACGGGACTCGTGCTCTTTTGTTGGGGATCAACTCAGCAGTGGGTGCTCGCTGCCGTCTCGCCCTCAGCGTTAGCATAAGGCCTTCGGTTTATCAGACACTCTCTCTTGCTCATTTTATTTATTAGCTTCAATTCCAATTATATTGTATTAAATTGTGTTATTTTGCTTTCTGCTATCTTATTTAGTAAATTAGCTTTCCTCCTCAGATCATTGCCGCTGTTTTGTTTCTAGGCCCATCTCCCTTTTCCCTCTTCCCTTTTCCCTTTCCCCCTTCCCCTTTCCTGGTGTGTGGGTCTGAGGGTCCCCTGCACCAATTGTCGCGGAACCGGGCCAAACCAGCCCGGTAAACCGTTGACAATTTTAGGCATCCAACGTGGGGCACACGACCAGCTGCCTTAGTCGGGCAGAGACATACTTTTAGAGTGAATCTCTGTCTCTTGTTAGCAAGCTTATCTGTACTGCAGGTGTTGTAGGGCAAAAAACGACCTTAAAGTCTGGGCATACTGCCGGTTGTTCTGGGATATTTATAAACTTTTTTGGGTGCTGCCAGCTTGTTTTAGCAAAGAAAAATAAAAAAAATGCTTTCACTTTTAAAACTGCTCTTAAAGGGGCTGCATTTCATTGTTTTTTCCCTTGTAATGCTCAGAACGTACTAGGACTTAATTGTTTGCCAGTCTGCTCCATGGAGCTTCGTTTCTATATGATAAACTAAAAACACTGATGGAAATACCTACTTGGCTTTTATATACAATGTGGCATTCAGTTCCGGAGGGAGCAACTCCAGATGGAGTTGTTAATTCTACAGAACTTGTGATTTTTAAACCGGCTCCTGGCCTCTCCTTTGAATTCATTATGTGTTTTCTGAATGCCCATCCAATGCTCACAATGATTGTGGTGACAGTCTCCCTGAATGTACTCTTAATCAGTATCTGTATTTATTATATTTTGAGAAAACCTTCCCCAGAGCCAGCAAATACTGACTGGCAGGGAGTCTGGAGGGGGGACGCAGGAGAGACTTTAGAGAAATGGGCATCACCAGTATCATGGGACTTTTCTCCTGAACACCTGCAAGATCCTGAGAATTTAAGTAGGTATTTGAGACAGGGATGTTGTGGCTCAGACAGATCTGAGGAGGCCCAAAGTATTTGGGGTTTAACTTATGCCAACTGGACCTTATTCAGTACTATCCAAGAGAGGCATAGAGTTTCTGAAATAGAGCGAGAGAGTCTCCAAGCCGAACGGGACAGTCTTTTAGCTGACAAACAGACTCTTAAGTCCAATTTAGACAGCCTCCAGTCCAATCGAGATGCTCTCCAATCCAACATGGACACCCTTCAGACCGAGCAAGACACTTTCCTGTTTGAGAAAGATGCCCTCCAGACCAAAAGAGATGCCCTCCAGTCCGAACTCAACAACCCTCAGTCCCAACAAGATGTTCTTAAGTCTAAGCAAGACGCCCTCCAATCTGAAAGAGACACCCTCCTGTCTGAACAGTACTCCTTCAGAACTGAGCGAGGTACCTGCCAGCCACAATAGCCCCTGTCCCCCAGCCAGGTCGGGGAGAGAGATAATAGTGTGTATTGGACTGTGTCAATTTGATGGCCTGGCACGTCAGAACCACAAAAATATAAGGCACTGGTGGACACTGGTGCACAGTGCACTCTAACACCCTTGAGTTACCAAGGGACAGAATTAATCTATATTTCTGGGGTGACTGGGGGTTCCCGAGAGCTGACCAAGTTGGAGGCTGAAATAAGCCTCACTGGTAAAGACTGTCAAAAACATCCTATTGTGACTGGCCCAGGGGCTCCATGTATTGATTACCTCAAAAGAGGATATTTTAAGGATCACAAAGGGTATCAATAACCTTTTGGAATAGCTGCTGTGGACACAAATAACATTAAGCAGCTGTCTGCTTTGCCTGGCCTGTCAGAAGATCCATCTGTTGTGGGGTTGCTACAAGTGGAGGAGCAACAGGTACCGACTGCTACAAAAACAGTGCACAGACGGCAGTACTGCACTAACAGGGATTCCTTGCTCCCCATTCATAACCTGATCCGTCAAATAGAGAGCCAGGGAGAGATCAGCAAAACTCACTCCCCGTTTAATAGCCCCATATGGCCAGTGCGTAAAGCCAGTGGAGAATGGAGGCTGACAGTAGATTACCGTGGCCTGAATGAAGTCACACCCCCACTGAGTGCTGCTGTGCCAGACATGCTGCAACTCCAGTAAGAACTGGAGTCAAAAGCAGCCAAGTGGTATGCCACCACTGACACTGCCAATGCCTTCTTTTCAATTCCTCTGGCCACAGAATGCAGGCCGCAGTTTGCTTTCACCTGGAGGGGAGTTCAGTACACCTGGAACCGTTTGCCCCAGGGGTGGAAGCACAGCCCAACCATTTGCCATGGGCTGATCCAGACTGCATTGGAACAGGGTGGTGCTCCCGAGCACTTACAATGCATGGATGATATCATTGTGTGGGGCAATACAGCAGGTGAAGTTTTTGAGAAAGGGGAGAGAATAATCCAAATCCTCCTGCGAGCTGGCTTCGCTATTAAGCAAAACAAAGTGAAGGGGCCTGCACAGGAAATCCAGTTCCTAGGTATAAAGTGCCAAGATGGACATTGTCACATCCCAACAGATGTGATTAACAAAATCACTGCCATGTCTCCACCCACCAGTAAGACAGAGACCCAAGCTTTTCTGGGTGTAGAGGGCTTTTGGAGAATGCATGTTCCAAACTACAGCCCCATTGTGAGCCCTCTTTCGGGTGACACGGAAGAAAAATGATTTTGTATGGGGCCCTGAGCAGCAGCAGGCTTTTGAGCAAACTGAGCAGGAGATAGCCCGTGCCGTGGCCCTGGGGCCAGTGCGGACAGGATAGGATGTAAAGAACATCCTCTACACTGCTGCTGAAAAGGAAGGTCCCACTTGGAATTTGTGGCAAAGAGCTTCTGGAGATACCCAAGGCTGACCCCTTGGGTTCTGGAGTCAAGCATACAGGGGGTCTGAGGAGCGCTACACTCCAACTGAGAAGGAAATCTTAGCCACATACGAGGGGGTTCAAGCTGCTTCCGAAGTAATCTGTACTGAAACTCAGCTCCTTCTGGCACCTCGACTGCCAGTGCTGAACTGGATGTTCAAAGGAAAGGTTCCTTCCACGCATCATGCTACTGATGCCACCTGGAGTAAGTGGATTGCACTGTTTACACAGCAAGCTCGGATGAGGAACCTCAGTCATCCAGGAATCCTGGAGGTCATCATGGACTGGCCTGAAGGTAAAAAGTTTGGAACAACACCAGCAGAGAAGGACTCATGTGCTAAAGAGGCCCCACTATATAATGAACTACCAGACAATTTCTTCCTGCTTATGTACCTGTAGAACCCCTTCTTGTTATTTTTCACATCCCTTGCCAAGTTCAGCTCCATCTGTGCCTTGACTTTCCTGATTTTATCTCTGCATATGAAGACAACATCCCTGCATTCTTCCCAGGCTACACAACCCTGCTTCCACTTCCTATACATTTCCCTCTTTTCCCTCAGCTCAAGCTGCAGGTCCTTGCTCAGCCACACTGGTTCTGCTTGATTTCTTCTGCTGGGGTATGGAGAGCTCTTGTGCTTGCAGAAGGGTGTCCCTAAAAAGCTGCCATCTCTGTTCTATTCCTACACCCTTAAGGACAGTTTCCCAGGAGATCCTATCCAGCAGTTCCTTGAGTAGCTGGATAGGATCTCCTGAAGTTCAGGGTCCTGACTCTACTTTTTTCCAAGACTGCATTCCTCCATATCATGAATTCCACCAGGGCATGATCACTACAGCCCAGGCTGTCTCCAATCTTAACCTAATTTTCTCCTTCACATTGTTGAGCACCAGGTCCAGTAAGGCTTCACCTCAGGTCACTCCATCTAGTAGCTGGACCATGAAGTTATTCTCAACAGGCTCCAGGAATCTCCTGGATTGTCTGCCATCTGCCGTGCTACGATCCCAGCAGATATCTGGGTGGTTAAAATCCCCCATCAGGACAAGAGCCCACAGACACAACACCTCCTGCAACTGAAGCAAGAAGGCTTCATCAACAGGCTCCTCCTGATCAGATGGCCTGTAGCAGACCCCAACCATATGTCCTTTACTACACTGAACCCTGAGAGAATATGAACCTCAACCACAAACTGATAATCAATCATCTTATATTATGTCAACCTGTACTGCAACAGGTGAATAACGTTGTCATGCACTGGATCCCTGTATTAGGAAAGGCTCACCCTCCAGCTGACTCAATCAGGGGTTCACGCTGTAAAGGGGTGGAGTGTATGGGGACTGCTAAGTCATGGTGTGAACCTGTGACTGAGCACCTGGAGAAAAGACCCATCAGCCCTGGAAGCATAGGTGAAGGAAATTAGACTTCGTTTATGGGCTGAGGAAGGTTCTCTTGTTGGAGATCTCTTCTCTTGGAGTTTTTTCCCTATGAGCCTAGACCCCTGGAGGTGCGTGAGCATTCATTTCCTTTCTTTTTGTAACATATCTCCTCATTTGTGCTGGTCCCTTTGCCTTTTCAGTGATTAATCACGAAAGTGAATGTCTGAAATTATGTTCAGACAAAATGGCCATCACTACTAATCATATTTATGTTTTCTTTTATATTAAGGCCACTGACACCTTCAGATGGAGATTTTAAAGAATTTTAAGCATAAAAAGAATGTAGTGGAGTGAAATACGTGCTGCCTGTAAAGTTGGTATATATGGCGATAATGTAGTGAGCTTTATTTTATCATCATTAACTTGTCCCCCACCAGAAAAGGAGGACAACCATAGTTGTCCATAATCCATCCTAAACTTTATCTTTCATGGCATTGATTTGCTCATAGTGATCACCTATCACTTTGGTCAAGATATGATCTTTAGCAATTTTTCTTGAAGATGAAGATGATAATAGCTAGAAAAAAGAAGTCTTAGCTGTGTATCACTGACTGACCTTTTAACCACTTGTCAGCAGCAATGAGCATTGCATCCAGCTGGGTCCTGTAGAACTTCACAACTCTGAAAGTACATTATTAATTCAAAGCCATGATCTCATAGTGCTTCAGGGTCCACTTGTTTCCAAAAGAAGAAACAAAGCTTTTCTACTTATCAACAAAAATGCACACAACAGAAATATGAATACATCCTCGATCAGCACAATACAATTAACTGTGTATGCGAAACTTTGTACATGCATTAGAAAAGTCTTTAATGCTTCACGGCGCCTGCAACAAAGCACAAATCAGTGAGATAGAGGAAGTGTGTTTGTAGCTGCTTCTTAATCTCTACATGCCGGAGAAAGTTCACTATGAAACCCTTTATAAATGGTATCCATTCTATTATGTTAGTGGTTACCTGTCTGCAGTAGTCATCACACAGAAAAAAATCAAGGATTTGGATACGTGCAAAAGTAGTTATGTGATATTTATGTGTTTGGATTAAGTTTCTGTAATAGGTACATACGGAAACAATATTTCATAAGGTAAAAACAAACTGTATGATAAACCTGCTATGATTATCTGATGGCTTCACTTGTTTTAACCCTTTGAGCCTACTGCCTTCATACTTCAATTAAAATTTCAAAATAATTCAATATCTTACTAGGAAAATGACCCTACCCCAAGGTTTAAGAGGGACAAGCCTTGCACAATGACTACTTTCACTGATATAAAATGAAACAGTTGTGATTCTGCAGCATTAGATATGAGAAAAATGTATGCTGCAGACTCCATAAATCAGGTGCAAAAGGGTTCTCTTCTCTACATATGAACCATACTTTGTAGTTTCACTTCTCTTTGATATTCTTCGAACACAGAGCTTTGATTTCCACAGGTATTTTATGAAATCTGACAGACAAATACTAACTACCAAAAGCTTATGAATCTCAAGGACTCTGCCTATACCAGTTACTACACTCTACAAGAAAAGGTAAATCTGCAGTTTTTACTGCATCATAAATTTTGTGGTAACTTTTTTTTTTTTTTTTGCTGCTCTGTGCTGTTCTTTTACTTTCACATTGGAATCTAATTTTAAGTGTAAGGCAAAACTTTCACAGAAATGTAACCACTGTAAACAATAGGCTTACTCCTACTCAAAAACACAATCTAACAAGTCAATCTGATCCCAATAAAATCAAGTGGAAATCATAATCAGCTGCTGGGCCTAATCAATAAGTCACCTGACAACAGTGTCTAGGGAGTTATAAAGGGCTGTGGGTAGACTACTGCAATATTATTTTCATTAGGTAAAGAGAAAGAATATTTTTGGCCCAGGTAGGGCTGCCTTCCTGTCAGGAGGAAGATAAGTGAAGAGATATATTTAAGACATGTTTTCTAGTTGCTGAAAGCTGTGATAAAGTGCAATCTGAGTTTTCCTTCAAAACCCATATTTATGCTCTTATTTCTTATGCCTATTCTGTGATATCTAACACAATATGAAGCCAGGACTAGTATCTCTGCTCTTTTTTTTTTTTTTTTTTTTTTTTTTTAAGATCCTGGTGTTCACAGAATGCCTAACAGCTCAGGGGGCAGAAGTGGCAGTTGTGGTCAGATATAAGAACCTTTCTTATGTTTGTCCAACCCTGTGATAAGCCTGTACAAACCATAACATGCTACCCATTGTTGTAGGAAGCTTAGAGTTCAAATGGTATCTTATTACTACATTTGAAATGTATTCACGTAAGTATTCATGTTGCCTGTTTACCGTGAAGAACATTTTGTGTAGGTAACAAGAAGCAGCGTGACAGATGAGAGGATTCAAAATACAGTATGACCTTACCTGTCTGTATGCTCCAAGAAACCCTTTTCTCCCCACTGCTGAAGAAGCTGGGATATTATCATCTATAGAAATAAAATGCTCTATCAGTACAGGACTGCTTCACAATCTAAAAAAGATGTATTGCCTTGTGTGTTATTTAGAATTCCACCCAGGCAAGAAATTGCACGCAGGACCTCTTGGAACCCTTTACAAACAGAGGTGGCAGTATAGCAACAGGCTATTGCAGTCCATGTTACTGCTATCTTAAAGGATGGTGGCAATATCTGGAAGTTGGAGTAGGAGAATGGAATGGATGGAGAGCTGAATATGGGAATCTGGGAGAAAAAAGAAGGTGACTGTATACTGCTTTACCGAAGTTCCTTCCACTTGCATCAGTCTCTCTGCTTTAATACTACCTCTATCATGAACTAATGGAACTGGAATCATAGAATTGCTCAGGTTGGAAAAGGCATTCAAGATCATTAAGTCCAACTACAACCATACTACCTTAACAACCCAATGCTGAATCATGCCCCTGAACACCACATCCAGTCAGTTTTTAAACATTCAGGGATGGATAGACTCCTTGGGGAGCCTATTCCAGTGCTTAACAACCCTTTCTGTAAAGATTTTTTCCTTATACCCAACCTAAACCTTCCCCTGGTACAACTGAAGGCCATTTCCCCTTGTCCTGTCTGTCACCAGTGAGATCAACCTCCCTTCCCCCCCCCCACAGTCACCATTCAGGTATTTGAAGAGAGCAGTAAGGTCTCCCTTCAGCTTCCTCTTCCCAGCACTAAACAGCAACAACTCCAGTTCCTTCAGTTGTTCCTCATAGGCCATGTTCTCTGTGCCTTTCACAAGCCTTGTTGTCCTTCTCTGGACCTGCCCCAGCATCTCAGTGTCCTTTCTGTATTGAGGTGCCAAAAACTGTACACAGTACTCAAGGTTGGGCCTCACCAGTGCTAAGTACAGGGTGAGGATTACTTCCCTAGTCCTGCTCATCACACCATTCCTGATATGGGCCAGGATGCCAGTGGCCTTCTTGGCCACCTGGGCACACTGCTGGTCCATGTTCAGCCAATTGCCCATCAACACATCAAGGTCCCTTTCTGACAGGCAGCTTTCCAGCCACTCCTCCCCAAGCCTGTAGGGTTGTCTGGCATTGTTGTGACCAAAATGCAGGACTTGATCTTTGGCCCTACTGAAACTCATGCAGTTTACCTTGGTCCATTGATCCTGTCTATCCAGGCCCCTCTGCAGCACTTTTCTACTCTCTGGCAGATCAACGCTCCCTTCCAACTTAGTATCATCTGCAAACTCACTGAGGGTGCACTTGATCCCTTCATCGAGATCATTGATAAAGATGTTGAATAGGAGTGGCTCTAGTACTGGGCCCTGAGGGACACCACTCATTATTGGCTAACAACTGGATTTACCTCCACTGACCACAACTCTTTGGGCCTGGCCATTCAGCCAGTGTTTCATCCAAACCATGGGCAGTCAGCTTCACCATGAGGATGGTGTGGGAACAGTGTCAAAGGCTTTATTGAAGTTGTATGTAGATGTGCTTAATGTCCCCTTTCCTTATTAGTAATAATAAAGGAGCTGTTGATGGCCCCTTTGTGATGTCTGTGAGCTGCTAGTATTTTAGATACTAAGTATAAAAAAAAAAAGGGGGGGGGGGCAAGGAAAGGAATGGAAAAGAACTTCCACTGTGTGCTTCATATTGAGGTTTTTCAAGTGATCCCAGTGGAGTAGTGCTTTACATGTGTTAAGCTCTCTAGATTTGGCTGCAGTTTCTTTGTTTGTCTCTTCCTTTTGGTGAAATTGACAATATCTGCTCTTGTAACTAAAACTGAGTAAGTGCAGTGCAACTATAAAAGATACTTGTTCTTAGTTTTCTATGACTTGGAATCTGTTTTGTTTTTTTTTCCCAATACAATTCAGTTGTTAGTTTAGTACTCGCCTGTGTGAAAGTGCTGGTGTGCATTGTAGAAACCTGAATGTGTAGAATAACTCTGTCAATAAGAGGCTTGGGACCCGTCAGAAAACCCACTCTCAGCCTGGAAGACAAAGGAAAAATTACAGCAGGAAGTGCACTGTACAAATCCTTTATGTGAGTTATGGTTTAACTTCTAACCAGAAAACCTGTAATCACTTTGCTAATGTGCTAAGGCTCTCATATGTACTTCTATCTTTTATAATGCCCTAAATCCCAGGTTTACACAAATTATGAGCTAAGCATCAATAAAACAGAAGGAAAAGTTCACATAATCATAAGTCATATGTCAATAACACACAAACTGGCAAACAAGCTTCTTCTTTAGATCTCTTTCAGCACCACAGTATGAATGGAATTTAGGCTGATAAAATAGGCTCTTATTCATATTTCTGTGAATGTGCTGCGCTACGGCATGTCTTTACTCAGACTGTTTTCCTTCAGATAGCTACTAAAGCCCATCAGTAAGCTCAGATGTGTCCTTGGCAAAGACAAAATTGCATTGTGTCTTTTGTTGTGTCACTTCTGGAAGTGCCATCACACTTCACCATCATGCTGTCTCTTCACTTTCTTGGGGATGGAGCTACAATTCACTAGCTGCTAGTGCAGAATTCACATTACTTTCTTGTATCTATTAGAACAATAAAAGCAAGTTAAAACAAATATATTGTGTGAGAGTATCCAGCTTAATTAAAGATGTTAAAGAACCGTAAAGCTAGAAGATATCACTATAACTCTATGATTGATTGTGGAGAATTATCCCATTATTTTGTTTATATATTGGAAGATTCTGCAGAAATGGTAAAAAGGAGAGGGGAGGGGAACACTGAAGTACACTGAAGAAAAATGCTTCCCAGAAGTGATCAGGTATTAGATTAAAAAAATTGTAATCTGATCCTTTTGTACAGTCTTGTGTCCTGATCAAGAGGCAATGCTGAGGAGTCTGAAGCAGGCCTTACCCAGATGAGAGAACTTTAGAGAATGAGTCAGTCCTGATAACTCTGCCATCCACATCCATTGAGAGGAAAGTTGGAGCCCAAGGCTTGGAAGAAAAAAAAAAAATAAAATTCTTGTTTCTAGTAAGGATTGTGATGGAATTACTTTCTTTGCTATGAAGACATAATTATTTCCTAAAATACAGATTTTGATAGTAAATATTTTACAGATGGATGCTCAAAGGAAAAGTGCACTAACATGCTGACAAATGGTTGTTTAGATGAGATGTCTGAGATGTTAAAACATACTGTGAAAGCCATCAAGAAATCAGCCTTGTTACTTCTAGATTCTTAGCCCACTGATCAGCATACAAGTGCTCAGTTCAAAATTACGTACGATGCCATAAACAGGGGAAACAAACATTCTCTGTCAAGGTTTTTACAGACTATACAGAAGGCTATTGTAATTTTTAAGATGGAACATAGTAGCTTTTGACTTTACCTCTTAAAATAAAAACAAAGAAACAAACAAAAAAATCCAACCAAACAAAAGGAAGTTGAAAGATACATCCAAACTTTGATCTTAGTGAGGTTAGCATGCTTTTTTCTTGTCAGATCTACCTTTACATATACCCCCCCATTCTCTAGCAAAGCTGAACAATGCTACTTAATGACTGCAAGGCAGTTTTACTGCCTCCTCCCACACAAAATGTATTTCTAAATAGAATACTGAATATTACAGTTTAGCTTATAGCAATGTTTTGCTTCTTTAAAGACCAGCTTTTTATTCTTAAAAGTTGGATGCTTGAATAAACTGTGTTGCCGCAGATCCACGCAGGGAGACAGCTAAACACTTTCTGACCCACAGGGGGAAGGTCTGAAGGGAAGTTGCCTATCCAGTACTACTTGCTATGGCTTTTAGGAGAACTGGATGCCAAAAGGCAAAGGGATAGAAATGATTTGTAGCAGATTAGGAGTAGACCATCTTTCCTTGGAAGGAGAAGTGACTGGCTTGAAAGAACCACCAAGAGGCTGCTACTTCCAAGTGCTGCTTTGGCAGTATGTTTGTTCTTCTCTGCAGGCAAAGCCTTTGCAATTTTCTTAGTAATGAAGGAAATTCTTCCCTGTGTAAGGCTTGAGGAATCTGAACCACCACAATTAACAGGCTGAAGCAATAAAACAACCAAGAAGGGTACAAGTGAAAGTAGCAATAGATTATTAAGCATATAACTACCTTAGAAGGACATGAGTATCCAAGAAGATCCATGGCTCAAACATTAGCTCTTTGGTATCAGAAATGAAAGTGCTATGGAGTATGGAAGATTACCTTTTCAAACTGAAGAAAGTAGTAAGGATCATCTTCTATTATAAGGAAATCATATTTTCTTGCAAGCTAAAGAAAAAAAAATGGAATACAAAATAAAGACTGATTAAAATGTAGACTGTAAATTCAGTTCTTCATATACACCAGGACCATATCAGGATCACACAGGTTGTTCATTCACTATATATAAGGCTGTGTCAGGAGGAGTTTTCAGATGCCCAATTCACACTTCAGACAATCTAAACAGTAAACACACTACCTGCAGTGCAAGGACAGGTACATAACCGAAGATGTGTTCAAAGGGTACAATACACTTGTGGTAAACCCACTTTGAAGCTCCCGACAGACTCTAGGCAACAATGGACTACTGCTGCAAAAAATAATTTATCTAATGCACAGCCTGCTTCTGAAGACTCCTCATTAATGAGGTTTTTTTTAGAAACAAGTTCTGGGAAGAACGTACACTGGACCAACAATGGGCCCAAACACTGCATGCAGAGAACCTTTAGCTAAAACAAGATAGATATTTACCCATTTCTACCTACAAAGTTCACAAGGTCCCTGCCACATACCTGGTAAATCTCCTTCTTGCGATCTGTGGTCAGAGAGTTTCCAGTGGGGTTGCAGCCATTTGGAATTGTGTACAGGAATTTGGGGAAAGCACAGCTATGATTTTGAATATCTTCTGGACTGCGAGCAGACAGAATTTCTTGTAGAGCTTTTGGAATAATGCCATGTTGGTCACTAGGAACATTAATGATGCTACAGCCCAAAGGTCTCAGCTGTCAACGGGATGAACACAACAGTCATAATCCTTTCTGATTTTATAGCTATCCAAAACTCTTACTTCCTCATGATTCAAATCAAAGTTTGTCTGGGTTTGCTATGCAGTTTGTCAAACATAGCACATTCCTCTTTATTTGCCCTGTTAAGCCACATAAGAAGAAGGTAACTAACATCTAGTTGCTATTCTTCTACAGGAAACGATGCAAGCAGAAAGGCACTTGGAGAGTCTGAATTGTTCTGTTCATGCTCTCAATACAGACAGTAAGTGTACTGCAATTCTACTTCCTGCGGATCATTTGCATTGTACTTGAGCCAAAGTGCCAGAACTGTAAGCTACTTGTTATTAAGGGCAAAGAATCCGCTCACAGCTGTTGCCCTGAGAGAACAAAATGATGCTACTGCTACGACGTGTTGACAGAAGTATGAAGAGCTGCAGGGAAAAATACTAACAAAACAGCACACTGTCTCACCTCTGTGGGATTTCAATCTGCACCAGGTAGCTCAGCTTTAAAGTAAAAACGTAAGTTGATGCAATAATTTTAGAAGTATGTTCTAACAAGGCATCTTTGATTAGTCAAACGATATCAAAAATCCTTTCAGTACAAGGGGAAACTGGAATGAAGTGGTATACCATCTATCCTAACCCTTCTTAAAACTCGTAAATATTTCTGACAATTACATAACAATTATTTTTTCAGAAGGAAACTTTGCTATTTTTGTACTGCTTTTACTAGTTCATATCTGAAAACTCACAGGATAATCTGACTATAAAATACCTCAGTAGAACACAATGATATATCCACTTATAAATCTGTTCTGAACCAACTATGTTGTGATGGCCTTCTTCCCAATCCCAAACATTACCTCAGTCCTAGCACAAACTACAGGATTTAGAAAATGATGCCATGTCCTTGGAATAACTTTTATGAATTAATCTTTATGAACTTAATGCGACTAACAGTAAAAACTTGACTCTTATGTGCATTTTTGCGGTAAATACAGGGCATACAAGCAAGTAGATAGGTACTAAAGTGCTGTTCAAGTTCACTACTTTTTGCTGATGAAATACTTACAGCTGCTAGTGTTCCAGAATATGTAGGGGCATCCAAAAGGATGCTGTCCCCAGGATTAATGAGCATTTCAAACACCTGTGAAAGAAAACTATTTTAGAAATATTTTGCATATGCTTCCTATCTCTGACTTGAGTGAGATCTAAGTCTTGGTTGCACATCAGTTAATGCCCTAAAAAGTAAGTAACTATGCTGTCTGTGAGGAAAACAGGTGAACCAGCTTTAGAAACAAAATGCAGCTAGGGAATAACAATTTAAAATGGGAGCAGCACTGTATACAACAGGAAGTGTTTCATGTGCAGAAAGTAGCAACTAAACAGCAGAGCAGACTGAACAGGCTGATTATTCAAGGAAAACTAATACAGTTTGTCATGCGACAGAAAAGCAAATAAGGCACCTATGTGTTTCTTACTTAAATATTTTCTGACAGGCTTTTCCGTTCATCTGAACATTCATGTATGTTTGACATGAGACTGTCCAACATGTTTTAAGTTCTGTTACCTTGTACGGATAGCCTGAGATGTTTAATGAATACACAAAGCTTTGCAGTGATGCTTAATGCTAAGTATAGCAGAACTGAGGGAAGAAAAGATCATCTTGAAAGAAGTACTTTAATATACAGAGCTCTTGGTCCTACTTTGCACAAGCCTTCCTGGCTGCCGGTTGTAATACACACTTCCATTTGTCCTTGCTCAGGACTGTAGTTGGCTGTGGGGGGATTATGAAGACTCCTCTGAAAATTCTTTAGCCATGACAACAGTTCTGGAATCCTGAAACAGAAATGAGATAAGGTGCATATAACATCTTACATAGGCCAAAAAGAGGCTGTTCCCCTAAATCACTGTCAAATCTCATACATGGTCCTGAGCTGCCTTTAACTGTCACACGACTACACTCAGATGCCAATTTGGCTGTTTGATTTTTGTTATTTGATAAATGTTTCTTCTGGAAAAGCAGCAAAAATGAGCACCTACGGTCTACACACATCAAACGACGATAGTGAAATCTGAGCACAGTCTTTCCATACCCGGATGTGGCTGTCTGATAAAGCTTGTAGCACTTCTGGAAATGGGCTACAGCTAGCAATAAATTTGGAAATCAGTTTTAATAAAAAATTGTTTTAAATAAATTCTTGTAGTACATCTACAAATGCCTGTTTACTAAAGTTGTGTTCACATCGCAACTGCACTGATTAATGCTATGTGACTATGTAGATACACGCAGATTTTTGCAAGCCTGTCATAAGCTTGACTTGGTCCTGTCTATTGGGAAATTTATAAGAGTGCTAAACTAACATAACATACACATTTTTTGTACTAAAAATGCCAATGCTATAAATACAAAATAAAATTTAAAATTAATAAATACCAATAAAATTTGGGTACCAGATACAGGCAAAATGAATGCTCCGGGATGTGGAAACTGCATTTCCATTGCTACATGATTCACTGAATAACTTAATACAAAACACAGGATGAGTTCTTCTACTGACTTGGGAGTTGGGATTCTCAGACAGTTACAGATGAGAAGTTTCTGGCTTAAAAAAAAAAAAGCTCATCTACTCAAAACCTTCTGCTTAAACTGAAATACAAACACTGAGGAAAATTTAAAGAAGTTAAAGCTATTTTTGTAAAGACCAATTAATGCAATGATAGAGAACTTCAGGATTCTTTCATTTTGTCATCTTTCAGTGCAAGGTGCCTTGACAGATACCCTGCTGAGGCGGAGTACTGAAGAGCCCTCTTCATTAAGTCCTCCCCAATCTCAACAGCATGTCCATGTCCAGTGGTAATAGTAGCCTTCTTAAATGGAAAAACAGCAGGGTTTGGTGCCCCTCCAGCCAGGGAGATGAGAGATGGAGGAGATTTTTGCATCAATTCAGCTACAGTAAAAGGAAAATACCTTGATTACAATTTGTTTATTGCAGCAGCTGCTCACACACTTTATCTAATCCTGAACTACGCAAATTTGTTGTTTTATTGTTATCATTAGTTACATCTGATTGTAGCTTTTAATTAAGGGAGTGGGAATGTTTCTGGCAGCATGGCTTCAGTGGGAGAGGCATTGTGTAAATAAGCTGGTGTGAAGAAAATGTTGACAACTCTTCCTTAAAATGCAATTTCACAATCATTCGCACCCAGTCTGTGCTTTGCTAGGTGCAGACTGGACCTTATTTGGCAAGCACACCTGTTCACAATACAGCATTCATGCTGGCTTGACACTTTCAGCTCAGATGTCAGAGGGTGATATCGGGACTGACTCAGTGCCTCCTAATGCTAAGTTTGTTCTGCAGTACTTATTAAGCAATCGGACAGTGAATGTCAATTCGATGACAAGCTGTGCAAAACTCCTGCTGCCGAAGCAGTAGCAGAGACTTTCAGGCTTGTGCACAAGTGACAACAACACTATTTCTTCTGTCTGGAGAAGTTTCTGAAATTAATGGTTCAAGGCTATTCTTTTTCTCTTTACACGTACTCGACATTTCTAGATTAGTCACAGTTGACTGGCCCTGTGAACACCTGAAGTCTTCAGTCACAGTACCTCCATAAAGCCTAGAACACAAAATGACGCTCTTAAGAAAACCTGCCAAGAGCAGGTGTATACTCACTCAGAACTCTTATTGGAGATGTTTTTCTTGCCGCACTCACACTCGTGATAAACCGAGAGTAATTCATGTCTGCGGGAAAAGAGCAACTAGCTGAGCATGAAGGCGGAAAAGCGAATGCGAACCCTGGTGCTACCGTTACAAGCGATGCGCCCTACTGGTCCTATCCACAGTTATGCCCTACCGCGTCAATTTCAAGGCACTCGCACCCATAGATCCAACGCCAGGCAAGCGTGACGCCTTCGGAACGCGCCGCTCTTTAACGTCACCGCGGAGCGCCGTTCCCTCCCCGCGGCCGTTCCACGCGGCGTGGGGGCACGCCCCGCGTCCTAACCCGAGCGCGGTGAATGGCGCTCGGAGCCACGCTCCGTCGGGACGGCGGGCACCTACCGGCAGCGGAGCGATGAGCCAGTGGCGGCTGCGGAGCAGAGCGCCCGAGATAGCCACGTCCGCCACCGAGCCGCGGGAGGATGGGCGGAGTGAAAGGCGGCTGCATAGAGGCGTGCCCATCTCTTGCGGTGGGCGGCTCCTTCAGTTTGAGTTTATTTATTTTCTTTGGTCTCTGAGCTCTTCGGTCTCTTCGCCAATGACGGTGTTGTCGTACTGAAACGAGTGGAGGACAGTCCCCCTGCCGGTGGCTGTGGGTGGCCAGGATGATGAGATTGGAAACCGAGAAGCAAGTTAAAAGGAAGCTTATCTGCAGATTTGATCTGACAACTCACGAAGATTTTTTATTTTTACTAAAAGCAGACTGTAGGAATAATTTTCTAAGTTTAATAAGAATCACTAGAAGAGTGTTAAATGTTGCCTTTGTTTAAGCAGTTTTCTTGTATGTACCCAGTAATGGCACAGAAAAATCATAGCTACAAAATCATACTCAAGACTTTCCTAGATTATCTTCAGCAGAGGATCTTATTTGCAGGCTGTTATCAACCAAGGCAATGTTAATTGGGTATATTCTTTTCTGACCTGTTTTCTCTTAGGTGTCAAGGAATAAATAGCTTTTCCAGTGTAGATATCAAATGTCACAGATCTTCTTCCATATATTTTTTTCTTAACAAAACAAAAACTACTTTTCTAATCTTTGCTGCATCTTCTAGTCAATCTAAATACATCTGCTCTTGTATAGCCACAGTAATAAATAACTGTAAAAAGAGACCAATGCAACTTTTAGGAAAAGGAAAACCACGGGGAGAGTTATAACCATTGACTTGATTTTGGAGAAATGCTGAAATTCTTGTATTTGAGTGAGGCAGAACATTTCAAGCAGTAAATGTAAATAAATTACAAAAGCTTAACAAAAATACGAATATGTAAAAACTTGGCTGTCAGCTGCACAGAACACAAGATATTTCTTCAAAAAGAAACAAATTCCTTTAATACTAGAATCAAATGACAATGGTGTCAAAGGGTTTAAGCAAAGGAACAAAATAGCTAGCATAACAATACTTAATCTTTAAAACCTTAAAGTGTAACAGTCTGCAGGAACAATCAGATATTGCATTTCCTCACTGTTTTACAATTTGAATAGATTTCCACCAAAAAATAAAACAAAAAACCATGGGTAGCTGGAGACTGACATTTTCTGAAGCTTGAAACCAGCAGCAAACTGCACAATAAGACTGTAGCCTGATCATTTTATCGCAAGTTATTATGAATATTATGGAGTTTAATTAGTAGGAGATTTAACATTAGTACAGAAGTGTCGTGCTGGTGATGTGTGACTTGGTGCATTAATAGAAATTCATTTGGAAGTAGCACAGATTTCTTTTTATAACTGCTGGGAAGTCAGGTTTCTCAAAGCAGTTCAGGAGCATTAATAAAACTGCCCTGTTGTAGTATGCATTCATTTTCCATATGTAAATGTTGCTTTTGAGGTACTGTTGTAACAGAAAAGCGCAGTTCTCTTGCAGATAGTTCTGGATGTGCTTAACCCTCAGTCAGCTCTGTCTGTTGTACATCCAGGTCTTAAAGAGGGCAGTGTGTGTGCTGTCTATTTAGCAAAGTAAGTATTTACTTCTGGCACACAGACATTTATACTACAGGCGTTACCTGAAACTGCTGCAAAACCAAGCTCTCCGAAAATACCCATCCAACACTAACGGAAGTAACTAAAATATAGAAGCCTTTCTTTCTTTTTTCTTTTTTTCATTTTTCATTTATTTCTTTTTTTAGGAGTTACACTCAGTATAAATCACAATTGTCTACATATTTTGGTTCCTTCAGAACACTTAACTGTGGTCAGTGGAGGCTTGTAGTTAATGATGTCCTCGAAATAACCTGTTTTCAATTCAGCAGTCGAGTTGCTAGGTCCTTTATCCTTAAATGGAGGGATGTGCAAAAAATTCAAAGGTAAAGAATGTGATAAAGGCAGTAGAAATGAGTTTATAATATCAATTGGAGTTCTCAAAATATTACTTTATTCTTTACATTACTTCAAAAGCATCACACAGGTTACAGACCTTTTAGACAGAATACGGATGTGCAGACTCTCTTTTGTCTGTGAAATGATTGTTGAGGTAACTCATAAAAATTGGTTGGTACTCCCTTCTAAAATCAAGAACTGCAAATCCAGCCAAAGAGTGACACCTCAAGAAAATGTCGAGGAAGATCCTCAGCAAAAAGCACGAGATTAAATCCAAACTCAGGATCGGACAGTTCTTAAAGAAGGTGAAAGCAACTGTAAGAATATTATTGTCAATGAGATTCTGTTAGCACAATTTTGATAATCCAAAGATGAAATGCTAGCTTTAGACAACCTTCAGTGTCTTATTAAAAACCCAGGCTAAGTAGAAAATGAATGGCAATCTGCAAATACAGAATGACTGTCCTTCAGCTTTGTCTTGAAGTTTTAAAATAAAATCTGGTCACATTGCAGTTTTAGAGGATCCTGATGGACTTGAGCATTTCCCAATGGAAATGCTGCCAGTACGCCCTGAATTCCATTCATGCTGTTTTAGCAAGTCCAAAAACATATACCTGAAATAGAGTTGCAAAACTCCAGGCAGAGCAGAGAGGTCCAAAAGTACTGCCAGATGGCAAACAGGCACTCGTAAGAAACAAGAAAATGAATATGCACTGGTTACTGCAGTCTGATGGGTGCGTGTGCTCAAACTTGTTGGGAAGAATTACAGAAAGATGTACTTCTCACAGAGCCATTTCCCAACAGCGTACTGCTCGGTGCCTGACATTGCTGGACCGTCTCGTTGGCAGGATGCTCACTCAGCTGAGATGGTTGGAAACTGCTTTTATTGTAAATGTTTTATTTTAAAAGATTTTATTTTCAAAACTGACAACTTCTATGCTACCATTTAACCTATTACTACATCCCTATATCAAAACCATTACATTTATAATAAATTAAAATTAAATATTGAAAGAGTAACTTGTTTTCATATCACTGGCCTTCATTCAAGGTGTTCTCTCTTCTTCAGCTGGACAGGCTCTGACAGAAATCAGGAGGGAGAAAAAAAATGGTAAGAAAATAAGGTATTGGTGTTTGAGTTCTGAAATGCAAATGAAGCAGCTTCTGACTTCACTACATACCAACTGATTGCTATTAGTTTTTTTAAGAACAGTGTTTGCACAGCTGTCATGGAAAGTGAAAGTCACCAAACTTGTTCTTTTGATAAGGCTGTGCTCATTTCTAAAAACAAAAAAACAGTTGTTGCTAAGAATAGCTTCGGTTCGCTTCGAGCAACGATGCTGGAATGGTATTTATTAGCTTTGCTATGATGCACTCAAATGGTCAAAATAGTCACAGCTCTAAATTAACTGGAACCTGAGGGTTAATTCACTGGAATTCTATCCTTTATTAAGTAAGTATACTAAGAGCACTGCAATGTGTTCTTGCAGAGCTGAGGCCTTAACCTCAGGACCTTGATGTCTCAAGGGTTCCACTCTCAACAGTAATGAAACAGTAGACACAACTGCTCTGAGTAACAGAGACTTCTCCTGCAAAGGCTCAGGAGACGGCTTAGAGTAGTTCACTGTGTTAAGATCCTATTACAGGAAACAGCTTTCACAATAAACCCATTTTCTTTCCCATACATACCTCTAATACAGAGCTGCACTTAAAGGAAACAGATCATCTCATCACACCAAGGATAAAGCATTTAGTGTAGCTGAAAGGGCAAATACATCCTCAGTTGTCTAAACTGATTCTAAAATAGTTGTGATATTAAACCATACCTTGGGCAGAAGAAGCAGAAAAGTCAACCAGCGTGTTTGCGGGAGGAAGTGTGTCCTTCAAATCCTGGGATGAACACAACTTTGTCACTTCTAAAGTACTATTAGATGAGGAGGAAGATGACAATAATCCTAGTCATACAAATCTTCCTTTCTTACTGCAAAGGCTGCAGGGCAGAGGGGAGTAACCAGGTCTTTGTGGCAGCTGTAATTGGTCCCTGTTGTATCTCGTTATAGCTCCGCCGTGGTACGCAGGACATTCTCGCTACCATATATACTGCATTGGAGCAACAGCCATCACCTGTCAGAAAAGCCATTCCATCAGAAGCCATAGAAACAATTGGTAAACATACAACTAAGAACAAGGGATCCAATTTGTCTATGAAAACTAAGACTAGAGAAGAGGAGTCTTATCTGCCTCAGTCTCACTAGAAGTTTTGCTCCCTCAGGCAAGGATAAGTGGATCGGTAATAATGAGATGTTTAAATGTGATCTGTAAAGCATCACAAATACCAGTTGATACTTTGTTTGCTGGACTGCACATGCTGTCTTTTAATATTGAACACAAACTAGATGGATCTTCTGGCTCACAAATTCACTAAGCTCACAACAACCAAGTTGGTAAGGTGTTCTGTGAAGCGCGCTCCACTCTTGCCTTGCTCCTTGTACTTTTCCCTTAAGCATCTCATCCCATTTCCAGAGATGAGATGCTAAAAGGAGATCTTCTTTTCCACCAGCTGTAGCAAACGTCACATCCTTCAAAAATATCAGGCTTTGTCAGACAGATGGAAATCTGGAAAGCGAGGAATGCCTTTTTCCCCCAGTATGTTTAAAAAACTGAGGCTGTAACAACGCATTGACAGTGTTAAGTGTGTCCTTTCTTTTTTGTAATGCAGTGAAAAACCATTACCTTACAAAGTCAATTCAAGTTGTATTGTTTAAGAGAGTAAAATTTCATCTGAGGTGCTATTGCAAGGTTTCACTTTGCGTATAAACGTGAAATTTGTAAAGCAACGATGCATACAAAAAATACCTCGACAGTGAACCATGTTAAACAGCTAATAATATGCTTTAAGTACAATGATTTGCATAAAACAGAAAGATTACTGTCCTTAAATCTTTAAGGGGTAGCATAACAGAATATTCTAGCTTACCTTAAAACCATTATTTCAGAGACTGTATTTTAAATACAAAAGAAAAAAAATGATTGAGGATAAGCTCTACCTTTTCCTTCCCGTGGCTTATCTACTCACTTTGGGGAAGAACTTCTTATGTGTGGAGCTATACTGTTAATAGGTATTAATTGTAGTGTTAGCATCTACACTGTTAAAACTGTCCCTACCTCTTCACAGCAACACCTGTAGACAGTTCGCCTCCACAGCTGATCTTTGATCTTTAAGAAATAAGGGATGAGCTCTCTCCAATTTTTTCCCAGAGCCCATGGGAAAATCTCATACTTGGGTTCTGCATTGTCCTATTCCACTATATGTGCCAGATACCTTGAAATATATATACATGTGTGTGTGTGTGTGTGTGTTTGCATCTGTGTTTTTCAGTCTTGAATCATTATATTAACGTGAGTTCTAATACTAAAAGACATAGCAGTTATTTTCCCTCATATTGCGGGGAAGGAAGTTACTGACAAAACAGTCTTCTTTCCAGGTTACCATATGTCCTTAATCAGAAAGCGTCACATGTATCCTACAGATAAATGTAACTTATGGTAAGCTGTTAACGGAGCACTTTACCCTAGAGCCTCCTAAATAAATAGGCACGTAAGAACTAACATATCCTGACAGCTTTCACCTACTTTTATCTAGTAACCCCTACAAATTATAGCTAAAAATATTACTACCGTTAGTCTCCTCCCTTGCAAGAACGCAAATTTTCTCTACGGTCCCAGCCCAGGGAGACCCTTTGTCCCTTTTTTAGTCCTCTCTATCTGTTCTGGACCTGGCTTTACTCCTTTCATTGGAGGCAGACAGCTTCCTCCTCCATCATCTGTGGATGCTTATGGCAGAAAAACAACCATAATTCCCCCTGCACTAGCACGCAAACCAGAGCAGTGTTGTTGTAGGAAAAGATTGCCCATGCTCCGTAACACTATGAACCAAACTACTGAATCTGTCGCTATGGAAGATACCCTTGGCCAAATACAGAATTATATAGGCTCAATAAAGGCAGGCTCATCACTGCAACACTGTTTCAATGGATAGGATTTTTTGTATAAGCGTTCAGGAGAGACATTCTCAGAAATTACTTAGCTATGCTTTTACTGCTGACTCAAATCACCTTGTTGGAAAATTCACTAGTAGGTTGTGCAGCATTAGGAATCATTTCAGAATAAATGACTTCAAAGCTTGCAAATATATTAAATGGGTTCTTGCAAGAGAAACCTAAGACCTTCCCACATCTTACCTATTTTGCTGTATTTATTTTATTGCATATTTATTTTAATGCAGAAAAAGTTGAGAGATTTGCAGTTTTGTAGGCAGTCCATGCTGTAAATTACAATACCAGTGCAAACATCCCAGCACTTCTACTCAAGGAAATAGGAAATCAGGAAAACAATGTTGAATTTGCACTAATTATATGTAAACTGAAGATCACATTTCTTTGCTCCCTATATAAAACAACTACAGACTGTTTATGACATCTTACTGTCTACGGGAATAATCAGTAGTGTTTAAAAAAAAAAAAAAAGGATCAACCTAATGCAAAAATTACACAAATAAAAACAGATATAAAAACTCCATCTCTTTGTCAGAATGTAAAGTTTAATGAGGAATCAAAGGGACAATTACTGTCCTGAACTCATGCAAAAGAAATCACACCTGCCCGTACTGCTGTTACTGTCAGAAGGCATTTCAAATGTTACAACAAAACTGCATTTACGGTTTCCTTCTCAACTAGAAGATGACCTCACAGATCTGATGATGCACTAAAGCTGTTGAACCAAAAGTAAAAAAAAAAAAAAAAAAAAAAAAAAAAAAAAAAAAAAAAAAAAGAAGAAATCATGGCTTCAGTTCTTATTTTCACAGATAATGACTTTGGTCATTGTAGGATGCAGACACACACAGTATGTGTCAGCCATGTGCCAGCAAGCCATAGTAACACGTGTGCACACTGAACTGACAGCAAGCACCAGGAAGCCAGGGGCTAGCAGCTTCCTATCTGCTGTCATGCAGTGGAACACGACTGCATTTCAGGAACAGTCAAAACATGTTCATTTCCTCATGCCCGAGCCCTGGCCAGGGAACAACACTTTCGTTCCTCTACCTTCCAACTGCTTCCACAGCAATACTGATAACACCTTTCACAGAAAGTTTAGCTGAGTGACCTGAAAGCTTTAAAGAGATGCTCAGCACAAGGGTACAGGAGCTCTCACAAAAACACATCAGCAGAAGCTAATAGTGCAGTGAACTGAGCTCCCCAATACAAGGGCTTCACAATGAGACACAGTGACAGAGAACAGCACCTATCCTTAATGCTACAGGCTCAAGAAAGGCTGCTGGCAGCATTCTCAGACACAGACAAGGAATTCAACATCCTCACTCAGCTGTCAGGAAGCTGAAACCACAACTGAAGGTATCAGCAGAGAAAAAGCTTCCAGCAGCCCCACAGGTGACAGACCCCTTCCCTACAAAGTTTTCACAGGTTTCATTAGGAAACACTAAACACACCATGTCACCAATCAAGAAGAGTACACTTTCCTTCTGTTTGTTTGTTTATTTACATGAAGTTACTTACTCTGTAGACTTCTTGCGACTCCAGGTCCCACAGTTTTATAGTTCTATCAGCAAATTGGTCCACCAAGACCTGACCCCCTCAATGAGTCTGTTTATGAAATTCTCCTAATATTCTCCAAGCTAGTCCTTTAGGGATTACCTCTCTTCCATCAGGTAATAACCATTTTCCCTCCTTTTCCTCAACCTTAATTTGTCAGAGCCTTTCTTTCTCTTGTATAGTAAAGCTTTTACCCTCACTTGCTTCTTCTCGGCGACTATCAGCCTGTATTTCCTTTAAGATCAATAAGGCCGCTCTTTTCGCTTCGTCACAGCTAAATTATTTCCCCTTATTTGAGCCGACATCCCCCTCTGGTGGCCTTTTACATGTACTACTGCGATTTTCTCTGGGTCTCTTATTGACCTCAGAGTTTGTCCTATTAACGACTCGTGAATTAACCCTTTCCCGTGTGAGTTTACCTATCCTCTTTCCTCCCATATTTTTCCAAAGGTATGGACTACCCCATACTCACATCTAGAATCTGTATAGATGGTCCCAATTTTTCCTTTCAACATCTGTAAGGCTCTAAGGACTGCATATAATTCACAGGCCTGAACTGACCGCGTTTTGTCCAATGGTCCCAATTCAATTACTGTAAATGTTTTCCTGTTTATTATAGAATACCCTGATTTCCGTTTTTCCTTCTACCACCCGGGAGGAGCCATCTACAAATGGTTTTTCCCCTTCTAATAACTCCTCCTCCTCTAAGTCCACCTGTATTTTAGCCTAATACTCTATACACTGAATACAATCGTGGGTTAAATCTTCATCTGGTTCTCCATATAAAAATTGAGCAGGATTTTGCAAACTTGTAGTTTCTATCTCTAATTTAGGAGAGTGTATTAGGATCCCTTCACATTTCAATAGTCTAGCATCTGTAATCCACTTATCTGCTTTTCGTTGTAGTATTCCCTTATGTTATGTGGAGTATACACTTCTAATTCACCTCCGGAAGTAATTTTCCCTGCTTCTTCTACTAACAGAGATACAGCAACTATTGCTTGTAAACAAGTAGGCCACCCATGGCTAATAGGATCTAAGAGTTTTGAAAAGTATCCTACTGGTTTCCTTTTCCCGGCCCATCCCTGGGTCAGTACTACAAAAGCAGTCCCTTTGTCTGTATTTACAAAGAGGTAAAATGGTCTTTTTATATATTTTTAAATATTTTTTTATATATTAAATGCTGACAGCAGCATTTTCCCATCTGGACTGATGCACAAACAACTGACGCTGCCACTGTCACCTTTCCACTTGCTAAAATTTGGATGGAGACACAGAAAAAGACATTCCTTAGCATAACCTCAAAATGCATTTCAACTCCGATGGATATCGTATGGCAAAATGCACTTTAAAAAAGTCTCAGTCAGCAAACATTAGATCAGAAGTCATTGTTTCTGCTCCTCACTTTCAAAATTGTTTACTCCATAATAAAGAAAGAATAAGACTGCTTATTGTGTTTTGATTCGCTGCTTAACAAAAAATACATGTATTTGCTTACCCTGTTCTTAACGTCTCCCCTCAAAGTTCTCTACCACTCAGGACCAGTCAAAAGGAGCCACGCTGTTAAGACTTGGAACCATAATCCACAAAGCTCACACCAACTTATTCAGAATGGACCTCGGAGTTTTAAGGCCCACCCAGTTCCTGGCATTCCTCCTACGACTGTCAGTGACACTGACAGGAATAACCTTGGCCCCAAAGGTTTAAGAACTCCACAGTTCAAAGTACTGTTTAAGAAAGATGCCGATGTGGAAAGCTTGTACCTGCTTAGAAAGAGTCTGAGTACTGCACATTTCTAAGAGGACAAAATCACAAGGAAATCATTCATGCGCCTCTGTATGTAATAAATCATGACCCAATCCATCACATTCTGATCGTAAAGATCCCTTCTGAAACACTTCCTGAGGACCTTCTTATGCCAAGCAGCACCTCTTCTCTCTTCTGCAAGAGAGCTCATTCACAGTGTCATCTTTGACTACCTGTCAGAGAAACTACAAGTTTGACTGGCTACAAACTTCACAAATGACATTACACCTTACATAGGGTGTAACAAAACTCTCTATTCTCCTCCAAAGTGTAAGTCAGGACTAATAATTTCAGATCAATATCCATTTAGTGTAGCAAATCCAATAAACAATATCCAAATGTACAACTAGATGGTCTTTAGGGTCCCTTTCAACCAAGCCATTGTATGATTCCATGATTCCAATATCTTTTACCTTAGGGATGACTTGCGATATATGACTTCTGCTAAAAAGGGCAATATTATATCCCCAGAGTACTTTTCATTTATGCACTCCAACGATGATTTTTTTTTCACTGCCATCTTCAAAATTAGAGAACACATCACCTCTACATACTTACCTTTTTATGTCAAGCTCATACATCAAATCTAGGAGTACTTCTTCGCATTTCCCTAAGCAATTACTGCGCTGCAACTGAGAACATCTGTCGTTACAGCCAAACCTTTAGTAGTTTGTAGGTGGCACACTTCTCAGTTTAATGGAAAAGAGGAGCAGGCATACTCTGCACATCAGCACCTTGTTGGCTCATGTAACTACAGCACTCTTTCAGCTACAAGGACTGCTGAGGGAATACAACATCCATCTCAAGAAGCTGCGTGCAAACACACACCTTAAGAAATAAACAGGATCACTTAGATACCCATGGACAGCTTCAGAGTTTTGATCTTACTGAGATCACAGAGAACCAGTGGGATGGTTTACAAAACAGGAATACTACAGATCATGGACTTCTAGGATGGTTATTAAGTAAAAAAGTGTCAGGAAGATGAGGAGGGAGAAGCAGTTTCCTCCACACAGCCACACAAAGCCACAAAGGTGGCTTTGAGTGCACGGAGCTTTGCTTTGAAACATGCGAAGAGCCAGGAGAGAGCTTCCAGGTAGGTATGAGAAGAGACCAACAAGGGTGATGTGCTGAACATGTGTGACACAGCCAGACAAACAGCAGAATGACAACTTCAGTCTTCACAAAAGCAGACTGCCACTTATCCAAAGAACTGATGGGCAATATTCCACTGGAGACTGCTGCGAAGGGCAAAGGGTGCTCAGGAAAGCTGGCTGCTCTTCTAGGATGACCGCCTTAAAGCATATGAATGGTTCACACCATGTGCTGCTGCAGGTGTTGACTAGGCATGCAGGAAAGCCAAAGTTCAGCTGGATGCTCAGACCAGCAGCGAATATGAAAGGACAACAAAAAGGAGATCTTACAGCACATCAGCAGCAGTAAGATCATATTCTGCAATATCCAATTAGACTGAGAAATTTTCACAACTCCCTCTTTGTCTCAGGCAGAGGAAGCTGCAGAATGCCCTGAACAGGAAAAGAAGGCAAATACCTCAGCACTAAGTTTACATTAACTCAACAGTGAATGTTAAATGACAACAGCCTGCCCAGACAGCCAAGTGGAATTGACCCCACTGCACATCAGTAGTGAGCAAAACCAACTGGGTGCCATCACAGCTAGCTAGGCTAGCTAGAATTAATCAGACAAGTTTTAGAAAACCTGTTACTGCCTGAAGAAACTGCTGTAGTAAAATATGTGTGTGTGGGATTGTACACAGTAGCCAAGCTGACATGCCATAGCTGTGTAACAAGTCAGCCAGTAAATAAAAACTATGAGAAAACAAACTCCAGGGGGATGGGAACCAGGACTTAAACCTCTTCAAAGCAAAGTGAATTTTACTGAACTACCTAAGGTGGGAAGATACAAGAATCTGTTAGTATTAGAAGACCACTTGTAGGGCTGGGTAGAAGCTCTCCCCCCTGTATCAGCAAATGTTACTGTGGTGACAAAGATAATTTTGGAACAAATAGTCTTAAGGTATGGGATCGTACAGCATATAGACTCAGATAAGGGAAATCACTTTACAAATCCTACAAGAGCTAATAAAAGCCTTGGGAATAAAATGGGAACTTCGTACTCCATGGCATCCCTTCTCTTCAGGGAAAGTGGAACGAATGAATCACTTATTGAAGTTAATTCTAGAAACCAGATTGCCATGGACAAGATGCTTACCTTTAGCCCTCCCCAGAATATGAACTACTCCCAGAAAAGATTTAGGAGCATCACCGTGCGAAATGCTGTTTGGATCACCCTACTTGGGAGCAAGTGGTGAGGTGCCCACTCTTGAAACTAAAGATAAGTTTATTAAGAACAATATACTCGGGTGGTCTGCTTCTCAACAAAAAGCAGATAAGTGGATTACAGATGCTAGACTATTGAAATGTGAAGGGATCCTAATACACTCTCCTAAATTAAAATAGAAACTACAAGTTTGCAAAATCCTGCTCAATTTTTATATGGAGAACCAGATGAAGATTTAACCCACGATTGTATTCAGTGTATAGAGTATTAGGCTAAAATACGGGTGGACTTAGAGGAGGAGGAGTTATTAGAAGGGGAAAAACCATTTGTAGATGGCTCCTCCCGGGTGGTAGAAGGAAAAACGGAAATCAGGGTATTCTATAATAAACAGGAAAACATTTACAGTAGTTGAATTGGGACCGTTGGACAAAACGTGGTCAGCTCAGGCCTGTGAATTATATGCAGTTCTTAGAGCCTTACAGATGTTGAAAGGAAAAATTGGGACCATCTATACAGATTCTAGATGTGAGTATGGGGTAGTCCATACCTTTGGAAAAATATTGGTGGTAAGAGGATAGGTAAACTCACACGGGAAAGGGTTAATTAACGAATCGTTAATAAGGCAAACTCTGAGGTCAATAAGAGACCCAGAGAAAATCGCAGTAGTACATGTAAAAGGCCACCAGAGGGGGATGTCGGCTCAAATAAGGGGAAATAATTTAGCTGTGAAGAAGCTAAAGTTTTTATTTATTGGCTGACTTGTTACACAGCTATGGCATGTCAGCTTGACTACTGTGTACAATCCTACACACACATATTTTACTACAGCAGTTTCTTCAGCCAGTAACAGGTTTTCTAAATCTTATCTGATTAATTCTAGCTAGCCTAGCTAGCTGTGATGGCACCCAGTTGTTTTCGCTCACTACTGATGTGCAGTGGGGTCAGTTCCACCTATACTGCTGCTTCCACCTCTTTTCTGGGTCTTCTCATTCAAAAGTGAAAAAAAAAAAAGGACTCGACACTCTGGATCCAAAGGGCAAGTCCAGAAAGCATCTTTTAAGACTGTTATGCTGAACCATTAATGTTCATGTGTGATGACTCATTAGAATGTAGGGTTAGGTACCACAGGGTGCCTTTTAAGAACTATTTCATTAATTTTTCTTACATCTTGAACCAGTCGGTACGTGCTGTATGTTTGCTGGCAAAATTGGGGGCTTATAAGGCGACATACAAGGTTCCAGGAGACCATCCTTAAGTAATGTCTGCAAAACAGGTTTTAAACCCAGTCTCCCTTTTAAGGCTATGGGATATTGTTGCTGTTTCACAGCTTCACTCCCTGCTTGGACAGTTATTTTTACGGGACTAATTGCGAGTCCACCTGGGTTTCCTTCCCCTGCCCACACCTTTGAATTTATTTCTTTTTCGTCATCATCAGTTAACACATTCATTAACGCTTTTATTCCTGCAGTCTTCAACTGCATTCCTAATTTAACTATTAAATTTCTCCCCAGTTAATTTGTCCCTGCCTCAGATACATATAGCAACTGTCCTGTAACTATTCGGTCTTCCCATTTTAATTCAGGAGTTTCAAAAAGTGAACTATCATTCCCATCCTTCTACCCCTGTTATTCTTAAAATATCCCTAGTTAAATAAAGTCCTGCTATTTTATAAGCTAAATAGGATCTTGCTGCCCCTCTATTAACTAGAAATACAACTTCTTCTTTATCAGGTCACACTTTCAAATTTATCAAGGACTCCTTGTGGGACCAAGAGGTCCCTGGCACCCCTAATATTTGCTTATAACAGAGAATAATTGTTCTTCTTTTTCTAACTCAGTGCATATTTTTTTAAGATGACACTCTTTTCCACAGTGAAAGCATTTCTTGGTGTTTGCCTTTGCATTGGGGGTCCAGGAAATGACCTCCTCACTTCTCCACCTTTTTCCCAGCCACCCTTTGAATACTGATTCCATTTTTTTGTGGAGGTGGAGGTCCACTGCAGGCGACGTTGGGTTCGCAGGTTTCAGCAGCAAATTGTTAGAAACACTCTAAGTCAAGAATTTTGGGTTAGGCAAAGATCTCAGTGATAGCAGCAATTTATTCATAATTGTAATAATGTGTGCACATCCCCTCCTGACAAGGGAAAAATTGTGCGCCTTTTGTAAATGTGGAGCTGCTCCTATTGTTTTATAGAGAGCCTCATGTATTCGGTCTTTCTGATCAGGTGGCCTGTACCAGATTCTCACTACAGTGTCTCCTTCCCTGCCTTCCCTTTAACCTTAACCAATGAGCTCTCTGTTAGCTTCTCAGGTGGAGCTCCAAGGTCTCCAAGTGGACATTGATGTAGAGGGCAACATCCCCTCCCTTTTCCCCTGTCTGTCTTTCCTGAAGAGTTTATATCCATCTGTTCCTACATTCCAGCCATGAGATCATCCCACCATTTCTCTGTGATGCCAATAATGTAATTGCTGTGTAGGCATGCACACTCCTGCAACTCCTACTGCTTGTTACCCATGTACCACGTATTGGTGTACAGACATATTAGTTGGGCTCCCATTGAGGCTTATCTACCAATTGGAGTTCCCTCATCCTGCAGCTTAGGTGCTGTCTTACTGGCCTACTCTACTCCAGGCCCAGGGTATCTGTTACCATTGTCAACCTCAAAGTGGGATGGTTTGAAAATTCCCTCCCCCAGCTACTCTAGTTTAAAGCCCTTCTGATTTAATTGGAAAACTTGCAGCCAAAGATGGTCTTCTCTTTGTCTGACAGATGAACACCGTTCTCCCCCAGAAGACCAGATTTCTCAAAATTAGTTCAATTATTTAAGTAGCCAAAACCCTGTTTACAGTGCCACTAATATATTAATTTTCTTAATTCTGTCTGTCCCTTTCCATTCCCTTAACCTGGAGTACTGACGAAGAGACTAGCTGTACTCCAAAGTTCTTCGCTGCTTTCTTCTGTTAAGAAAGGATGCAAAGAGCGTACACTGGTCACTTTCATAGTGGCTGTTTGTTACATTTTTTATCTTTTCTGGATTTTTTTGTTCCCTACAATTCCTAGATATTTATCCTAGATATAAACTGCATTTGCCTTTTTCACAGCTGTGGTCATATTCAACTTCATCAGTTTACATCCTGTGAGCAGTTAATGAAGTCAGTCTTTTATCACTTCTAGTTCTGCCAGAGAACATTACTGCATTTTCCATGGAGCATTAATTTGTATTTTGTAAGAAACAGCTTTACCATTTTTCTTCTCTTCCTGTCATCAAGGTCAGCTTTTTTTCCCCCAGGTGGGAAAAAAATATAGCTTCACAATAGGCGAGGAAAGCTATTCTGACCACCTTGGGTGGAGGTAGTCTGAGTGTGAGCGCAACACACACTGCCCACTGAATAGAGCAGCAGCTGGTGTGGGGGTTGAATCTTGAGAAAGAACGTGTGAGAGCCCATGTCTCTTCTCAGGTGAGCAGCTCTCCAATTGATAGGCCCTGAAGCCACAGCTTTAAGCATGGTCCTCACCAGGAAGTGGACTTGCCCCCAGAAGGCTGTGGTGACCCAGACTGAGCGTTTGCCCAATCATGTGGTGGTTCAGGTCTCTGGCTGCCGGGAGTGCCTGAGCTTGCTGCTGCTGGGGGAGGATGGGAAGGATGTTACCTGTGTGAGGTGTGAGCAGCTGGATGAGCTGCTCAGCCTGGTGGTGGAGCTAAGGGAGGAGATAGATAGGCTACAGACCACCAGAAAATGAGAGTGCGAGATCAACTGGTGGAGAGACTCCCTGTGAAAAAGACGCAGAGATCATGCCTCCCAGACTGAGGGAGAAGGGGACCCTCTCTCTTGCCATAGTCAAGCAGAGAGAGACAACTTGAAGGGAGAGGAGGGGTGGGAACAGGTTCCAGCCCGGCGTTGCTGGCAAGCATCATCCCGACATACCTCTGTTCCCCAGGTCCCTCTGAGTAACAGGTTTGAAGCCCTGAAACTAGAGGGAGAGGTGAGTGACAATGATGTGGGAGCACTGCCTCCAAGCTTGTGCAAGGTGAGGCGGTTGGCTCCACGCTTGAAGACTGCCTCCTCCAAAAAGGAAAGGAGGGTTATAGTCATAGGAGACTCTCTTTTGAGAGGGACAGAGGGCCCAATATGTCGTCCTGACCCTACCCGTAAGGAGGTGTGCTGCCTTCCTGCAGCCTGGGTCAGGGATATATCTAGAAAACTCCCCAGTCTGATCTGCTCCTCCGACTATTATCCTTTATTGATAGTTCAGGCTGGCAACGATGAGATTGCTGATGGAAGCCTAAGTATTATAAAAAAATGACTTTAGGACACTGGGGAAGTTAGTTGATGGAGCAGGCATACAAGTAGTGTTTGCTAGTTGATGGAGCAGGCATACAGATAGTGTTTGCCAGTATTCCTTCAGTGGCGGGGAAGAAGGCTGAGGTGACCAGGAAAACCCATCTTATAAATGCTTGGCTGAGAGGCTGGTGCAAATGCAAGAATTTTGGTTTCTTCGATCATGGGGAGGTATACTCGACACCTGGCCTAAGGTCTACAGATGGGAACTGCCTCTCTCTGAGGAGGAAACGGGTACTTGCCCAGGAGCTGGTGGGACTTGTAGAAAGGGCTTTAAACTAGATAGGAAGGGGGAGGGGATAAAGCCAGGCCTGCTATAGATGAGCCTGGGGAAACAGTATTGGGATTACAGGAGAGGCAGGGGGCTCAGCTGAGGTGCATCTACACCAATGCACACAGCTTGGGCAACAAGCAGGAAGAGTTGAAAGCCATTGTACGGCAGGCAAACTATGACCTAGTTGCCATAACGGAAACATGGTGGGATTGCTCCCATGACTGGAGTGCTGCAATGGATGGCTACAAACTCTTCAGGAATGATAGGCAAGGAAGTAGGGGTGGTGGTGTGGCTCTCTATGTTAGGGAATGCTTTCATGTCACTGAGATTGTGACTGGGTATGAGGTTAAGGTTAGGTATAGGAAAAGGGTTTGTGTTGGTGCTAGGGCAAGTGTATGGTTTACGGCTAGGATTAGATTTAGGGTATGCTTTAGTTATAGGTCTGGTTTGAGTGGTAGGATGAGAGAAGTGGTAGGCCCTGGGTTTGATTTTGGGTTCAGATATGCATTTGGAATAGGAATAGAATTAGTATTTAGATTTGGATTAGGGTTACTATTAGGGATAGATTTGGGGTTAGAGTTAGGTTAGGGTTATGGTAATCTGATGCTTTGGGTAAGGTTTAGGGTTGGGCTTAAAACGGGTTGGTGATTGTGATATATGGTAATGATTAGTGTTGGGGTTTGTTTTTGGTTTAGGAGAAGGGTTGGGTTAGGGCAAGGGTTCTTGTTCGGGTTAGGGTTCGGAATAGTATTGGAGTAAGGTAAGGTTTAGTACTAGGGTTAGGGTTAGGGATTCGGTTATGGTTAGCATTACGGTTAGGATTAGAGTTAGTGTTAGGGTTAAGGTTCGGTTTAGGTTTTGGTGTAGGTTTAGATTTAGGGAGAGAGGTTTGAGATTCGGGGTCAGAGTAGGGTTTGGCCTGTGCTTAGGGTTAAGGTTTGGCATAGGATTAGGGATGGGATGTGGAATCTGTCCTCAGGCAGCCGCAGAGAGAAATCGCTCTTCGGTGCACGGAAGCCAGCTAATGCTCTGCTTACTTCAATGGCCAAAGCAGCAGCTCAAGCAGAATCCATGGAGAGGAGAGATTTAACCCAGTCGTTTGTAGCCGATGCGGCTCAGCTTTGGATGGGCCCTTCTGCGATGCTCCGCAGGAACATTTTGTTTGTGAAATTTTCGACCCGGTGTGACTGACACCAGAATCTGCATGAGGAGCCATCTTCCCACAGTTCTTGCCTCTCCATTGCTAAGCTCTGAAGAGATTGCAGCTTTAGGAAAGGATTCAGAAATGTCCGTGTGAATGGAGAAAAGAAAATGGGGAGAGATGGTGTTTCACAGAGGAAAGCAAAAGAACATCAATAGGGGTGAGAGAACAACCATGAAAATGTGCATGGAAAAGAACGTCTGTTGCAGGCATGCATTGCAGAGGGTAGCAGAGCAGAAAGAGAACATAAACTAATTCCCTCACTAACATCAGGGTTAACCCCCCCATTTATCCGTCTTCACAAAGAACAGAGGGTCTTCCACAAGTATATCGTACAATGTGGAATTAGACCTCAGCCGCCTGTGAAGAGAAGCCGCACTTTAGTGCAATGCAGCTGTGTGATGTGCAGCTTTCTTCAGCTGCTTTTGCTGCAGAAGTCGCGTCTCATGTGGTTCAAGTGGAATCCGTGGAGAAGGGTGATTCGAGTAAGTTGTTAGCAGCTGATTCAACCCTGTTTATCTGAAGAGATTAGGTAAGTATTTGTTCCCATGTAATAAGCTTTCGACACATTTTATATATTAGTATATCCAATATTTTTATTTTTTCTTTTTTTTTCTTTTTGCAGGTGAAGAATTTATGCACTTCTGTTATACAGACAGGTATTCAAAATGAGTTTGTATCCTTAGCAAGGCTACATTTTGAACATGACAGAAATGAGGAAGGAAGGAAAGCAAAGAGGACTGAGGAACTGGAGAATCTCTGCTATGAAAAATGGCTAAGATATTTGGAAGTATTCAGTCTTGGAGAAGTCTCCTTGGGTCTTATCAGTGTCTATAGGATTAGGGTTAGGGTTAGCTTTAGTGGTAGGGCTCGTTTGAGAGTTTGGGTGAGAGGAAGAGTAGGCCTTGTGTTTTATTTTGGGATTGAGTGAGGATTAGGAATAGGGAAAGGGTTTAGTATAGGATTAGATTTAGGATTAGTGGTAGAGATAAATTTTTATTTTGTGTTGTGATAATATTTTGGGGATAGGATTAGGTTGAGTATTTGTGTTAAGATTAGGTTTAGGGTTAGGTTTAGGTTGAGGATTAGATATGTGTTCAGGGTTAGGAGTGGGTAAGTTTGATTGTAAGGTGACAGCAGTGGGATACGGTAAAGGTAATAGGACTAGGTTTAATATATGTTTTCGGCTTAGTGTTAGAGATAGGCCTGGGATTAATATTAGTGTTACTGTAAGGCGAGAATAAGTGTTGAGATTAGGGTTGTGTATAGGAGAAAAGTTAGCTGGGGTTAATGGTTAGGATTAGATTTAGGGTATGCTTTAAAGTGTAGGGTTTTTTTTTTTTTTTTTTTTGAGTGTTAGGGTGAGAGCAGCGGAAGGCGTTGAGTCTGCTTTTGGGTTCGTGTTAATATTATGAATAGGAATAGGGTTAGTGTTTGGATTGGGATTAGGTTTTGTGTTAGGAATAGAGTTGGGGTTAGATTTAGGTGAGGATTGTGCTAAACTGGGAAAGGTTTAGGTTTGGGCTTAAACTTGGGGTTGTTGTTGGAATCAGTGTTTGGTTAGAGTTAGAGTTGTGAGAGTAATGGTTAGCAATAGGTTAGGGTTAGGGTTCGGTTTAGCATTGTGTTTTGGGAAAGGGTTAGGGTTAGAGTAGGTTCAGCATTAGGAATAGGGTTTGGGATAGTTTTAGTGTTATGGTTAGATTTAGGATTTGCGTTAAGTTAGTAATTTTATTAAGTTTTAAGGATAGGGTTAGGTTGATTGTTGTGTTTGCTAGGGTTTGGGTTCCTTTTAGATTTAGGGATAGGGTTAGGAGTACAGTTAGGTATTACACAATGTTAACTGCTAGTTTCTGGGTAAGGGTTAGGGTTAGATTTAGGGTTAGGGTTAGCATTAGCGTTAGGGTTAGGGTTAGAGTCAGGGTAAGGGATTGGGATAGGGGTAGATTTTAGGTTAGGGTTAGAATTAAATTTAGGGATAGTTGGGATAGGGTTAGTGTTAGTGTTATGGTTAGGTTTAAGGTTATGTTTAGAGTTAGGTTAGGGATAGGGAGACGGTTAGGAATAAGGTTAATGTTAGGGTTAGGGTTAGGGTTCAGGTTATTGTTAGGATTAGGTTTAAGGTTAGGGTTAGGGTTAGGGCACGGGTAGGGCGATGGTTAGGAATAAGGTTAGGGTCATGTTTAGGGCTAGGATTTGGCTTAGGATTTGGGTTTGGGTTACGTTTAGGGGTAGATTTAAGGTTTGGGTTACGGTTAGGGTTTAGGTTAGGGTTAGTGTTAGGGCTAGGGGTTGGTTTATTGTTAGGTTTACGGTAAGGGATAGGTTTAGTGTTAGGGTTAGGGATAGAGTTCCAATTAGTGTTAGTGTTAGGGTTTGGTTTAGGGTTAGGGTTAGTGTTGTTGTTAGTGTTATTGTTAGGTTTTGGGTTAGGGTTAGGGTTAAAATGAGTCCTTTATGTGAAACATCTAGACCAGAATTTAAGATAAAAATATTTTCTTCCCCCTTTTTTCCACTGTATATGACCTTATATTTGCCTGCATAAACCTATACTGAGTGCTCAGTTCCAAATTGCTCAGCCAGACTCTTCTTATTACATATGTTACTTCAACTGGAGAGGAAAGTCGTGCATCTTAGCATGTCTTATCTGATGCAAGACACCCTTTTATTTTGCTCTTTAAGTAAAAGATAATCTCTCGGGAGAAAGTCTGTGTTATGAGCTCCTGGAGCAAGATTTTATATTAAACCATCCCAGCTTTTATACTTTAAAGTCTATTTTCATTTCTGGCTATAAAACTAACATGTACCAATGGGAAGTATTACTCTGGCTAATCTTGCAGGGGTGCAGTGAGAAGCAAGAACACTGAGAATCCCAGCAAGGAGGGACTTGATAGAGAAGCCACACATCATCTATATAGACTTTTGAAAAAATGTCAAGGTCGTTGACCTAGATTTCTGTTACTACTGTTGTGTTAGGCATAGGATACTGTTTCCATTTAGTTCTGTATAGATTACTGTTACTACTTTAGTGCTAGGCATAGGTTACTGTTTCTATTTTGGTGTTGGGCATAGATTACTACTGTGGACTTGAAGGAAAACTGTTCAGTGAGCACACACCTGAATTATCATCCGAACTACAAAGGTCTGATGACATCTCTGAGTAAAATTAATTGAATTTCCATCTTGTGACTTTTGCGTTGCAGAATATCAAGGAACAGAGCCCACGTGGCTAAAAAATTAATTTGGGACTCAGGAGAACAGAGTACCACTGTGTCACAAACTTCCTGAGTGCAAGGCTGTACTGGAGCTGTGAGCTAAAGCAGTGTTGTTGAAGCACAGCTCATTGCACTGCCTTCAACAGATCCACTTTGCGTGTGTTTTATTTCTGTCATTGGCATTTTACAGCAAGGCCGTGAATACATAGGAATGTGAAAACTATAATTTTAATATTTTTACTGTTAGTAATATTATTAATAATAGTAATGTTAATAAAACAGTCATCATGCATACATGATCAACCTCAGGGATAAGTTTATTACTGCCTATTAAGCTTTTCTCTTATATTATGTCCACCCATCCTATTTTGCTTATCTTCCCCTCTCCTGCAAGGGGACCACTATTAAAGTTTGAGGACTCTTTTCCTGGGCAGGTGCCAAAGACAACAAAAATGCAAGTTTTGTGTCCCTTTTTGTCATTGGGTCAGTAGACCAAGGGTATCTGGAGAACACCTCCAAAAGTGTTTGGAGGCCTGCAAAGTTTTGCTAGCAGGAAGTAACACCAGAGTGCATGATAGAAATAATGACCCTTCTTTGGAGCCATTTTCCAGCTTCTCTGTGTGTTAGCCATAATCCTGCCAGTTTCAAAGTCCTGTAAGACAGTAAGCAGTGTTCTCTGAGGTTGATACAAATGCACAGAAAATAGGACGGGAGGGTACATTTTGTAGCTGTTGTGTACAATAGTCTGCCCCAGCATTGATGACAGTGCCGTAGTTTGTTCTGTCCTTCCTTCCTTGTGCATATTGTTCCTGATTTCACACAGTCTTCCTTTCAGGGATACAGGCTGTACTCTGTCACACTACAAAGCACAGTACCGCATTCCAGCCCCCTTCTTTGGAGCAAGTGTTTTCATCAGAGTATATCATTTAAGTCATCCGCTACACTCTTAGCAGCAGGATGAGTGGAACCTCCTCGCCTGGAGTATGCAGCAGGTCAAAAGATGTGACAAGTACACATGCTAATCGCTTTTCCTTTCAGTTAATAGAATAACACAGATGGGAAAGTTTACACTGGGATCTGATGCTTGCTCCAAGCTAAAGTTAAGAGAGGGATGGGTTGGGCAGAGTGGGTCCCACACAAACTCACCTTCCTACTCTGCCCTGAGGAGCTCCTGTCATCCTAAACCCTGTTTGCTCTGCTAAGAATGTTCCCCTTCCCTTTTACTCTCCTTTAGGGAGTTGTAGCTGGAACTGACTAATGTACTGAAATGTTCCCAAGAATCAGTGATGTTCAAGTGAAAAGAAGCCAACATTTTGCATTGATACACACTGTTTATTTTGAAATGGTGACTTTTTAAACTTTTGACATTCCTGAGTATTGAAATACGTATATTAGGAAACATATTACCAGTTTTGTTTTGTATAATGGAACTGTTTATGCTTTGTTTGATTTTATGTTTCTTTGTAACCTCCAGAGATGCCCTCTGATATGACACGTGCCATCGGTAACTATTGCGTGCCTGAAGATTTTCCACTTACATGAGCACCTCAGGAGACAGAGAGGAATGAGACCTAGACACCTGTAATGGGAAGAGACTTAAGATTACACCCCTGAGGGAAAGAGCTGCAGCACAGCCTGAAGGGGTTGATCCATTGCCCACCAAAGACTGATTTCTGCTCACTGCTGTGACAAACCTCACAGCATCTTCATATGATCTTCTGCCAGACCCCACATAAGAGCAAGGTTGGGATTTACCTGGAACTCCTTAAATTTAGGATTTTGAGGGTGTCTCCAATGAGACATTTAGGGTATCTTAATATCTGTGATCTGCTCTGGTGGACATGGTCATCAGAATTCATATTTAAACACAGAGAAACTGTGTCTTCTGTAACTGTTTATTCTTTTTAATAATCCTCATTTTAAGAAATGAGGCCATGTGCTAATGAATGAAAGTAAGATTCAAGATGCGATTAAAATGTTCCGAGTTTCACTGTCAAAGATGCATATTTGCAGTGAACTTGCTAGCAGTGGAAATATTGACGTTAGCTTGTAATAGGAACCGTGTCTATAAAGTTTGCATAACCACAGATGTATTGCTCATGGGAAACAGTCCATTAGCGACGCGCTTTGTGATTAGAGAACTACTGCTGGTGTCTGAGAATGACTGACTATCTTTTCCATCTAGTTGCTTTCAAAATGTGCTGTTTTGATCCCTTTTTCACATTTCTTCGGATATTTTTCTATGATTTCAGGGCAGACAGGGCTGCACCTCTTTCTGCCCGCCCCCTGTTGATAACATTGATAAGTCCCTAATGTTCAAATCAAGTTTTAGCTTGTATTTGGCTTGGTCTGTTACAAGCTCTGGTGAAGATGTGTCTGATTAACAGGAAAACTACTGCTGAAGCCCTTTGAAAAGGCAGTACAAAAGGACCAGGAATAAATGCTAGCAGTGATTTGACACACCAGGATTATTTGGCTTGGAAACAAGCGGTGTCAGGAGAGAAGCAAAGCCGGTGGTCCCGTTGCAGCCATACAACAAAGGGCCCGTACGGATCTCCATCCGTAGACCTGACAACTGTGTGGCTGAAGCCTGAAGCTTCAAATCTGAGTGAAGCATCCACCTGGATCAGTGGAGAGATGCCTCCCTGCGGTGAGCAGCTTGGACTAGTATCAGGTACTGTGGTGACTAGCGGGAGGTGAGGGAGGTTCTGCCATCTGGTACACAGGGTGTCTTGGATAAGGCCACGAGTCATGACTACCCATTTTGGCCAGTTTTTTGGAGGTTCTTGGCTTCCAGTTCTTTCTCTCTGACTGATGAATGAGACGAATGCCTCCAGGGGAGCCAAGTGTCCTCTGAGCGGACTCCTGGAGGTGTTTTTTTTTCTCCTTTGTAGACAAATTTGAAACTGTGTCAACGTTTTAACAATCACAGCATGTGGGTCAGGTGTGTCCAGGACCTGGTGCTGCATAGGCACCAGCATTCCTATTGGTCACAGTGGAAGCTCGGGCTTCTTTTTTGTAAGGCAAGGGACCCAAGTGCTTCTGTCTGCCTGACCTTTACTCTCTGTTGTAATTTCATTGCTGACTTCTTTGCTAAGAGCTCTAACAAGGGGGAACAATCAGTACCCATCACTAGGAAAGCTTTTGACCTCAAGAAACACAGTTGAGACCACCAGCTGTTTTATTTGTTTTTGTTCCAATTTTTGCTGATTGAGAATCTCATGAGATACATCTCATTTCCTGGAGGTCCTCAGGGAAACTGTAGTCAGACAATCCTATCCTATCCTGCTTTGGGCAGCACTGATGGTATAGCGCTGGTGGCACTGCATGTGGGATGCACGCTGGTAAGTCTTGTAGTGCAGGGAGCTAGGTAGGTTTTTCAAGTGTGCTCCCCTGGGGTCTGAACCGATGCAGAAGGCAGCTGATGTCTGCTGCCAAACTCTTGTTATTGGGTAGTAAACACTATATTCATGATAGATTTTGAACAAGTCACCTAGTGACAAATGGCTCTGTGCCATGAGCTGCAGGTTTTGGAGGGAAGACAAAAAAAGGATATTTAGGATTTTAAGAAGCTTCTCCTGGGAGCCTCTGCCCCAGACTTCTTAAAAATAACCCCCACAGATGCCGAGGTGCCACATGGAAGTTCCAGATCTATACTTTCCTGTAGACTTTCATTTTAAAATATCAGGTGCCTTTCTGCCTCTGTGCATAAAGTTACGATCACAGGTATCTCCCAGGGCAGTAGGCAGCATGCAGACTACATTATCCTTTGGCTAACTTGTGCAGGAAATTTGGTACCTCTTGGAATCATGCTCCTCCCTGCTTCCTCCACTTTGAGGGAGGCCATTATTTTGCTCAGGCTGTTAAAGCTCAGGAGGCCTCTTTGCCTTCCCTTCTCCTATCTCACACAGCCTGATCTCTGCTCTTGCCAGCAAGCTGAGCTGAAGCTGGCCTAGTGTCCTCCCGCATAATTCCACTCCCTGCTTGGAAGAGAACAGTGGTGAATGGATTAAACCCTCCCGTTCCTTTGTGGCCAGTCTGTTTGTCCTTCCTGTGCATGGGAGCAGAGACTGAGTCACACCAAATCTTGTAGCAACAGAGACAAAGTCTGCACTTCAACTGGACTTTGCATCTGAGTATCTCCAAGAACTTCAAAAATCACAGTTCTGCAGTGTAAATACCAGCACACCCATCTTACAGACCATCAGTCTAGACTTAGGACTTGCCTCTGCTGACATTGTTTGGATTATTTCCACCATGGACAGCCGAGCTGTCCATAACCAGAAGTAAAACTGTGTCTTATAAAAACACTTCTACCCAGAAATTGTATTTTCATAACAAGGATCATGCACAGCATGAACACCAATTCAATATAATTAAATATGTGTGTGTGTGAATTCTAAAATGAATTGGGAGACAAAGCCAGAAGATAAATATCCAACAAGCTATTTGTATGCTAAGATGTTTCTTCTCAACCCAAGAGATCGTGTGAGTGATCAAAACAGATTTATAATAAAACATTCAAAACAGAGATTATTTTTTGGTGTAAGAGAATGAAGATTTTCCTTTGCTATGATGCTTACAAAGAGGGTTGTCAATGCCAGGGAACACAATGTTCTGAGATTACTGCTTCCCATGGTTGTCTCAAAGATCTCTCTAATGTCTTTGTTTGTCTCTCTTGTCCTCCATTTAGGTACTGGGCTCCTTGAGAAGAATGAAACCCAAGAGCGTGTTTTGGTGTTCAGTGTTACATCAGTCAAAATTCCAAAGGAGCCTTCAGCTTGGGAGCAAACAGTGATGGTCATAGAATCTGAATGTAAGTCACAAAGCAATCCAAACAGCTGAGTTTGAATTTAAAAACTGAACAGCACAAAAGGTTGATGAGAAAGCACAGATTTTGTACAGTCGCTTTTAGTTCATCTTTTGTTTCCTGATGAATGACAGCCATGCATTCCAGGAAAGAGGTGACCAGACACATGGAGCAGAGTTTCCTCCTGGTGAAACCCTCATGAGCACTGAGTCATCCCCAGAGATGGCAAGAGAACACTGGGTCCTGGGTTCATATTTCATGGGAATTTTGCTATGAATCATATCTCTTGTCACCAGAGCATCTCATGTCATTGCTGTCTTTCTGAGGAGTTAGTTTACTCATCACTCCCAAGTTTTTTTTCTTTAGTGCACTTCTCTTTCCTTTCATCTGCTATCAGTGCTGCCTTATTCCTTAGCACCACTGTGATGCATGTGTGCACTTCACTGTCACTGGCAGAGCACATCTGCCATTTGAACACAGTCCTTGGTGAAAGGAGAGTGGCACCGTTCCTGGAAGGGCAGCAAGAGATGGAAAGTTTCTGTGAATTCAAAGCTGTTTTCAGGCAGCCTAAACTCTACCTGTGTTCTTATGCCTGACGTTATCCACAACATACTGTGAACCATCAGGGTTGCCAAACCAACAGGAAACCAAAAGCTGAACTAGGTGAATTAGATGGAATACAGCTGTTGCAGGACACGTGAGTTGTGCCCTTTGTAATTACGGAACATGCAAGCAAAGCTATGTGAATAATGGACTATTTTTGTTTTCTGACAATTCTGAAAACATTCAGCAAAAATATTTGTAAAGGTTGTTTGAGTGTATCCAAATCAAACTGCCTTTAGGGAGTGTGTGAACTGAAAAGCTGTCTGCCTTACTTCTTCAGTTGCATGACAGCTTTTACCTCCTTTTCTTTTTTTGTGTGCGTAATTGTTTGTCTTAATTTTTCCTTACATTTTAAGTAAAAACCTTATAGAATTCGAAGTAATTTTAAAGTGGTTCCTGAAAAATGCACGTGTTTTTGAAACACTGAAGATAAAAGATGTAAAATAATTTAAGCAATTTTTATTGAGATTGTTATTTGAAACCAGTGTGTTTTGCAGAAAGCAGCGCAGTGCTGGGAAACAGTTCAGTTGATCAGAAGTGAGATTTTGGCAAAATCTTTGCTGTAGCATTTCAGCCAGCTTTAGCCATCAGTCTCACATCCCCTCCCTCACTGTATAAGCTTTTGAGGACACCACCAACAGCAGTACTTGGCTTGACTCAAAGCAGTGCCTCTAATAGTGTTTGGTTAGAACGTGACCTGTAGAAGTAGGGGAAAAAATTTCATCTTGTGGGAACGAGTGGAAGATGAGTGATTGGAATTCCTTTCTAACAAGGGGCTGCAGGTCCTTGCCCAGGAACTTCAAGCAAAGTCACACTCACTGACCCCTCATGCTTCCCAGAAGTAAAGAAGATTGTGTTTTTTTTCTGAGAACTATGTAGTTTCTAGAAGTCTCAGATATATAGATGTTTTGTCTAAAAACTTTGTAGTTTGTGCAAATTTGAGCCACAGCGCTTAGTTCTAACACCTGGAAAATGAACAACAGATAGCAGTGAACTTCTAAGAAACTGCAAAAGAAAAATAAGTGAAAATCTCCTCTTAAGTGCGCATGATCGGAACGGAGGAAGACTATGGCCTTCATCATCTCAATCACCAGGAGGCAGACAACGACCCCCTAGTAACAGCTGGTGCAGTCCAGAAAGAGAAAGATTAGACATGAATGCGTAGACAAAAGACAATAAAAAGAGGGGATGTGGGGCCCCCATTGCGCGCCTTTGGTGGAGTGGAGACTCCTGGCCGCCCAGCGCTGTTTCGCTCGTTTATTGCTTGCTCAATAAATTCCTTACTATTGGCAACGATTGGTGTGTATCGTTTTCTTCACACCTATAACAAGGATTAGGTTTATTGTTAAGTTTACGTTTAAGATTTGACTCGTGTTTAGAATAAGGGGAAGGGTGTGTCTGAGTATAAGTGTCAGGTAAGGGTTTTGGTAATCAGATACTTTGGATTAGGTTTAGAGTTGGGCTTAAACACGGGTTTTATGTTAGGGTAAGGTTTAGGGCTAGAGTTAGTATTAGGGTTAGGGTAGTGTGAGGTTAAGGTTTAGGGTAAGGGTTGGTGTTAGGGTAAGGATTAAGTTTTGGGCTTGGGTTAGGAATGAGGTTAGGTGTTTGATAAGGTTTGTTCTAAAGTTAGGGTTAAAGTTAGGGTTAGGGATAGGTTTAGGGTTAGGGTTAGGATTAGGTATAGAGTTAGGGTTAGGAATAGGGTTAAAGTTGGGCTTTGGTGTAGATGAAGGTTTAGTGTAAAGGGTAGGGTTATCTTTAGTTTTAGGATCAGAGAAAGGTTAGGGTTAGGGATACGGATAGGGTAAGAGATAGGGTTAAGGTTAGGGATACAGATAGGGTAAGAGTTAGGGTTAAGGTTAGGATTAGTATTAAGGTTAAGGTTAGGGTTAGGATTAGGGTTAGGGTTAGGGTTAGGTTTAGAATTAGGTTTAGGGCTAGGGTTAGATTTAGGATTAAAGTTATGGTTAATTTTATGTTTAGCATTAGGATTAGGTTTAGGGTTAGTAGTAGGGTTAGAGTTGGTCTTTGGTGTGGATTAAGGTTTAGTGTAAAGGGTAGGGTTATCTTTAGTTTTTGGGTGAGAGAAGGGTTAGGGTTAGGGATATGGGTAGGGTTAGGGTTAGGTTTAGGTTTGGGGTAAGGGTAATGGTTAGGGTTACTGTTAGGGTTAGGGTTAGTGTTAGGATTAGGTTTAGAGTAAGGTTTAGGGCTAGGGTTGGGTTTAGGATTAAAGTTACAGTTAAGTTTAGGGTTAGGGTTAGGGTTAGGGTTAGTAGCAGAGATAGAGCTGGGCTTTGGGGTAGATTAAGATTTGGTATAAGGGGTAGGTTTATCTTAAATTTTAGGATCCAAGAAGGGAAGCGTTGCTTGGGTACAGGATAGGGTTAAGGGTGAAGGTTAATATTTGATTTAGGGTTTGGTTCAGATATATTTTAATTTGAGTGTCAGGCTGATTTGAAGGCGTATGGCTTGGGTTTGGTTTGGGGTCAGTGTTAGGTTTAGGAATTGGTTTGGTGTTTGTATTGGGTTTGTAGTTTGAACTAGGGATAGTTTTGGGGTTAGTGTTCAGTAATGAACACTAACACAGTAATGGTTTGTTTTAGGTTAAGGGTTAAGGGTTGGGCTTTAAGTTTTAGGCTCAGATTTAGATTCAAGGTAGAGTTAGAGTTACAATTAGGGTAATGGTTAGGATTTGATTTAGAGTTTGAGTAAGGTTTAGGTTTACTTTGAGTTTCAGGTTTAGAAAATTGTAGGTCTTGCTTTTGGTGTGGTGTTTGCATTGGATTTAGGAATTGGAATAGGGTATGTGGATTAGGATTAGGGTTAGTATTAGTGTTAGGGTTGGGGTTAGAGTTAGGTGAGGGTTGTGCTACTCTGATGCTACTCTGATGTGTCAGGTTTAGGCTTGGGCATAAGCTTGGGGTTTGTGTTAAAGTAGTGATTTTGCTAGCGATAGGTTTATGTTTAGGGTAAGTGTTAGGTTTCCAGTTTGGGGTTAGGAATAGAATTAGGGGCAAGGTAAGGTTTTGTACTCAGGGTAGGGTTTGGCTTTTGGTTAGGATTAGGATAAGTGTTAGGGTTACAGTTAGGATAAGAATTAGTGTTAGATTTAGCGTTAGGGATAGGTTTTTGTGTAGATTTAGTTTTAGGGTAAGGGGTAGTGAAAATTTGAGATTTTGGGTCAGGGTATTGGGTTAGAGATAGGGAAAGGGTTTGGGATTGTTTGAGGTTTAGGATTAGACTAAATATAGGGTTAGGGAAAAAATTTTTCTCAATGTTATGATTATAGTAAGGGATAGGATTAGGTTGAGTGTTCGTGTTAAGAGTAGGTTTAAGGTTAAGTTTAGATGTAGCTTTGGTTTTTGTGTTAGCGTGAGAGAAGGGGTCAGCCTTGCATTTGGTTTTGGTTTCAGGGATATGAATAGGGGAAGTGTTTGGATTAGCATTAGTCTTAGTACTAGGAATAGGTTCTGGGTTAGATTTAGGTGACGGTTGTGGATATCAGATTCTGTTGGTTAGATCTAGGGTTGGGCTTAAACTTTGGTTTTCTAATAGGGTCAGAGTAAGCGATAGCGCGAAGGTAGAGTTAGGATTAGGGTAATACCTAGAGTTATGTTGATGGAAAGAATTAGAGTTAGGGTTTGGGTTTTGGTATGTGTTAAATTTAGAGTTTGGGCAAAGATTGAGATTAAGGTAAAGGTTAGATTTTGGGTTAAGGTAAGGGTGAGGATTTCAGGTAAAGGTTAGAGTTAGGGTTTAGGGTTAGGTTAGAATTCAGGCAAAGATTGGTGTTAGGGTATTATTTTGGTTTAGGGTAGTATTAGGTGTCATTTCTATCCTATACAAATCTGTAATAATTCTGAAATCAATAATTAGGAAATACTAATGCACCAATTTCCGAGAAAATTCTTATAGAAGTTATAAAACCTAGGAAGACTATACGCATAAGCACAGCTGAATCGACGGTGAAAGTCTGTCTTGGACACCTGCGAGTATTTCGGTTGAAATAAAGACCGAGCCTTCTACAGCTCAAGCCACTGAAGAAAGACGCGAGTAAGCCGGCTGCCGTGCACTGAATAGCGGCTTCACTAGGTCAGCAGCAGCGGTCCGATTCCACCAACGCACAGTTTTAATGCATGGCAGAAGAGTGACTCGCGTCTCTCTTAAGCGGCAAAAGCAGCAGAAGCCGCGATTGAAGCGATGCAAGCAGAATCCGCAGTTAATAGCTGTTCGAGACAGACGTACTCTGCCGATTTGGCTCAGTCACGCTAGGGCACTTCTGTATGGTCCATTGAAATGGTTTATTGGATAACATTTAGAAAAGTTGGAATGATATGGGAATCTGGGAGTGGAGACTTCAGCATGCATTTCTCAACTCTACGTTGCTTAGCTCTGAAGAACTACCATTTTATGGAAGGAATCTAGATGTTCGTCTGTGTGAAAAGGAAACGAGGAGAGATGTTTTTTTAGGGTAGTAAGAAAGTGTCAAGACGAAGTATAGGAGAAAAAGAACAAAAAGCTACACTCAAATCAACGACTGATGCAGACATACATTGCATTCAGTAACGTAGCAGAATGAAAACAGAAACTACCCGGCTCACAGACATCGGGGTCAACAACACCTTCTCTGTCAATGCCATGGACGGAGTCTCTTAGACGTGTAAACCGTACTATGTAGGAATCGTACCGCTTCCGGGGGAATAGAGAAGCCGCAATTCATCGTGCAGCAGAAGACTTACTCGCAACTCTCTTCAGAAGCAAAAGCAGCAGAAGATTCGATTGTAGCGACTCAAGCAGAGTCCGCGGTAAAGAACTGTTCGAGACAGACGTTCGCAGCCGATTCGTCTCAGCCTCGCTACGGGCGCTTCTTTGATTACCCGGTGAAATAGTTTATTGGATAACATATATAAAAGTTGGAATCACACAGGAATCTAACCTAACCCTAAACTTAACCCTATTCCTAAACCGAACGATAAACCGAACCCTAAAAAAACCCTAAACCTAACCCTAAACCTAATCCAAACCCTAACCCAAACCCTAACCCTAGCACTAACCCTAACCCGATACTGAAACATAACCATAACCCTAACCCTAAACCTAACCCAAACCCTACCCTAACCCTAACCCTAACCCTAACCCTAACTCTAACCCAAACCCAAACTTATACTTAACCCTAACCCAAACACTAACCCTAGCACTAATCCTAAACCTAACCCTAATCCACTAACACTAACCCTAAACACTAACCCAAAACCTACCCTAACCCTAACCCTAAACCTAACCATAATCCACTAGACCTACCCCTACACTAACCCTAACCCTAACCCTAACACTAACCCCTAACCATAACCCAAACACTAACCCTAATGCTAAACCCTAACCCTAACCCTAAACCTACCCTAACCCTAACCCTAAACCTATTCCTACCCCTAACCCTAACCCTATCCCTTACCCTAACCCTAACCCTAACCCTATCCTTTACCCTAACCCTAACCCTATCCTTTACCCTAACCCTAACCTTAACCCTAAGCCTAATCCACTAACCCTACCCTAACCTAACCCTACCCTAACACTAACCCTAACCTAACCCTAACCCTAACCCTAACCCTAACCCTAACTATAACCTTTAACTTTGACCTAATGCTAAACTTAAACCTATCACTAACCCTAACCCTAAACCTACCCTAACGCTAACCTAAGCCTAACCCTAGATCTAACTCGAAACTTAGACCTAATAATAACCCAAATTCTAACCTTAACCCTAACCCAAACCCTACCCTAAGCCTAACCATAACTCTAACACAAACCCAAACCTATACCTAACCCTAACCCAAACGCTAAACCTAGCACTAACCCTAACCCGATACTGAAACATAAACATAACCCTAACCATAACCCTAAACCAAACCCTACCCTAACCCTAACCCTAACACTAACTCTAACCCAAACCCAAACCTATACCTAACAATAACCAAAACCCTAACCCGAGAACTAACCCTAACTCAATACTGAAAAATAACCCAAACCCTAACCCTAACCCTAACCATAATCCCCATAATCCACTAACCCTAACACAAAACACTAACCCTAACACTACCCAAACCCTGACCCTAAACCTAACCCTAAACCACAAACCGTAACCCTACCCTAAAACTAATCCAAACCATAACAATAAGCCTAACCCTAACCATAATCCCCATAATCCACTAACCCTAACACAAAACACTAACCCTAACACTACCCAAACCCTGACCCTAAACCTAACCCTAAACCACAAACCCTAACCCTACCCTAAAACTAATCCAAACCATAAAAATAACCCTAACCCTAACCCTACCCTAACCCTAACCCTAACCCTAACCCTAACCCTAACCCTAACCCTAACCCTAACCCTAACCCTAATCCACTAACCCTAACCCTAACCCTACCCTAACCCAAATGCATAACCCTAACCCTAACCCCAACGCTAACCGTAACCCTATCCCTTACCCTAACCCTAACCCTAACCGTAACCCTAACCCTAACGCTAACCCGAACCCTACCCTAACCAAACCCTAACTCTAACCCTAAGACTAAACCTAACCCTAAACTAACCCTAACCTTAACCCTAACCCTAAACCTAACCCTAACCCTATCCCTTAACCTAACCCTAACCCTAACCCTAACCCTAACCCAAACCCTAACCCTAACCCTAACACTAACCATAACCCTAACCCTAACCCTACCCTAACCCTAACCCTACACCTACCCCTACCACAACCCAAATCCTAACCCTATTCCTAAACCGAACGATAAACCGAACCCTAAAAAAACCCTAACCCTAACCCTAACCCTAGCACTAACCCGAACCCGATACTGAAACGTAACCATAACCCTAACCCTAACCCTAACCCAAACCCTACCCTAACCCTAACCCTAAAACTAACCCTAACTCTAACCCAAACCCAAACTTATACTTAACCCTAACCCAAACACTAACCCTAGCACTAACCCTAACCCTAACCCTAATCCACTAACACTAACCCTAAACACTAACCCAAAACCTACCCTAACCCTAACCCTAAACCTAACCATAATCCACTAGACCTAAACCTACACTAATCCTAACCCTAACCCTAACTCCTAACCATAACCCTAACACTAACCATAATGCTAAACCCTAACACTAACCCTAACCCTACCCTACCCTAACCATAACCCTAACACTAACACTAACCCTACCCTAACCCTAAACCTATTCCTAACCCTAACTCTAACCCTAACACTAACCCTACCCTAACCCTAACCCTTACCCTAACCTTAACCCTAACCAAAAACCTTACCCTAACACTAACCCTAACCCGACCCTAACTTTACCCTAACCCTAACCCTACCCTAACCCTAATCTAACCCTAACCCTAACACTAACTCTAACCCTAACCATAACCCTAACCCTAACCCTAATAGGGATACCCAAACACTAACCCTAATCGGGGTACCCTAACCCTAAACCGAACCCTAACCCTAAACCTAACACTAAAACTAAAAAAAAAACTATAACTTTATTCCTAAAACTAACCTTAGCCCAAAAACTAACTCTGAACCTAACACTAATAATTACCTTACCCATAACCCTAACCCCAACCCTAAACCTAACCCTAAACCAAACCCTATTCCTAAACCGAATGATAAACCGAACCCTAAAAGAACCCTAACCCTAACCCTAAACCTAACGCTAACCCTAACCCTAACCCTAACCCTAACCCTAAACCTAACCCTAACCCTAAACCTAACCCTAACCCTAATCCTAACCTAAACGTAACCTTAATTGTAACCCTACCCTAACCCTAGACCGAAACCTAAACCAAACCCTAAAAGTAAAAAAAAACTATAATTTTAATACTAAAACTAACCTTAGCCCTAAAACTAACTCTGAACCTAACACTAATCATTACCTTACCCATAACCCTAACCCTAACCCTAAACCAAACCCTAAACCTAATCCTATTCCTAAACCGAACGCTAAACTGAACCCTAAAAAAAACCTAACCCTAACACTAACCCTTACCCTAAACCCTAACACTAACCGTAACACTAACCCTAACCCTAACCATAAACACTAACCCTAACCTAACGCAAACCCTAACCGTAAACCCTAACCCTAACCCTAACCATAATCGTGGTACTCTAACCCTAACCCTAACCCTAACCATAACCCTAACCGTAACCCTTACCCTAACACTAACCCTACCCTAACCCTTACCCTAAACCTAAACCTACCCTAGCCGTAATCCTAATTGTAACCCTTCCCTAACCCACAACCTAACCCTAAAACTAAAAAAAACCTATAACTTTAATCCTAAAACATGCCTTATCCCTAAAACTGACTCTGAACCTAACACTATTTCCTTACCCATAACCCTAACCCCAAACCTAAACCTAACCCTAAACCAAACCCTATTCCTAAACCGAACGCTAAACCGAACCCTAAAAGAACCCTAACCCTAACCCTAACCCTAACACTAACACTAACCCTAACCCTAACCCTAACCCTTACCAGAACCCTAACTCTAATCTAACCCTAACCCTAACCCTAAACATAACCCTACCCAAAACCTAATCGGGGAACCCTAACCCTAACCGTAACCGTAACCCTAACCCTAACCCTAACCCTAACCCTAACCCTAATAGGGGTACTCTAACCGTAACCCTAACCCTAAAACTAATCGAGGTACTCTAACCCTAACCCTACCCTAACCCTAACCCTATACCTACCCCTACCACAACCCTAACCCTAACCCTAACCATAACCTTAACCCAAACCCTACCCTAACCCTAACCATAACTCTAACACAAACCCAAAATTATAACTTTAATCCTAAAACTCACCTTAGCCCTAAAACTAACTCTGAACCTAACACTAACCATTACCTTACCCATAACCCTAACCCCAACCCTAAACCAAACCCTAAACCTAAACATATTCCCAAACCGAACGATAAACCGAACCCTAAAAAAACCATAACCCTAACCCTAAACCTAATCCTAACCCTAACCCTAAACCTAACCCAAGCCCAACCCTAACCATAACTCTAACCCAAAACCAAACTTATACTTACACCTAACCCAAACACTAACCCTAGCACTAACCCTAAACCTAAACACTAACCCAAAACCTACCCTAACCCTAACCCTAAACCTAACCATAATCCACTAGACCTAACCCTACACTAACCCTAACCCTAACCCTAACCCTAACCCCTAACCATAACCCTAACATTAACCCTAACGCTAAACCCTAACCCTAACCCTAAAACTACCCTAACCCAAACCCTAAACCTAAACCTAAACCTAAACCTAACCCTAACCCTAACCCTAACCCTAACCGTAACCCTAACCCTAACCCTAACCCTACCCTAACCCTAACCCTAACCCAAATATTAACCCTAAACTAACCCTAACCTTAACCCTAACCCTAACCCTATCTCTCACCTTTAAATTTGATCTAATGCTAAACTTAACCCTATCACTAACCCTAACCCTAAACACTAACCCAAAACCTACCCTAACCCTTACACTAACACTAACCCTAACGCTAAACCCTAACCCTAATCCTAACCCTACCCTAACCCTAACCCTAACCCCTAATTATAACCCTAACCCTTACCCTACCCTAACCTAATCCTAACCCTAACCCTAACCCTAACCCTAACCCTAACCCTAACCCTATTCCTAAACTGAATGCTAAACTGAACCCTAAAAAAACCCTAAACCTAACCCTAACCCTAATCCTAACCCTAACCATAACCCTAACCCTAACCCTAACCCTAACCCTAAACCTAACCCTAAACCTAACCCTACTCCTAAACCGAACGCTAAACCGAACCCTAAAAAAACCCTAAACCTAACACTAAACCTAATCCTAACCCTAACCCTAATCGGGTTACCATAAACCAAACCCAAATCCGAACCCTAACACTAACCCAAACCTAAACCTAACCCTAACCCAAACCCTAACTCTAGCACTAACCCGAACCCGATAATGAAACATAACAATAACCCTAACCCTAACCCTAACGCAAGCCCTAACTCTAACCCAAACCCAAACCTATACCTAACACTAACCCAAACCCTAACTCTAGCACTAACCCTAACCTGATACTGAAACATAACCATAACCCTAACCCTAACCCTAACCCAAACCCAACCCTAACCCTATCCCTAACCCTAATTCTAACCCAAACCCAAACCTATACATAACCCTAAACCAAACACTAACCCTAGCACTAACCCTAACTTTAACCCTAATCCACTAAACCTAACCCAAAACACTAACCCAAAACCTATCCTAACCCTAACCCTAAACCTAAACATAATCCACTAGACCTAACACTACACTAACCCTAACCCTAACCCTAACCCTAACCCTAACCCTAACCCTAACCCTAACCCTAATCCTATCCCTTACCCTAACCCTAACCCAAACCCTAACCCTTATACTAACCCTAACCCTAACCCTTACCCAAACCCTAATCCTTACCCTAACCCTAACCCTAACCCTAACCCTAATACTACCCTAACTTAATCCTAACCCTAACTCTAATCCTAACCTAACCCTAACCCTAACCCTAACCCTAACCCTAAGCCTAAGCCTAACCCTAACCCTAACCCTAACCCTAAACCTACCCTAACCGTAACTCTAATTGTAAACTGCCCTAACACTAAACCAAACTCTAAACCTAACCCTAAAACAAAAAAAAAAACCCTATAACTTTAATACTAAAACTCATCTTAGCCCTAAAACTAACTCTGAACCTAACACAAACCATTACCTTTCCCATAACCCTAACCCCAACGCTAAACCTAACCCTAAACCTTAACCTATTCCTAAACTGTAAGATAAACCGAACCTTAAAAAAATCCTAACCCCAACCCTAACCCTAACCCTAACCCTAAACCTAAACCTAAACATAACCCTAACCCTAACCCTAACTCTAATACTAACGCTAACGCTAAGGCTAACCCTAACCCACACCCTAAACCTAACCCTAACCCTAAAACTAACCCTAGCCCTAAACCTAAACACTAACCCTAACTCTAACCCTAACCCAAACCCTAAATCAAACCCCTAACCATAACCCTAACCCTAACACTAACGCTAAACACTAACCCTAACCCTAACCCAAACACTAACCCTACCCTTACCCTACCCCTAACCCTAACCCTAACCCTAATCCTAACCCTAACCCTAACACTAACCCTACCCTAACCCTAACCCTAACCCTAACCCTAATCCTAACCCTAACACTAACCCAAACCCTAACCCTAACCCAAACCATAACCCTTACCATAACCCTAACCCTAATCTAACCCTAACCCTAACCCTAACCCTAAACCTAACCCTAACCCTAACCCTAAACCTAACACTAACCCTAAACGTAATCTAAACGTAACCCTAATTGTAACCCTACCCTAACACTAAACCAAGCCCTAAACCTAACCCTAAAATTAAAAAAAAATATATAATTTAATCCTAAAACTAACCTTAGCCCTAAAACTAACTCTGAATCTAACACTAACCATTACCTTACCCATAACCCTAACCCCAACCCTAAAACTAACTCTAAACCTAACCCTAACCATAACACTAACCCTAACCCTAAACCTAACCATAACCCAAACCCTAACCCTAACACTAACCCTTCCCTAACCCTAACCCTACAAATACTCCTATCACAACCCTAACCCAAACCCTAACCCTACCCTAACCCTAACCCTACAAATACTCCTATCACAACCCTAACCCTAACCCTAACCCTAACCCTAACCCTAACCCTAACCCTAAACCTAACCATAACCCTAATCCTAACCCTAACCCGAACCCAAACCCTACTTTTACCAAAACCTAACTCTAACCCTAACACTAATCCTAACCATAAACTAACCCTAACCCTAAGCTGATCCAAATCCTAACCCTAACTGTACCCTAAACCTAACCCTAACCCTAACCCTAACCCTACCCTAACCCTAACCCTAACCCTAACCCTAACCCTAACCCTACCCTAACTCTAACCCTAACCCGAACCCGAACCCTACCCTAACCAAACCCTAACACTAACCCTAACACTAACCCTAACCCAACCCTAACCCTAACCCTAACCCTACCCTAACCCTAACCCTAACCCTACCTCTAACCCAGACCCAGACTTATACCTAACCCTAACACAAACACTAACCCTAGCACTAACGCTAAACCAATACTGAAACATAACCCTAACCCTAAACCTAACCCTAATCCACTAACCCTAACCCTAATCCACTAACCCTAACCCTAACCCGAACCCTACCCTAACCTAACCCTAACCCAAACATTAACCCTAACCTAACCTTAATCCTAACCCTAACCCTAACTCTAACCTTTAACTTTAACCTAATGCTAAACTTAACCCTATCACTAACCCTAACCCTAAACCTACCCTAATGCTAACCTAAGCCTAACCCTAGATCTAACTCGAAACTTAGACCTAATAATAACCCTATCACTAACCCTAACCCTAAACCTACCCTAATGCTAACCTAAGCCTAACCCTAGATCTAACTCGAAACTTAGACCTAATAATAACCCTAATTCTAACCTTAACCCTAACCCTAACCAAAACCCTAACTCAAACCCTACCCTAATCCTAACCCTAACTCTAACCCAAACCCAAATCTAAACCTAACCCTAACCCAAACCCTAAACCTAGCACTAACCCTAACCCGATACTGAAACATAACCATAACCCTAAGCCTAACCCTAACCCAAACCCTACCCTAACCCTAACTCTAACCCAAACCCAAACCTATACCTAACACTAACCAAAACCCTAACCCGAGAACTAACCCTAACCCAATACTGAAAAATAACCTAAACCCTAACCCTAACCCTAACCATAATCCCCATAATCCACTAACCCTAACACAAAACACTAACCCTAACCCTAAACATAATCCTAATCAAGTAACCCTAACCGTACCCTAACACTAGCCCTAACCCTAACCCTAACACTAACATTAACCCTAAACCACTAGCCCTAATCCTAACCCTACCCTAACCCTAACACATAACCCTGACCCTAACCCTAACCCTAATCTAACCCTAACACTACCCCTAACCCTAACCCTAACCATAACCCTAACCCTAATCCTAATCGGGGTACCCTAACCCTAACCCGAACCCTAACCCTACCCCTAACCGTAACCCTAAACCTAACCTAAACGTAACCCTAATTGTAACCCTACAGTAACCCTAAACCTAACCCTAAACTAAACCCGAAAACTAAAAAAAACTATAACTTTAATTCTAAAACTAACCTTAGACCTAAAACTAACTCTGAACCTAACACTAATCATTACCTTTCCCATAACCCTAACCCCAACCCTAAACCTAACCCTAAACCTAACCCTATTTCTAAACCGAACGCTAAACCGAACCTTAAAAAAAACCCTAAACCTAACCCTAACACTAACCCTAACGCTAACCCTAACCCTAATATAAACCCTAAACCAAACCCTAACTGTAACCCTAACGCTAACCCTAACCCTAACCGGGTTACCCTAACCCTAACCCTAACCCTAAACCCTAACACTAACCCTAACCTAACGGTAACACTAACCCTAACCGTAACCTTAACCCTAACCCTAACTCTAACCCTAATCCTAATCGTGGTACCCTAACCCTAACCCTAACCGTAACCCTAATCGGGGTACTCTAACCGTAACCCTAACCCTAACCCTAATCGGGGTACTTTAACCCTAACCCTAACCCTAATCCCAACACTAACCCTACCCTAACCCTTACCCTAAACCTAAACCCACCCTAGCCGTAATCCTAATTGTAACCTACCCTATACCTAAACCTATACCTAAAACTAAAAAAAACTATAACTTTAATCCTAAAACTAAACTTAGCCCTAAAACTAACTCTGAACCTAACACTAACCATTACCTTTCCCATAACCCTTCCCTAATATTAATCATAACCTTAACCTTTAACCTAAACATAAAATTAACCTAACACTAAACCTAAACTTAACTTTCAATTTAATCGTAAACCTACCCTTAGCCCTAACCCTAACCCCAAATTGAGAACTACTCTAACACTAATCCTAAACCAAACACTAACCCTTACGCTAACTCTTATCCTTTCCCTGAACCAAACTGTAACCCTAACCCTACCCTAACCCAAAACCTAACCCTAACCCTAAAACTAACCCTAACCCTAACCCAAATCCTAACCCTAACCCTAACCCAAACCCTAACCCTAACAAAACGCTAACCCTAATCCTAAACCTAACCCTAACCCAAATCGGGGTACCCTAACCCTAACCCTAATCGGGGTACCATAACCCTAACCCTAACACTAACGCTAACCCTAACCCTTACCCTAACCCTTATACTAACCCTAACCCTAAACCTAACCCTAACCCTAACCCTAACCCTGACCCAAACCCTAAACCTTACCCTAATCCTAACCCTAACCCTAACCCTACCCTAACCCTAACCCTACAAATACTCCAATCACAACCCTAACACTAACCCTAACCCTAACCCTAAACCTAAACGTAACCCTAACCCTAACCCTAACCCTACCCATACCCCTACCACAACCCTAACCCTAACCCTAACCGTAACCATAACTGTAACCCTAACAGTAACCCTAACCCTAAACAAACCCTAACCCTAACCCGACCCAAACCCTAACCCTAACCCTACACTAACCCTAACACTAACCCTAACCCTAACCCTAGCACTAACCCTAACCCAATAAGGAAACATAACCCTAACCCTAACCCTAACCGTAACCCTAACCCTAACCTTAACCCTAACCCTACCCTAACCTAACCCTAACCCTAACACTAACCCTAACCTAACCCTAACCCTAACCCTAACCCTAAACCGAACCCCAACCCTAACCCTAACCCTAAACCTACCCTAACCGTAACTCTAATTGTAACCTACCCTAACCCTAAACCTAACTTTAAACCTAACCCTAAAACTAAAAAAAACCTATAACTTAAATCCTAAAACTCACTTTAGCCCTAAAACTAACTCTGAACCTAACACTAACCATTACCTTACCCATAACCCTAACCCCAACCCTAAACCTAACCCTAAACCAAACCCTATTCCTAAACCAAACGATAAACCAAACCCTAAAAAAACCCTAACCCTAACCCTAAACCAAAACATAACCCTAACCCAAACCCTAACCCTAGCACTAACCCTAACCCGATACTGAAACATAACCATAACCCTAAGCCTAACCCAAACCCAGACACTAACCTAACCGTAACCCTAACTCTAAGCCAAACCCAAACTTATACTTCACCCTAACCCAAACACTATCCCTAGCACTAACCCTAACCCTAACCCTAATCCACTAACCCTAACCCTAAACACTAACCCAAAACCTACCCTAACCCTAACCCTAAACCTAACCATAATCCACTAGACATAACCCTACACTAACCCTAACCCTAACCCTAACCCCTAATCATAACCCTAACATTAACCCTAACGCTAAACCCTAACCCTAAACCTACCCTAATCCTAACTCTAAACCTAATCCTAACCCTAAAACTAACCCAAACCCTATCCCTTACCCTAACCCAAACCCTAACCACACACAAACCCTAACCCTAACCCTAACCCTAACCCTAACCCTAATCCACTAACCCTAACCCTAATCACTAACCCTAACCCTAACATTAACCCTAACCGTAAACCTAACCCTAACCCTAACTCTAACCCTACCCTAACCTAACACTAACCCTAAAACTAGCCCTAACCTAACCCTAACCCTAACCCTAAACCTAGCCCTAAACCTAACCCTAAACCTAACCCTATTCCTAAACCGAATGCTAAACCGAACCCTAAAAAAACCCTAACCATAACCCTAAACCTAATCCTAACCCTAACCCTAATCGGGTTACCCTAAACCTAACCCTAATCCTAACCCAAACCCTAACCCTAGACCCTAACCCTAACCCTAACCCTAACCCTAACTCTAACCCAAACCAAAACCTATACCTAACCCTAACCCAAACCCTATCTCTAGCACTATCCCGAACCCGATACTTTCAATTAACCCTAACCCTAACCCTAAACCTAAACCTAACCCTAACTCTAACACAAACCCAAACCTATACCTAACCCTAACCCAAATACTAACCCTAGCACTAACCCTAACCCTAACCCTAATCCACTAAACCTAACCCAAAACACTAACCCAAAACTTACCCTGACCCTAACCCTAAAACTAACCATAATCCACTAGACCTGACCCTCCACTAACCCTAAACCTAACCCTAAACCTAACCCCTAACGGTAACCCTAACCCTAACCATAACGCTAAACCCTAACCCTAACCCTAACACTACCCTAACCCTAACCCTAACCCAAACACTAACCCTACCCTAACCCTAACACTACCCCTAACCCAAACCCTAAACCTAACCCTAATCCTAACCCTAACCCTAACCGTAACCCTTACCCTACCCTAACCCTAACCCTAACGCTAACCCTAACGCTAACCGTACCCTAACCCTTATCCTAACCCCAAACCTAACACCTTAACACCTTACACCTAACCCTTACACTAACCCTAATCCTAACCCTAACCCTTACCATAAGCCTAAACCTAATCTATCCCTAACCCTTACACTAACCCTAACCCTAAACATAACCCTACCCTAACCCTAATCAGGGTACCCTAACCCTAACCCTAACCCTAATCGGGGTACTCTAACCGTAACCCTAACCCTAACCCTAATCGGGGTACTCTAACCCTAACCCAACCCAAACCCTAACCCTAAACCTACCTTAACCCTAACCCTAACCCTAACCCTACGCTAACCCTAACTCTAACCCAGACTCAAACCTATACCTAACCCTAAACCAAACCCTAACCCTAGCACTAACCCTAAACCAATACTGAAACGTAACCCTAACCCTAACCCTAACCCTAATCCACTAACCCTAACCCAAACACTAACCCTAACCCTAACCTTTAACTTTGACCTGATGCTAAACTTAACCCTATCACTAACCCTAACCCAAAAACTACCCTAATGCTAACCTAAGCCTACGCCTAGATCTAACTCGAAACTTAGACCTAATAATAACCATAATTCTAACCCTAGCACTAACTCTAACCATAACCCTAACCCAAACCCTACCCTAACCCTAACCATAACACTAACACAAACCCAAACCTATACCTAAACCTAACCCAAAACCTAAACCTACCACTAACCCTAACCCTAACCCTAACACTAACTCTAACCCTAATCCACTAGCCCTTACCCTAACCCTACCATAAGCCTAACCCTAACCATAACTCTAACACAAACCCAAACCTATACCTAAACCTAACCCAAACCCTAAACCTACCACTAACCCTAACCCTAACCCTAACACTAACATTAACCCTAATCCACTAGCCCTTACCCTAACCCTACCCATACCCATACAACAACCCTAACCCTTATCCTAACCCTAACCCTAACCCTAACCCTAACCCTAACCCTAACCCTAACCCTAACCCTAACTCTAACCCTAACCCTAACCCTACCCTAACATTAATCCTAACACCAAACTAACCCTAACCCCAACCCGACCCAAACCCTAACCCTAACCCTACCCTAACCGTAACCCTAACCCTAACTCTACCACTAACCCTAACCTTAACCCTACCCAAACCTAAACCTAACACTAACCCTAACCTAACCCTAACCCTAACCCTAACCGTAAACCTACCCTAACCGTAACTCTAATTGTAACTTACCCTAACCCTTAACCTAACTTTAAACCTAACCCTAAAACTGAAAAAACCCTATAATTTTAATCCTAAAACTCACCTTAACCCTAAAACTAACTCTGAACCTAACACTAACCATTACCTTTCCCATAACCCTAACCCCAATTCTAAACCTAACCCTAAACCTAACCCTATTCCTAAACCGAACGATAAACCAAACCCTAAAATAATCTTAACCCTAACCCTAACCCTAACCCTTACACTAAAGCTAAACCTAAACCTAACCCTAACCCTAACCCTAATCCTAACCCTAACGCTAAGGCTAACCCTAACCCTAACCCTAAACCTAACCCTAACCCTAACGCTATCCCTAACCCTAACCCTAACCCTAACCCTAACCCTAAACCCTAACCCTAAGCCTAACCTTAACCCTAACCCTAACCCTTCCACTACCCCTACCACAACCCTAACACTAACCCTAACTCTAACCCTAATCCTAATTGTGGTACACTTACCCTAACCCTAACCGTAACCCTAATCGGGGTACTCTAACCTTAACCCTAACCCTAACCCTAACCCTAACCCTAACCCTAACCCTAACCCTAACCACAACCCTAACCCTAACCCTAACCCTAATACTACCCTAACCCTAACACTACACATACCCCTATCACTACCGTAACCCTAACCTTAACCCTAACCCTAACCCTAACCCTAACCCTAACCCTAACCCTAACCACAACCCTAACCCTAACCCTAACCCTAATACTACCCTAACCCTAACACTACACATACCCCTATCACTACCGTAACCCTAACCTTAACCCTAACCCTAACCTTAACCCTAACCCTAACCCTAACCCTAACCCTAACCCTAACCCTAACCTAACCTAACCCAAACCTAACCTAATCCTAACCCTAACCCTAACCCTAACCCTAACCCTAACCCTAACCCTAACCCTAACCCTAACCCTAAACCTACCCTAACCGTAACTCTAATTCTAAACTGCCCTAACCCTAAACCTAACTTTAAACCTAACCCTAAAAAAACCAAAAAGCTATAACTTTAATCCTAAAACTCACTTTAGCCCTAAAACTAACTCTGAACCTAACACTAACCATTACCTTACCCATAACCCTAACCCCAACACTAAACCTAACCCTAAACCTAACCCTATTCCTAAACTGAAATATAAACCGAACCTTAAAAAAATCCTAACCCTAACCCTAACCCTAAACCTAAACCTAACCCTAACCCTAACCCTAACCCTAACCCTAACCCTAACACTAACCCTAACCCTAACCCTAACCCTAATACTAACCCTAACGCTAAGGCTAACACTAACCCTAACCCTAACCCTAACCCTAACCCTAACCTAACCTAACCCAAACCTAACCTAATCCTAACCCTAACCCTAACCCTAACCCTAACCCTAACCCTAACCCTAACCCTAAACCTACCCTAACCGTAACTCTAATTCTAAACTGCCCTAACCCTAAACCTAACTTTAAACCTAACCCTAAAAAAACCAAAAAACTATAACTTTAATCCTAAAACTCACTTTAGCCCTAAAACTAACTCTGAACCTAACACTAACCATTACCTTACCCATAACCCTAACCCCAACACTAAACCTAACCCTAAACCTAACCCTATTCCTAAACTGAAATATAAACCGAACCTTAAAAAAATCCTAACCCTAACCCTAACCCTAAACCTAACCCTAACCCTAACACTAACCCTAACCCTAACCCTAACCCTAATACTAACCCTAACGCTAAGGCTAACACTAACCCTAACCCTAAACCTAACCCTAACCCTAACCCTAACCCTAACCCTAACCCTAACCCTAAACCCTTACCCTAACCCTAACCCTAAACTTAACCCTAACTTTAATCCTACCCTAACCCGAACCCTAACCCTAACCCTAACCCTAACCCTACCCCTACCACAACCCTAACCCTAACCCTAACTCGAACCCTAACAATAATCGTGGTACACTAAATCTAACCCTAACTGTAATCCAAATCGGGGTACTCTAACCCTAACCCTAACCATAACCCTAACCCTAACCCTAACCGTAATCCTATCCCTAACCCTAACCCTAACCCTAACCCTAACCCTACCCTAACCGTAACCCTAACACGTAACCCTAACCCCACCACTACCACAACCCTAACCCTAATCCTAAACATAACCCTACAATAACCCTAACCCTAACTCTAACCCAGACCCAAACCTATACCTAACCCTAACCCAGACACTAACCCTAGCACTAAACCTAACCCAATACTGAAACATAACCCTAACTATAACACTAACGCTAATCCACTAACCCTAAACCTAAACATTAACCCTAGCCCTAACACTAACACTAACCGTAACCCTAACCCTAACCCTAATTCTACCCTAACCTAACTCTAACCCTAACACTAACCCTAAACCTAACCCTAAACCTAACACTATTCCTAAACCGAACGCTAAATCGAACCCTGAGAAAACCCTAACCCTAACACTAACCCTACCCTAAACATAACCCTAATCAGGTTACCCTAATCCTAGCACTAACCCTAATCCTAAACCCAACCCTAAACCCTAAACCTAACCCCAACCCTAACCCTAACACTAACCCTAACTCTAACCCAAACCCGAACCAATACCTAACCTTAACCAAACCCTAACTCTAGTACTAACCCTAACCCGATACTGAAACATAACCATAACCCTAACCCTAACCCAAACCAAACCCTAACCCTAACCCTAACCCTAACCCTAACCCTAACCCTAACTCTAATCCTAACCCAAACCTATACCTAACCCTAACCCAAACACTAACCCTAGCAGTAACCCTAACCCTAACCCTAATCCACTAACCATAACCCTAAACACTAACACAAAACCTACCCTAACCCTAACACTAAACCTAACCATATTCCACTAGACCTGACCCTACACTAACCCTCACACAAACCCTAAATCTAACCCCTAACCGTAACCCTAACCCTAACCGTAACGCTAAACACTAACCCTAACCCTAACCCTACCCTAACCATAACCCTAACCCAAACCCAAACACTAACCCTACCCTAACGCTAACCCTACCCCTAACCCTAACCCTAACCCTAACCCTAACCCTATCCCTAACCCTAACCCTAACCCTAACCCTAACCCTAACCCTAACCCTATCCCTAACCCTAACCCTAACCCTAACCCTAACCCTAACCCTAACCCTAACCCTAATCCTAACCTTAACCCTAACACTAACCCTACCCTAACCCTAATCCTAACCCTAACCCTATCACTAACCCTACCCTAACCCTAAACCTATCCCTAACCCTAACCCTAACCCTAACCCAAACCCTAACCCTAACCCTAACCCTAATTGGTTTACCCTAACTCGAACCCTACCCTAACCCTAACCCTAACCCTAACCCTAACCCTAAACATAACCCTACCCTAACCCTAATCGGGGTATCCTAACCCTAACCCTAACCCTAAACCTAACACTAACCCTAAACCTAACCTAAACGTAACCCTAATTGTAACCCTACCCTAACACTAAATCAAACCCTAAACCTAACCCTAAAACAAAAAAAAATAACTTTAATCCTAAAACTAACCTTAGCCCTAAAAGTAACTCTGAATCTAACACTAACCATTACCTTACAGATAACCCTAACCCCAAACCTAAAACTAACCCTAAACCTAACCCTAACCCAAACCCTAAACCTTACCCTAACCCAAACCCTAAACCTTACCCTAACCCTAACCCTAACCCTAACCCTAACCCTAACCCTGACCCAAACCCTAAACCTTACCCTAATCATAACCCTAATTGGTTTACCCTAACTCAAACCCTACCCTAACCCTAACCCTAACCTTAAACATAACCCTACCCTAACCCTAATCGGGGTATCCTAACCCTAACCCTAACCCTAACCCTAAACCTAACACTAACCCTAAACCTAACCTAAACGTAACCCTAATTGTAACCCTACCCTAACACTAAATCAAACCCTAAACCTAACCCTAAAACAAAAAAAAAATAACTTTAATCCTAAAACTAACCTTAGCCCTAAAAGTAACTCTGAATCTAACACTAACCATTACCTTACAGATAACCCTAACCCCAAACCTAAAACTAACCCTAAACCTAACCCTAACCCAAACCCTAAACCTTACCCTAACCCTAACCCTAACCCTAACCCTAACCCTGACCCAAACCCTAAACCTTACCCTAATCCTAACCCTAACCCTAACCCTACCCTAACCCTAACCCTAACCCTAAACCTAACCGTAACCCAAACCCTAACCCTAACCCGAACCCGAACCCTACCCTAACCAAACCCTAACTCTAACCCTAACACTAATCCTAACCCAAAACTAACCCTAACCCGACCCAAACACTAACCCTAACCCTACCCTAACCCTAACCCTAAACCTAACCCTAAAGCTAACGCTAACTCAAACCCTAACTCTAACCCTAATCCTAACCCTAACCTTTACCCTAACCCTAACCGTAACCCTAACCCTAACCCTAACCTAAACCCGAACCCGAACCCTACCCTAACCAAACCCTAACCCTAACGTTAACACTAACCCAAACCCTAACCCTAAACCTAATCCTAACCCTAACCTTAACCCTAACCCTAACCCTAACCTAACCCTAACCCTAACCCTAACCCTAACCCTAACCCTATCCCTATCCCTAACCCTAACCCTAACCCTAACCCTAACCCTAACCCTAACCCTAACCCTAATCCTAACCTTAACCCTAACCCTAACCCTAACCCTAACCCTAACCCTAACCCTAACCCTAACCCTAACCCTACGCTAACCCTAACCCTAACTCTAAGCCAGACCCAAACCTATACCTAACCCTAACACAAACACTAACCCTAGCACTAACCCTAACCCAATACTGAAACATAACCCTAACCCTAACCCTAATCCACTAACCCTAACCGTAAAAACTAACCCTAACCCTAACCCTAACTCTACCCTAACCTAACCCTAACCCAAACATTAACCCTAACCTAACCCTAACCCTAACCCAAACCCTAACCCTAACTCTAACCTTTAACTTTGACCTAATGCTAAACTTAACCCTATCACTATCCCTAACCCTAAACCTACCCTAATGCTAACCTAAGCCTAACCCTAAATCTAACTCGAAACTTAGACCTAATAATAACCCTAATTCTAAACTTAACCCTAACCCTAACCATAACCCTAACCCAAACCCTACCCTAACCCTAACCATAACCATAACACAAACCCAAAACTATACCTAACCCTAACCCTAACTCTAACCCAAACCCAAACTTATACTTAACCCTAACAAAACACTAACCCTAGCACTAACCCTAACCCAAACCCTAATGCACTAACCCTAACGCTAAACACTAACCCAAAACCTACCCTAACCCTTACCGTAACACTAACCCTAACGCTAAACCCTAACCCTAATCCTAACCCTACCCTAACCCTAACCCGAACCCCTAACCATAACCCTAAAACTAACCCTAATGCTAAACCCCAACCCTACCCCTAACCCAAACCTAACCTAATCCTAACCCTAACACTAACCCTAACCTAACCCTAACCCTAACCCTAACACTAACCCTAACACTAACCCTAACCTAACCCTAACCCTAACCCTAACACTAACCCTAACCCTAAACCTAACCCTAAATCTAACCCTATTCCTAATCCGAACGCCAAACCGAACCCTAAAAAAACTCTAACCCTAACCCTAACCCTAATCCTAATCCCAACACTAACCCTACCCTAACCCTTACCCTAAACCTAAACCTACCCTAGCCGTAATCCTAACTGTAACCTACCCTATACCTAAGCCTATACCTAAAACTAAAAAAAAAACTATAACTTTAATCCTAAAACTAACCTTAGCCCTAAAACTAACTCTGAACCTAACACTAACCATTACCTTTCCCATAACACTAACCCCAACTCTAAACCTAACCCTAAACCTTACCCTATTCCTAAACCGAACGCTAAACCGAACCCTAAAAAAACCCTAACTCTAAACATAACACTAAACCAAACCCTAACCCTAGCCCTTATCCTAAGCATAACTTTAACCCCAACCCTAACCCTTCCCTAATATTAATCATAACCTTAACCTTTAACCTAAACATAAAATTAACCTAACACTAAACCTAAACTTAACTTTCGATTTAATCCTAAACCTACCCTTAGCCCTAACCCTAACCCCAAATTGAGAACTACTCTAACACTAATCCTAAACCAAACACTACCCCTTCCCCAAACTTTTATCCTTTCCCTGAACCAAACTGTAACCCAAACCCTACCCTAACCCTAACACTAACCCTAACCCTAACCCTAACCCTAAACCTAACCCTAAACCTTACCCAATTCCTAAACCGAACGCTAAACCTCACCCTAAAAAAACCCTAACCCTAACCCTAAACCTAATCCTAACCCTAACCCTAATCGGGTTACCCTAACACTAAACCTAATCCTAACCCTAACCCTAACCCTAAACCCGAACCGTAACCCTAACCCTAACCCTAAACGTAACCGTAACTCTAAACCAAACCAAAACCTATACCTAACCCTAACCCAAACCCTAACTCTAGCACTAACCCGAACCCGATACTGAAACATAACCATAACCCTAACCCGAACCCTGAACCAAACCCTCACTCTAACCCAAACCCAAACCTATACCTAACCCTAACCCAAACCCTAACTCTAGCACTAACCCTAACCTGATACTGAAACATAACCATAACCCTAACCCTAACCCTAACCCAAACCCAAACCCAACCCTAACCCTATCCCTAACCCTAACTCTAACCCAAACCCAAACCTATACCTAACCCTAAACCAAACACTAACCCTAGCACTAACCCTAACCCTAAATCTAATCCACTAAACCTAACCCAAAACACTAACCCAAAACTTTCCCTAACCCTAACCCTAAACCTAACCATAATCCACTAGACCTGACCCTCCACTAACCCTAACCCTAACCCTAACCCTAAACCTAACACCTAACCATAACCCTAACTCTAACCATAACGCTAAAACCTAACCCTAACCCTAACACTACCCTAACCCTAACCCTAACCCAAACACTAACCCTACCCTAACCCTAACACTACCCCTAACCCTAATCCTAACCCTAACCCTAACCCTAAACCTTACCCTACCCTAACCCTAACCCTAACACTAACCTTAACCTAACCCTAACCTGAACCCTAACCCTAAACCTACCCTAACCGTAACCCTAATTGTAACCCTACCCTAACACTAAACCTAACCCTAAACCTAACCCTAAAACTAAAAAAAACCT